>VZTJ01006181.1:618-27385 GCA_013397795.1 Orthonyx spaldingii | reverse complement strand
CGGCGACCTGCGCGGCCATTTCAGGGGCTCCCTCACACACATTTAAATGGCCCGAGCGCCGGGCGCCGCCGCGCACGCGCCGCCGCGGGGCACCCTGGGACGTGTAGTCCGGGAGCGCGGGGCGCGTGCGCGCGGCGCGGGTCACGTGGGGCGGCGGGGGCAGGGCGGGAAAGCGCTGAGGGAGCGGGGACGCGGGGAGCGGGGAGCTATAAAAAAACTTTATTTTAACGGCGTTTATCGCTTGTTCTAAAGTGCTTCGTCCGTTAAACACCGGCCGCCGGCTGCTGCGGGGGCTTTCCCCGCGAGGGAGATGATGTGGAGCTGTTGGAGCCAGCCTAAGGAGGCCACTCGTGCCCATGGCAGGGGGATAGAATAAAATCATTGAATCGTAGAATATTAAGGGTTGGGAGGGAACTTAAAAATCTCTTTTCACCCCCTGCCATGGGCCGGGACACCTTCCACTACACAAGGTTGCTCCACACCTCGTCCAGCCTGGGAGAAACAGGAATATAATTTGGGTAAAGGCTTTCACTGTTTTCTGCTGTTAAGAAAACCTGTGACTACAGTAATAAAAAAGGCAATATTGGCTGTTCCTCCAACTTTAAACGAGCTGAGTTTTCCATTCCAGCACTGGTCAGCAGATTCCTCTTGACCAAATTCCCCAAATCCCACCCTTTTTTTTTTTTTTTTTTTTTTTTTTTTTTTTTTTTTTTTTTTTTTTTTTTTTTTTCCTGTCTTTACAGGAAAACAATCATATAAAGCAATTTTCAGCATCTTTGTCCCTCCCCACTGACAGAAAAAGCAGTGGAATCTGGTGAGGAATGTGACGAGAAATCTTTCCTGTTCCCACTTGGAATTTTGTGCTGGAGAATCACAAATCCTTAAAAACAGCACTGTTTTAAAAATACAATAATACTTTGCTTGCTGTCATGTTTTGGGATTTTTTTTTCCAGAAAGAAGAACAACTGGGTCAGCCAATTGTGCAGTCCTGTTACACCGGTTTAGTTTCTGTGGGATCAGTCACCACCTTAAGTCTTTTTGCCCAAAAATCCAGACAAATGCTCTGATTCGCTCAGATGGGGAGAAAATAAAAAGCTTATATTATTTCCAAAACCTGAGATGCTAATTCCCTCTTAGTCCAAGTAATGTAAACATTTCAGTGTCTTTGATTACAGTAGACCTACGAATGTGAGTGAGGGTCTTGATCCACCTCTCTCTGCTCCGTTGGCTTTCCAGATCATTCCGTAGTCTTCACTGGGTCCCACCATCAGTTTGTGCTCAAATCCATCCTTTTGAAGTGATTACATTCCAAAACACAACAAAAATATGTCCCTCCTTAGGATAAGACTTGTATTCCAAGGTCTACCTTCCATCCCATTGTGAATTAACTGAAGGCTGCTGGTATTTTTATATTCTTTACTTTAAAACTCCAGTTTTAAATTCAGTGAATGTGCAAGTAGTGCCTGAGCTGCCAGTACCGTGTAGCAGCTTTTGATGTGTTTATTTCGATGCAAGCCTCACTGGGATGGGCATTCCAAGTATTTCAGGAGGTCTTCACAAATCTGCAACGCCAAGTCCGTAAAATGCATCTAAATATTCCATGCTGGGGGTGGATTTCTTGGTCCTTTAGGTTTTGAAAATCGATTTGCAAAGCCTAGGAAGAAATTATATATATTTTTAATGCAACAAATTCTGTGTGTTATAGATGCAGATTATGTAATCCCTTAAAATAACACAGGGTTTGAAAATACTTGTAATTTCAGATCTTTCCCAAGCTTTAAGATATGACAGAAAAGCAACATCCTGCAGTTGGGAATAAAGTTGTAAATGTGTAAAAACTAAATGTATAAAAACCAATGAGCATTATTTGCAATGTTTGTAGTTTGTAAGTGTTCTGCCTGGCATTTAGACTTCCAAGAACCAGGTTCTTCTTACCAAAACATGAAGAGGAAAACATACCAAAGTTAAGGAAAGACCTCGGGGAGTTTGTCCGGGCAGGTTCTGATGATTTTGTCAGTGAAGATGGACTGCAGATACCTAGAAATAAAAAATGAGACTGGAGCAGTTGGTCACTGGTAATTCCAGAGCCGAATTTATGGAATCATGGAATTCTCTAGGTTGGAAAAGGCCTCCTAAGATCATCAAGTCTAACCATCAGATGTGCTTTAAACACATTTTAGCCGTCCTGTTTTCAAGATCAGCATTTTAATTTTAGATCAAAGGGATTTTAGTCAGAGATTCCTTATTTATGCTCCAGATAGACTGGTCAGAATCCAGGCTGGGGCTCACATTCTTCCAGCACCCTTATCTCCCATTTGTAGGGTGCTGCAACACAGGTTTGAATGAGCTGAAGAATTTGGCAATTTGTCCCCAAGGTCCCCAAAGGGCAGCACAGCATCCTGATGACATTCCTACAACAGCTACAGCTCTCCAGGTGAGAAGGTGCTCAGCTGGCACCTGCTCCAAAGAGCAGGGAATTTCACATTGGAAAAGTTCCAGTTCTCGACATTTCCATCCCACACATTTAAATACTTGCTTAAATCCATTGGGAAGATATTAGCCCGAAAGACTTACTTTTTCTCACATTTTTCAATATTTTCAAGCTCTGTAAAAAAAAAATAGAAAAAGGCTAGTTGGAAAAAAATGTAGGAAGCAGTGGGTCAGCTACTGTCATAAAGGGAATTCACTGATAAATGTCAAAGCATCACAGCTCATAAAAAGCAAACTTGTGCCACTCTCCTTGGCTTTTTTCTCGTCATCCCAAATGCCTCCAGTTTGTATTTTTCTTGCTGTTTTCCTCAAATGCTTTTCTCTTCCACTGTAACACCCCAAAGTACCAGCTCACGAGGATAATTAACAGGAGGCTCAATGAGAGGAGGCTGGTGATGGTTCTGTCCTTGTAGGACCGGCTCAGCTCCACTGGAGCAGCCTTTTCCCAGAGGAAGTGGCACTCCAGGTGGATGGAGATCCGAGGCAGAACCAGGGCCATGGGCAGGGCTGGGTTACCCTGCTCCCAGTGCAGACAGGGTGGGTGTTTGCAGTTCTACACCAGAGTATTTTTCTTACTCTTGTTTTCTTGCCCTAAACACGAGCGGTCTCGACGCAGGCCCTGTTCCCCCAGTTAGCAGAGAGAGAGCAGCAGCAGCAGCTGTGCCAGAGCTCTTCCCTCTCCCTCTCCAGTTTCCACACCTTTTCTTTGGTGTCTTTTACCTTGCTCCTCCTGAAGCATTTCATGAGTTCTTTGGATGATGATTCGGAGCTGTTGTTCTCCAAACCCGCAGGAATTGAGGAATTTCTTGTGGCAGGCTGCAGACCTGGGAACATACATCATACATACATTTTCAGTGGTCATTCACAAATCCTCCTGCTTTCTTCCAAGTGCTTTGTTGTTGCTTTTTATCTCCTCTAATGCAGCACTTCTAGAATTTTTCTGCAGGTTCCCTAGTTGTGTTTATTTTGTTGTATTTGCTGAAGTCTCCTGCAGTGAAGTGCTGAAGCACTACCTGGTAATGCTTTGAACAAGTGGGCCATGCTCTCAGAAACCTACAGGTTTAGGTGTGAGTGTAAAACCTCAGTTATATCCTGAGAAAAGAGCTCAGCACTTACTTGCTTCCTCAGCAAGAACAAACGACTCCGGGGTTCTTTCAGGAAGCGGAGGAGGAGAGTTAGAGCGATCCTGGGTTGTCTCTGAGAAAACAAAGACAAAAGAGTTGGTTACCTAGCTTTAAAATTAAATATATATATATTAGAACCAACCAGCTTATCTCAGTTATCTCAAAGGAAACACACAACAGGCAAGGAACATCCTCATGTACAGGATGAGGCAGGAGCTGATTGAGAAATATAAAAGTACCAGCTCATTTGGTTGCAGAACTGTTCTGGTTAGAACTATTTGCTTGCAGAACTATTTAGCAACAATTTCTGTTGCACTGAGCACAGATCCTAAACACATTTACTAAATAAAGCAGTTTCAGAAAAAAAAAAAAAGGAGATCTTAATTACAAAGATTATCCCAGCGTTAAACTTATACCTGTTCGTGGGCTCCAAATCTTCACACTCTGGAAACAGAAAACAAGGCAGGTGTTTAAAATTCCCACATCCAAATGTTGTTTTCTTGCACACAAGGAAACCAGAGAAGACGAGGAAAGGATGTGATGTGCAAACACCCTCCCACACACACCTCCACGCTCGTGTAAGGGAAGACAGACTTGTGCCTTATTCTTCCACTTCACAGAGCTGTCACTCAGCTATGGGATGATCAAGAGATGCCTAAATTTTGTTCAGCTCCTGCTGGTTCCACCGGGCTGTGTGAAGCTCAGCAGAACTAATGTCCTGTCTTCATTATCCTTCTCTAAATGAAGGATAATAAAATTCTCTCTCTCATAATATGTTTATTACCCTGTACTGGTCTTAGAGTTCCAAAAAACAATGTTTGGAGTAAAGTAGATGTTGATAAGAAGGGGCTGGACTGAGGCCACATCTTCTTGCTAATCCTGAGACCTGAAATCCCTGGAACTGCTCAAAGCCAGGTTGGACAGGGCTTGGAGCAACCTGGTCTAGTGGAAGGAAGGTGCTTCTGTTCATGACAGAGGGGTGGAATGGGATTATTTTAAGAGTCCCTTCCAACCCAAACCATTCAGTGATTCTGTGATTCTGTGAAATAATTTATGGCAAGTACAAAGTGCCAAAACTAGAGTCTTTCTCACAGAAGGAAACGTGATAAGGACATTGGCATAGGAATAGTGCTGGAAAAGAGGTAAAAAGCCACTTACTTACCTTACACGGTCTCAGTCTCACAGGGTCATGAAACCCCTCCGAGTGAGACTCACCACTCCACTCCCAGGAGGTCCCGATATTTGGATTTCTGTCTGGAAGCTCGAAATCCGAAGTGGTGCGAGGAAATTGTCCTAGGAGCCATTGAACACCAGAGAGATCATTTCTCACCCCGGGCAGCCACAGCACAGGCACTGCCGTGTGCTATGGAACCACCCCAGTGTTGGATGAGCTCTCAGTGCCTCTCAGACTCACCTTTAATGTTGTTAATCACTTACCTGGCTCGCTGGCCACAATGAAGGACTCGGGGGTGCGCTGGGGCAGGGGTGGAGGAGCATCATCCTCATCTGGCTGTGCCAGGGGGGCTGATTGGAGACACATGCAAAGGTTACAGGCATGGCAGGACATGAGGGGGCCCCAGACCTGTGCAGGGGAGGGGGCTGCTCCTGCCCTGCCACGCACCAGAGATTAAGGATAAACACCTCTCAGCTGTGGTTAGACATCCAAATAGCTCTCGGTACCAAATGCACGAGGAAAATGAGATAACCCAGCACAGGGCCAGGCACAGAGCTGGTGGTTCCACTGCTGCTCGGCTTGGGCTGCAACTCCCAGAACTTTCTGAGGGCAGTGAGATAACGAGCATGTCTTGGTGACACTGAATGCTGAGGGGCCTGGGCAGGACAAAGTGGAGCAAGTGCCAAAGCTGTGGACAACAGGAAATGACCGACTGGACCAGGACTAAGCAGATCAAGGAATAATTCCACCTTCCTCATATGACACGTGATGGAGTTAAGGCTACAGATCTGGGCAAAACACTTGGGTTGAATCACGGAATCATAGAATGGGTTGGATTGGAAAGGACCTTAAAAACCATTTAGATCCAACACCCCCACCCGGGACAGGGGTATCACCCAGTGGATCAGGTTGCTCAGGGCCCCTGAAGTCCTGGATCTCTCAATCTCAGTGAGCTTTCAGTGTCCCCCGCATGACACCCTGCAGCAAACAGTGGGGTTTGACCTGAAAACTCAGAGAAAACCATTTCTGGGAGCTTTCTGAATGCTTTTTGAAGCACCTTGGTGTAAGAATTGGTCGGCACCACTCCCTGCCTCCCTGTGAGAGCTGTTCTGAGGTGACACAGTGGTTCAGAGCAGCTGTGAAACGCAATCACCAAAATCACGCTGTTCTAAAAATGGTTGTGGGAAAAATTAAGGCAGGATGAAAAGAGTGTGAGGATGAAACCAGTTGCTCCCTCAGCTCCCATGAGGGCCCAGCCCTGAGGAGCAGCTACAGCCCTGCCTGGACACCAGATGACCACACTGACCACTCTCTCCAGCACGCCCCACTCCAGAGTGACCTGGTCCCGTGTGTCCCCTTGCCCCAGTAGCACTCACCCGAGGGGAACATCCTGTCCTTGTTCAGGGGAGTGTGGTGGGACGATGGGGAGCTGGCTGTGCTGGGCTGTAGTGGGGCACTGGCAGAGCAAGAAGGGAGGAGCTCATCCTGCCCCTCCAGAAAGGGAAACACGGGGGACACGGGCTCGTCTGGAGGGAGTGATGAGAAGTAGGGGTCTTCTGCTGAGCACAGGTGAGGGTGAGGGCATTGCCCCTTGTTCCTGTGGCCTGGGGGGCCGTCTGCTGCTCGTCTGGAGGGTTGCAGATCCACAGGGGAAAATCCACCCTGGAAGCTTGTGTGACCAGCTTTTGGCCACTGTGGACTCCAAACAGGCTTGGCATCCCCTGCACCCCATTCCCAGTCTTCTCTCCGCTGCTCCAGCGCTAGAGGGGTCGACACAGTCCATGCCAGAGGTGCTCTGGCACCAGGCGCCCTCCCTCCTGCTCCCTTTGGGTCCAGCTCCAGCTCCCAGCTGCGGCGTTTCTGAGCGGCATCCCCAGCACCCCAGGGCTCGCCGGCAGCCGCCTTCCTGCAGCTGATGAAGTTCAAAGCACCGAAGGAGATGGCCTGTCTGATGGGGGGCACTCCCCGGGCAGAGCCGTGCTGTGCTCCCGTGGCACACAGCGAGGGCAGGGACGCTTTGCTCTGTGCCACCCGAGCGAGACGTTGGTGCTCGTCCTGCTGCGGAGGGAGGTGTTGGTGGGGAACCTGCTCCTCTCGCTCTGAGCTGCAGTAAAGCACAAGAAAGTGGTGTGGAGTCAAAGCATCGAGGGCTCAGAAAATGTTAACCCACTGACAGAGCCCACAGCACTGCTCCCAGGAGCAATTCCCTCAGGAATGCAGAGCCCGGCTCAGCCTCAGGCAAGTCCAGCAGTCCTTCCCTGTGCTCCATTCCAACACCGTTAAATGGTGAACACAGGAGGCCCCTTTATGGTTCAGCAAACTGAACCAAAAAGCAAAATTATTTACAGAAAGCAGACACTGCAATCCCAAGCGTGCCCACAGAGAGATCCCACCACCCTTGCAAGCTGCTGGTTTTGGGAAGTTGGATCCTCAGGATTGCTATTCCTGCAGCAAGGGGCACTGGAGTGGAATGTGCAGATGGAAGATGGGACCGATGTTGGAGCATTCCATGCCAGGCAGAGGGCTGGGATGACCCAGCCCTTGGTGTCTCCATGTTCATGACTTTTTTATACTGTTTTATACTCTTTTCAGTTCATATGTGAAACACTGTGTGAAACAAAGCTCAGGGCAGAAGAAGGGGACAGATAATGGCACACAGGAAAGAGGCTGAGACACATCAGTGAGAAGGGCAGGAACTATTATGAAATTAGGAAAACTTTCATCACTGAGGGGGTGATCAGGCATGGGAATAGACTGCCTGGGGAAGTGGTGGAAACACCATCCATGGAAGTGTTCTAAAAACATGTAGATGTGGCAGCTGGGGACATGGCAGTGCTGGGTTCATGGTTGTGCTCGGTGGCCTTAGAAGACTTTTCCAACCTTTATGATTCTATGAATTATGTTAGGAACAAACATGAGGGTCAAAGTGGGACTCAAGGGAGGCAGCAGATAATGAAAGCATAAGTGTTCCAAAGCACACATCAAAAAGTTCATCTCTCTAAAACTGTGTGGGTGACTGCAAATACCAACCAGGGGTACCTGTGCTGAGGCCTTACCAGGTGAGTAAACTCAGGCCATAAATGTCTTCCACTGGAGTCAGCACCGGCTTGGCTGCAGGATGCCCTGCTCCTTCCTAGGGAAAGGAAATGTTGGCAAACAAGAGTGAGGAGGCAGAATGCAAAGCACACCAACGTGCTGCTTCAGGAGCTGGAATTTTTGCCAAATACTTCTAATTACTAAAGCACTCGGGGAATGACCAGTACCAACTTGAAAACACCAAGGTGGAGCTGAAAACTGCAGGCAGAACTTCCTGAAGAGCAACTCCTGCCAGCACCTTTCTGAAATGAGAGTACAGCGAGCCCTACAACCATCCAGCTGTGCTGAACAGCTGGCAGGCAGCCTGTGCAGACACTCTGCCTCAGGAGCCCACTCTGGGCTTGTGGCTGGGCAAGCTGGGTGCTGGTTTCATTGGTGACACCAGCTCATGGCCATCCCCGTGCTCTGCACAGTGTCCTCAGAGGACAGGGAGGTTCAGGGGGGCGAGAGGTTTGGGCAAGAGCTACAAAACCACATCCTGACTTGAAACGTCCTCTGCATTTTTTGTCAGCCCAGCTCTGTGTGACCTTTGCTCACAGACTGTCCTTAACCAGTCCAAAAAGGCTTTTCCCAGTTCTTTTCTCACTCAACTCTGGCTTGGAATGTCGTGCAAATCCTGTGGCAAAACTGAGGCACAAGTCCCATCGCAGGATCCTCTTCCCAAATCTTTAGATAAAAGTCTGATGAAATGAGCTCACTGTGACCTTCCAGGCTTTGCTGTGATGCATTTACTTTCCTGGATTTGATCCAGTGAGGCTCATGTCAGCAGTCATGGAACAGCAAGAGCAAAGAAAACCTCAACCAGAGATGTTTTGGCTACTCCTGTTGATATGCAATTTCACACCAAGAACATTTTTTTTTTCCTCAGAGGTATAACAGATTTGAGAGACTTTGCTATGTTTTTTCACAAGATATTCCCCCCTATACCCTCCTCCCACAGCCAGGCTGTAGTGCTGATTCCCTCACTAGCACACATGAGGTAACACTTTCAGCCTCACTGCCTTTTGTTTCCAAGCTTCCCAACCTGGACCTTCCCAGCCTGGTCTGAAAATCCCTCAGTTGCTTGCAAGCAGTTCATGAAGACAAGTTTCACTGGCACATCCCCATGGAAATCAGTCACTCCTGTAGAAAGTTCATGCTTTTCTATTCACTCATGACATGAAACAATCATAAAAATATACAGAAAATAGAAAATGGTTTTGAGACTGAAGAAAATCTAGGTCTTGTTTAGTGATAAGTGTTGCACATTCAGGGGAAGAGCTGGATTCTCATGGGTTAACATCAAAAGAGACTCAGTTTGGGTATCAAGGGGAGCAGAAAATATGGGAATTCATCCCAGGCCTGCAGCAGGAATTGAGGTTAGAGCTGGAGTGCCCAGGCTGCAAGAGGAAGGATGTTTGTCCTGGGACTTTTACCTGTGAGGCAGCAGAATCCTTCTGGGCATCGAGTGCTTGAATCTGCCTTTTGAAGAGCTCAATCACCGCGTCGTAAACCAGCTCATACTGCTCCTGCATTCCAGACAGACAGCACAGCGTGACTGCCAGCACCTGTGGGACCTGTACGTGGCCACCTCTTCCCAATCAAGCATCACCCCTGAGAGAAGCTGCCTTTCCTGTCTGTTGGTAGGGTATGAATTCTGAGAACAGGCAGAAGCCACAAGTCTCACAGGGTTCATACTGAAGCATTTGGGGGGTTTTTGGGTGTGCAAACAATGCTGTTCTGCATTGAGCTTCCTCTTCAGTCTGTTGCAGCTGAGAAAAGTTCCCACTCTATTGCCTGGACAGTCCCTGGTTTCACAGCGTAAGCGTTCGATAAATCACACTGCGAGCACTCTCCCAGCTGTCCACGAGAAAATGCTCAGCTACCCCATTAATTTCTTCAAAATCATTGTTCTGTTCAGAAAAGGGAGTTTGCAGAACATCTCCACACCCCAGCTCCCACCAGCACCACCGCTCTGGGTGTCCCTGCTGTGAAGCCTCCTGGGGAAAAGGTGAGGTCCCAGCATGGAGCAGTTGGTGACATTCCCCAAACACACCTTGGTCTGCACTATGCAAGGCCTCTGTGTGCGCATCTCCTGGATCAGACTGAAAACACTGAAGTTCACTGGAACAATCTGGTGAGAAAGAGAAAAGACAAAATGGTTTTAAACTAAAAAAGGAGATATTTAGATTAGATATTGGGAAGGAATTGTTCCCTGGGAAGGTGGTGAGGCCCTGGCACAGATTGCCCAGAGAAGCTGTGGCTGCCCCATCCCTGGAAGTATCCAAGGCCAGGATGGATGGGGCTTGGAGCAACCTGGGATAGTGGAAGGTGTCCCTGCCCATGGATTCTTCCAACCCAACTCTTTCTATGGTTTCTGTGGTTTCTCTGATAAAAATTACAGACAGGTCTAATTCTACAAAGCTTCTAAGTCATGATGCAGTTCAGAGCACAGTCTGAAATCCAGGCCTGCTACTGCAAGAATTTTTAACAAAGGGCCTGCTTAAAGTGTTATTTTATTTATTACAAACCATCCTCCTCCCTCCTGTCTCACACTCCACAGAAAATACCCTTTTTATAACAGCACTGGTAACAGCTGTGGGCAGCACGAAGGACATGGCACCAATTCCCCAGCTGGATGGGTTCAGCGAGCTGCAGAACAGCAGGCTCTCCTCTGAGTCCCAGCAACCTGCCCTGAGGCCAGGGATTACTGCCTGTACACCAGTATTGGAGAGTCAGAGTAAAGCAAGGTGGTGGCTTGGAAACACCGAGTATCTGATGTGTAAGTGTGGAAATACAAATAGAGAGAGCAAATCTGTATTGAAGGGTGAAGGTCAGCACAGACCCACGTGCTGTGAGCTGTGAGCTGAAGGCCTGGCCAGAGGCAGCAGTGGAGGGGGGATTCTGCCCCGCTGGTGTGATGCTGTCAGTGCCTAAAGAGAGAGGAGTGGCACAAACTGGGAGTGGGGAATCAGCACTTTGGCCACCGCCGTTCTCCAGTCAGGCCGTGGGGAGCTCCCATCCACCTGAAATCCCCCTGAGTGCAGTCAGACGGGGTGGAAGGGAGAGGGAAGGCTGGGCAGGGACAGAGGGATGCAGGTGCCATCCAGGGCAGCGAGGGGCTGGCACTCACCCCGTCCTTCAGCAGCTTCTGGGTGTAGTCGATGGCGCAGATGACGCCGGTTCTGCCGCAGCCAGCACTGCAACGACAGCCACAGCAGGGTTGCCAGCACAGCTCAGAGGGTGGGCACGCTGTGTTTTCTGACAGGGATGTTTGGAAAGACCCACAGCCACCTGTGACCCTCCTGTCCCACACAGAAGGTGCAGACCCACGTGATGCTGCAGCTTCAGCCCACGCAGGGCTCTGCTGTACAGGGTTGGGAGGCAGAGCTCGTCCCCTGAGAACAGCTCCTGGTCCTCCTGTGGTGACCAGACACTCACAGACATGCCCAGTGCTGGGGGGTCACTTATCCAGACCTTCTCACGCTCTACAAGTCCCTGACAGGAGGGTACAGCCAGCCGGGTGTTGGTCTCTTCTCCCAACTAACAAGGGACAGGACAAGAGAAACTGGCCTCAGGTTGCCCCAGCGGAGGTTTAGATTGGCTGTGAGGGAAAATTTCTACACCAAAAGCATTGTCAAGCAGTGGCACAGGCTGCCCAGGGCAGTGGTGGAGTCACCATTGAAAAGCCATGCAGATGTGGCACTTGAGGATGTGCTTTAGTGGTGGCTTTGGCAGTGCTGGGCGGATGGTTGGACTCGACCACCTGAAAGGACTTTTCCAACCTAAACAATTCCATGATTCTGTGATTCTACTGCTGGCCTGCTGCTGCCTGTCCTCAGAGGAGCCCTTTGCCTCAGGGCTCTGTACAAGAGGAGCTTGGCTGTGGGCTTGGCCACCTTCCCTGCCCTGTCACCCCTCGGGACGTGGGGGCACGGGGGGACTGGGGGCCAGCAGCCCTTCCCTGCTGGCAGCCAGGTCACCCACCTGCAGTGGATGCAGACGGGGACCCTGTCATCGGGCTGGTAGCAGCGAATGTCCCCGACGAGCTCCAGGATGGGCTCGATGGACGAGGGGACGTGGTGGTCCGGCCAGTTTTTGTAGTGGAAGTGGTGGATGGTGCGGGTGGCCTGCAGGAGGAGAAGAGCAGTGGCAGGGTCTGGGATGCCAGCACGGCAGAGGAAGCTGCATTTCTGCACACATCTCCAGCTCCCATCTGCATCAGCAGGCAAAGGGCAGAGTTTGCAGCTGGTTTTGCTGCAGGAGCCGTTTTATGACGTTCTTGGCCTCACTTACCCAGAGTCTGATTTGCCATGACTGACAAACAGCTTCAGAAACTGAGGTCTGAGTTAATGAATTTTTTACTTTCTTTGTTCCCTCAACTGCTGTCAAATCTAATTCAGCAGCTTGAGCAGTGTAAAATTTTCTGCACAAAATGTACCATATTTTAATATATTATTTATATAACAAAGCCGGCCTAGGTGCATTTTCTGCTTTGACCTTTCCTCCTCACCTCGTTCAGGGTCACCTTTAAAGTTCTAATCACATACTCGTTCCTCTTCTCCTCAGCCTCCTGCAGAAGAAGAAGTCAGAGTCACATTTTCCATGGGTGCCACGGGGCGGGGCAGGGTGCTGAGGTGGCTGCACTCACACAGGTGATGGAGAAAGGGCCACAGTGCAGGGGGGAGCCGCCCACCTCTGCCCAGTACCGCTCACACTTCTTCTGTTGGGACAAGCAGGATGTGTTTGGTTATTCTTCACCTCTTTCACTTTTCAGGACAAAATTCACGCTGGGAAGAGGCCCAGCTCTTGCTGCTGTCCAGCTCCAGCCTCCCCTTCCTTGGAGCTGCCACTGGTTTTCCCTTTCCAGAGAGATTCCCTGTGGTACTGGAAATGGCTAAAGAATTTCATGGAATCCCAGATTGGTTTGGTTGGAAGGGACCTTAAAGATCAACTCATTTCACCCCCTGCCATGGGCAGAGACATCTCCCACGGGACCATTTGCAGCTGGAGACCCAGAAAACAGCTCATATCAAACAGAAACTCGCTGACACTAATGAGATTTAATAAAAGTCTGCATCTGTCACCCTGCCCTGGCACTGTCACAGCAGAGGCCATCTGTGACACGCTACTCACCTTCCCCATCTCAAACTCCATACAAGCCATGACCACGACCTGCAGGAAGAAGGTTCATTTGAAAAGTCTGAACACAAGTTTCTTACCCAGGCAGCAAAATTCAACTCATCTCTTGTGGGTACATATCAGAGACAAGGAAACTCTGTGGGCTGCCTTCCCCCGAGCCCTCCGTGACTGCCAGACAAGTCACACTGGGGCATCACCCACAGCCTGGCACAAGGAGCTCCCCAGCCAGAGCCCCAAGGCAGGGACAGCCCCCAGCACACTCCTTTCCTGGCATGAGCGGGAGGAGGCTGATGGGAGGGATGTGGGACACACACAACATCTGGAGTGAAACCCTGACCCTCCCACTGGCTCACAACGGGCTTTTGGCTGCAAGGAAAACCTTTTCTTAAAAAAAGAAAAAGGACATATAAACTTTATATTTAAATATAAACCTGCACCTTACCAGGACTTCATACTCCCAAATCATCCTCCAAAAGTCAATGACAGTAGTGGGGAGAGGACCCTGGGTTGCAATGTACGCTCTTGGCCCGTAGACACCCTGGAACATTCAAACCAGGCATGGCCACGTCTGTGCATAGTTCACCAGCAGAAATAAAGTCATTCCTCACTCTGAATTTACTTCTATCAGCGAGCCCATTCAGGATTTAGAAAGACTTTCACATAGTTAAATTTTGGGCACGTGCATTAACTCAAGCAGTGGTGTGCAAACCAAAGGCAGGGCCGAGCTGGGGAGCTGGGGCTGAGCTGAGATCTGCTCCCAGAGACCAGCACCAGCTCTTGCAGTGCCTCTGGGAGCTTGGGGTGATGTGGCCACAGAATGAACCATGATTGTGTTGGGAAGGGCTTTTCTTCTGCAGAAGAGCCCTGGGTCATCTCTGTCATGGAGAATGAAGGGAACCTTCTGTCTGTCTGTCTGTCTGTCTATCTATCTATCTATCTATCTATCTATCTATCTATCTATCTATCTATCTATCTATCTATCCATCCATCCATCTATCAATCAGAGAAGGGTTGTAGACCCAGGACAGTCCCAAAGCACGTGGAGCTGCTGATGGAGCACTGTCCCACACTGACCTGCCCCGTTGTTCTCCCCGGCAGTGGGTCCCAGCCGTGCAGCCCTGCAAGGCTTCCTGCCTGTGCACTGCTTCAGCCCAGGTGACTGGCCACAGGCAATTTTGCACCACTGTCACCCACCAAAGGCAGCAACGGCGACGGGGAAGTTGGGGCTGTGAACCACAAACTGTTCCACCCCCAGCCCCGGCATGAGTGCGTCCCATGCCCCGTGGCCTGGTGCCTCTGTGCTGCTGGGGGGCTTCTGGAGGGCTCACTGGCTGTGCACATCTTCTGACACAGCCCAGGAACTCCTGCAGAGCCCTCTGGTTCCCCAGAGCCCCCAGCCTGCTCCTCCTGGCACAACCCACCGAGGTGGCACCACCCCAACACCTTGGCAGGACAAAATGCCACGGAAGAGGCAATACCTTGATGAAGTTGGCATTGATGTAATGAGAATCGGTGTCGGATGTAATCAGGGACAGCTCCACTCTGCTGTGGTCAACTGCAAGAGCAGGAGAAGCAGCAGTCAGTGTCTGTCTTTGATGGTCACTGAGTCCTGGCAGGGCAGCGCGAGGGGTTTGGGGGAGCAGTGACATCGGAGAGCTCAGGCAGGGCAGGTGGGGGGCTGTGCAGTAGCTGATGTCCCTCCCACGCCTCCCACAGCCCTGCTCAGAAGTGCTGCTGCCAACACACCCAGGGGATGGACAAGATCCTTTTGGACAGTGGGGGAGGCTTTAGGGGAGAGCTGCAGGTGCTGCCACTGCCCCAGTGCAACGCTGATCCCCTGTGACCATGCAGCAAGCCAAGCCCAAAACCACCTAAACACACTCCAGGCTCAGACCTGGTCTGTGGGGTTAAATACAAAGGTCTGAAAGCTGGACTCGATCTTGGAGGTCTTTTCCAACCCTAATGAGTCTGTGATTTACTTTCTTTTCCAAGCTGGAATGGATGAAAGAGACAGTCTGCTCTCATCCTGGGACAAGGAAGGACAAGCCACAGCAGGGTTTGCCTCTTGTCTGCTTTGTACATCATGGAGACATCGTGGTCCAAAGGCCTTTGGATGCAAGTGGTTGCAACACTCCCAGAAAGCAGTTTGCAAGAATAGTCACTGGAGGATGTGTTTCCTAGTGAACAGAAGTTCTTCTGTCTGTAGAAAATATCCCAGAATCACAGAATATCCTGAGTTGGAAAGGACCCACAAGGATCATGGAATCTAACTTCTGGCCCTGCCCAGGACATCCCCAAAACCCCACCGTGTGCCTGAGAGTGTTGATATGTGCCAGACTCCCCCAGAGCAGGCACTGCAGCAGCCAAAGCCCTAAATCTGAACAGCAGGACTCAAAGCCAACAGACAGCAGTGAGATGCTCACATACAACAACTGTGCAGGCGGGCACCAGAGGATGAGAACAAGAACAGCAAGAAAAACAAAAGGCTGAGTAGGAACATGTGCCATTTCCAACCTACAAGGTAAGATGTCCTTGTATCTGTTCTTCTTGACATTCTCTGGCTGCTCAGACGCTGCTGTGGGGTAGATTTTATCCGATTTGTACTTTGTTGACTGTCTCTTCAGCTTCTGTGATAAAAGAGTGGAACAAATTACAGCAGACACGCTACAGCCAGCGCACTGCCAGAGAGCACATGAAGGTCTCGGGGGGTCACGTTTGCTACCACAAAGCGAGGTCGGCACCATTAATTCTTTCCTGAGTGGCTTTGCTCGGAGCAAGAATAGAGACAGAACCACCTGAGAGCCCCAGCACAGGCTTCTGAAGAGTGGAAAGTGTGTGCTGAGGCAGTGCCCACACGTCGGCTTGTCAAGAGACGCAAAGCATCGCCCTCACAAGCGAGTGAGGCCCAGGGGAGTCACTCTCAGCACAAATGGCACCCAGATCAGAGGAGTGACAATGTCAAAGCACCTTTAACAAATAATACCAGAAAAGACAGGTACATCTATTGATTTTTCTCACTTTGGTAGAGATGCCCCTGTCCGTAGCTGGAAGCAGCGACGCTCAAGCCACTAAGGGAGCACAAGCAACTGGAGCAGAGCACTCCATGGACTGATGAAAGAGAAGGGAGAAGGAGTCCTGAGACAGACCCTTAGGGCTGCAAATCTCTCATCTCTTTCATTTTCAGGATAAAGCTGCAGCACTCATGGAGAGTTAAAGCATCTTTCTCCTGGCAAATCACAGAATTTTATTTCACTGCCACCAGTTTCTAACAACACACACTATTTGTTACCATCAACTTCAGAAGCACCATCCTTGCTGTGTTTTTTTTCTTTAATATTTTTGAGTCCGTGTTGTTGGTTTTTAATATTAAACTGCAGTTTTAAAACACTAAATTCAGCCACAATACCCCAGGAGTTAAATCTCAGAGATCTGATGGAATGAGTCAGGCAGGAGGTAGAGGAGGCTCAGGGCTGTCCATGTGTCCAGTCTTTATTAATTAAGAATGTGGGGCAGGCACAGTGGGATAGAAATTGTGGGAGCAGGGTGGGTTTTGTAGCCTCCACATCCCTGGAGCATAACCTGAGCAATTCTGGTGCTGGTCACAGCCTGCCCTGCCTCCTTCCAGTGCATCCCCAGCTTCCAGGGAAAGCTTTCATGGAAGGGGCATCACTCCATACTAAAGGCAGTCTTCCCAGAGCCGAGGCCCTGAATCATCTGACTTTTCTGTCCCTGAATAATCTGACATGAAACCGCTTGGGAAATGCCCGGGTATGAAAAAGCAAGTGGGAATCACAGAATCATGGAACATCCTGGGCTGGAAGGGACCTACAGGAATCATTAAGTCCAACTCTCAACCTTGTACAGACATCCCAAAATCCCACCCTGTGCCTGAGAGTGTTGTCCAAATGCTCCTGGAGCTCTGGGAGGCTTGGGGCCGTGCCCTGGGGAGTCTGTTCAGTGTGCAGCTGTGAGACTGCACAGGCGAAAAAAGGGGATTTTAACAAACCCCTTGTAATTTATAGTAACATCACCACAATTTGCATGTACAAATGCATGGTGTCACAAGGAGAGGGCAGGAATTAGGGTGGAGGAATGGCACTGAATATTTCTGTCAGGTTTGGAAACACAAGCCAGCACGATCGTCGATCGTTGGCTGAGGCCGCTGCCTTGCAAAAGTGACCATGAATCAGGTCACTCTGAGAAGACCTTGTCCCATACAAGAGGAAATGCAGCCTTGACCATTTCCACCTGCCATTTTGGTCAGACATGAATACTTGAGGCTGCTGGAGCCAGCCTGAGCACCAGGGCTCAGAGCCCAGTGCCTCACACACACAGACACCCCGGCAGAGAGAGGGGAAACTCAGCAGGCTGTGACAGCGCTTTGTTCCATGGAACAACAGGCTGTCACTGCAGGCTCAGATTAATCACTTCCCTCCACCCCAGACACCTGGAAACCAAGCACTCAGATTTCCCCAAGTGTTTGAAGTGCCAGATTTCGCGGGTACGACAGAGCAGGGCAGGAGCTTGTGGGGACCCCTCAGTAACCCGGAGCCCACTGCCAGGGGTCAGTCCAGTGTTTGACACAGCTCAGATCTCACAGAGATACCAGTTTTGCCCTTCCCTATGTCTGTTCAAGCTGGGCAAAGCCTGTCAGAGCCACCTCCTCCAGCTGAGACACCAAGAGCCACCTCCAGCCACCAGCTTTAGCCATGAGGTGGTGCGTTGGCATCTGAGCCTCACCCCTGGCACCCAACACAAAAAATGTGTCAGAGAGCTGACAAATTCAGGAAAATGCAGAGCACAGGGGGTAGTGGGAGCCATCAGCACTTTTTGCAGCTTTTGCCTTGAGGGAACAAGAAAGTGGTTTCCAGGAGGGGCCAGGAGTGCTGCTGGATGTGGAGCACATAGATCCCAGATCCCAGAATGGTTTGGGTTGAAGGAACCTTAAAGCTCATCTCATTCCACCCCCTGCCATGGGCAGGGACACCTTCCACTATTCCAGGTTGCTCCAAGCCCCATTCAACCTGGCCTTGAACACTTCCAGGGATGGGGCAAACACAGCTGCTCTGGGCACCCTGTGCTCTGTGGAAACAAGGACAAGCTGAGGAGAAACCGGAGATCCCTGGCAGGAACACACGTGCCACAGGTCTAACAGATTGCAGTGGGGAAAAGGGGCAGAGGCTCCATATTCCTCCCTGTATCCTCAGTTGTGTCACCAGGGCCAGAGGCTCCATGTTCCTCCCTGTCCCCCCAGTTCTGTCACCAGGCAAAGTGAAACCGTGTCCCGACAAGTGCACTCACCAAGCAGAAAACAGGAAGCACTCGGGTAATTAGTTAAAAAGCAAACAGTTCAAATGCAAACTATTAAATTCCTCTCATGTCTTTACATTCCTCTTAGCCCAGTTAACTCCTGGGTATCTGCTATAAACTCCTAGAAAACCTCACTGTCACATGTTGGAGAGGCGACCCAGCGATCCCCTCCGAAACGAGCTGAAACACCGAGACGAGCCTTGAGTGAACTCACCAAAAACTCCTCTGCAAACTCCCCTCGGCTGAGCTTCTTGCCTTGGGCCCTCTCCAGGTTCTGTAGCAGGATCCCCCTTTGGTCCATGGTGCCGGAGTGTGCCTGGCCTGGCCCTCCTGGGAAGGGACATGTCAAGTGATCGGCAGCGGAAGGCAGCGCCGGGGAGCGCTCGCTGTGGTTTTCTGACTTCATCACAGCCCTAAAGGAAATTAGTGCGTAGCAGAAGCAGACAATCCTGGTCAAACAGCACACCACAACACAACACACGGCCCTCGTGCCCTCTTTTCAAGCCACCCCCACCTGGCATGGGGTGGGCAGCACCAAGGACAGGGGTGGGGATGTGTTGGACACCAGTCCGAGCCCCCCACTGCCCCAATTCCTTCAGCTCCTTGTCCAGCCAGGGGTACCCAGGGGTGAGCACAGGGGGCCACTGTGGAGCATTCACATCCCAAGGGGCTGGGCTTCACCAGGAGGGCTTCAAACCTGGAATGTGGCTGGAAGAGCCCATAAAGCAGCATGGAAAATCCACAGCTCCCCTTCACGCTTTTAACGTAGAATCCCAGAATAGCTTGGGTTGGAAGGGACCTTAAGGCTCATCTCAATGGGCAGGGACACTTTCCATGATCCCAGGTTGCTTCAACCCCTTACAGTAATTTGGCACATGAGACTGAGATTAATTATTGCCCAACTGCTCCTTAAAGCTTTGCTTCAAGGCAGGTCAGAGAAAAAAGCCCTGTTGGACACAGAGAACTGGGCTGCAGATCTGCCTTGACCCACAGCAGTGATCAGACCACCCCACCCACAGTCCTGAGGGTTGAAGGAACAAGAAACTCCAAAAAACAGCCAAGAAGGATTCACATTTTTATTAGGAAAATCAGAAGTCAAGTCTGTTTTAACAGTGACAGGGTTTCAGTGAAGTGCATGGAAGGCATCCTGCCATTTGAAGGTACAATCAAGTCATTCAAAGAAATCAAAAATCACAAGAAATCGGACAGAGCAGGGTTAAAAGAAGCTCGTGCTCCTCAGAGTACCCTAAAGCCCTGTTAGGTCAATCTCACCCTCAATCAAGGAGCTTGGCAACAGCACAGGGAGCTGGGGGGAAACCAGAGAGGGCAATTCTCGACCTCGGTAACACATCCCAACCACAAAACCCAGGCCTGTCTCTTGGAAGTGGAACGTGGTGGTTCCAGTGAGCAGGATGCACCTGCCCACCTTCCTCTGGCACAGCAGAGCTCTGTTCACCCCTAAGTGAAGCTACTGCTGAAATCAGACAGCAAATTAAAACAAATGTAAAGGCAGCCAAGAATTAAATATTCTCTCTTCACTGCACTGTTGCTCTTAATGTGAGAGAAGTGGCAGAGTCCTGGTGCCTCTGATGTTGGTTTTTTAAAATGATTTATAATTCTCAGGAAAAAACCTCTCCAAAACACCCCCCTGAAGTCTGCTCAATTCTGGTTCCATCAGTGACGTTGGTGCCTCATGACAAACACCACTGATGCCACCAGGCCTGTGACTCACACCAGGGTGACCCTGTCCTGTCCCCGGCCCAGAGGGAGGGCAGACCCTTCACCCTGCCCTGTTCCCCCACACCCCCCAGGCTCTCCAGGCCAGGCTGCCAACACTCTGCAGCTTAAAACTACCCAACCAGCACCACGTATGGCAAATGAAGCCAGAGAAATCAACTCTTCCTGTGCCCTGAGCATGCATCCTGCTGGGAGCAGGGACCAGTCAAGACTCCAGTCCAGCCACTGCCTCCAGGACTGTCCTCAAGGCTGAGATGAAGGTCTGCAGTGCCTCTGGCTGTGCTTCATTTTGCTTCACCAAGACCTGCAGCTCTGAATCTGCTGCCTCAAGCAGGAGCTCTGTGAGGAAGAGGCAGCCTGAGTCATCCTGGGCACTCAGATAAGCTTTCCAGGGCTGGGCACCAGCTTTGCTCATGGCAATGGTGTGGATGTGGACAACACGAAGGGCTGTCTGGATGGTGTCTGGGTGGACAGGCCCACACCAGGGCACAGAGAGCTGGCAGCTCGTGTCCAGGCTCAGCCAGGTCTTCTCAAACTGTTCTGCAGTCAGGGAAACATCAGGAATCAAGCTCAAGCTGCCTGCATCAGGATGAGCCTTGAGCGCTTCTTTATTCCCTTCAGACATCAGAGTCTCAGGATGAACCTCGAGGACTTCCTTGTTCCCTTCGGAAACCAGCGGCTCTGGAATGAAAGCACAAACACGAGTGAGATGCAGCTCCCAGTTCCACAAAGCCCATTTGATGGAGCAGAGGAAGGCTGGAATCCCAGAGCCATCAGGAGCATCCCCTGGGCTGCTGAGTGAGCAGCCACACACTGCACGAGGTGGTCAGAGCACCAAGTCAGCGTTCCCCAAGCACTGGGACCTTCTTCCAAACAAACCCACGTGAGAACATCTTGGCTGCCCAGAGCAGCTGTGGCTGCTCCATCCCTGGAAGTGTCCAAGGCCAGGCTGCACAGGACTTGGAGCAGCCTGGGACAGTGGAAGGTGTCCCTGCCCATGGCAGGGGGCGGAACGAGAGGAATTTCAAGGCCCCTTCCAACCCAAACCATTCTGGGATTCTGTGATCTACTGGCAAGGGGAGAGGGGATCCCAGAGGAAGGTGAGACAGGTACCTGTGTCTCTGTTCCTGGAGTCAGCACAAGGAGAGCACGAGTACGAGGCTTCCCCAGGCTGGTGAGCCGTGGCGAGTGCCCAGCGTTCTCTGCCATAAACTGTGGCCAGAGTGTTGAACTCCAGAGCCCAGGCATTGACAGGCTGCTTGGTCTGGTCCCCCAGGAGCCCCAGGGAGGGGTCAGACTTGGGGCTGCACAGGACCCTCTTCACCTCCTCCACCCCGGACTGCAGAAGGCGATAGTAGAACAAGCCACGGTCCCGTACAGCCATGTCCAGCTCCTCCTCTGGGAACCACAGAGATGCACTCCGTGGGGAATTCTGTCAGCCACATTTCCCCAGAGTACTAATAATTACCAAAAACAAACTTTCAGGGGTACAATGCAAGCCTGCTTACAGGCAGATAGTGACAGGACAAGGGGGAATGGTTTTAAACTAACAGAGGGCAGGGTTAGATGGGATATTGGGAAGGAATTGTTCCCTTTGAGGGTGGGGAGGCCCTGGCACAGGCTGCCCACAGAAGCTGTGGCTGCCCCTGGATCCCTGCAAGTGTCCAAGGCCAGGTTGGGCATCTTGGAGCACCCTGGGATAGTGGAAGGTGTCCCTGCCTAGGACAGAGGGTGGAACTGGATGATTTTTAAGGTCCTTTCCCACCCAAACCATTCTGTGATTCCAGGACTCTGTAATTCCACATTCCCCAGACAGCCAGGGCCAGGCAGCAGCCTGAGGCACGAAACCACCTCACCCTGCCACCCTGGACGGCCTCCTCAGAGCCAGGATGCTGCCACAGCCTCCACGCCCTGTGGACACAGCCAGAGCAGGTCCCAAAAAACCTGTGAGGACAAAGGGAACCCACCTATGCAGTAGTAGAGCAGCCTGCCCAGCACGTCCTGGCACTCGGCGGGCCGGGCCAGGAACAGGCGCAGCAGCGCCGTCAGCAGCTCCATCTTCACTGCTGGGAACGCCTCCGACTTCACGTTCTCCACAAAGTCCTCCAAGACGTAGGGAGCGTTGGGGATCTTCTCCCCATGTGTGCCCAGGAGCCAGATCAGTGCTTGCTTGCCCTGAGGGAGCCACAGGAACAGCAGCAAGTCGGTGCTGTGTGCCATGGGTTGCCATAAAATAAGCACGCTGAGAGGACAAAGCTGAAGATCTCTGGTTTTTGCCCCCAGTCTCGAGGCAAAGGAAAGCTGAGCAGGCCTTGTCCACCCGCCCCCAAGCACTGCCCCCTCACCTCGCTGTCCTGGATGGTGTCCTCACAGCCAGGCAGTGCCTGGCACACGGCATCTGTGCACTGGGGACACAGCCAGGCCAGGTCTCGGAAAGCACGGACCACAGCTGCAAGGAAAGCAAGTTAGCAGCATCCCCAAGAGTTATAAAAACCACTAGGCACAAAAAAAAAAAAAAGAAATTTGAAACCTCCTCACTCAAGGGGCTTTGGAAATCTCAGCCAGGAAGGTCAGTGCCCTGCCTGTGACTGGGATTTGAGGCACCCTCCTTCCCAATCTCATGACACTGCATTTGTCAGAGCAAAGCTGCACCAGGTCTAAAATAAAGCACTGAGACTTCAGATTGTTCCTCTGGCTGCTGGAAAGCAACCTCTTTTCTGGCCACTGCCAGCCTTTAAAAAGCCTCTGACTCATGATGCTTCAGACACACGGGGTTAGAATGACAAATTAGAACTGACCCCGATTCAAAATGAGGCCCGTGAACTTTAGGTCAAAACTTTAAAGGTTCTGCTGCCCACTCAGAAACACCAACAGCTCCTGAGATGGAATTCAACAGCTGAGTGCAAGTGTGTGGTTTTCAAATCTGAGAGCAAGACCAGTTAAAAGAGAACAGCAGGAACAGCAGTGATGTGAAGGTGGATCTGAGGGTAGAGGAGAAAAAAGGAAACTTGGGTACAACTGAATCAGACTATTATATGAGGAACAGAAATCACAGAGATTTAGAAGATCTATTAATCATCTTGGCCCTCAAACAGACAGGAAAATGTCTCTGCTGAGCCCCTCACTCCCTGAGTCAGCAGGTGACAGCCAGAAAGAACCATGAACACAGCTACAACCACCTTCCCCTTTCCCACAAAGAGCAGTTCCTACAGCAGGAACACACTTTATACCCCTCAGCCCACCTGGAAAACTTCCACCTGAAGGGGCCAATTAAAAGGGAAGCCAAGTGCCTTTGAGGGCCTTGATTTTGGGATCACGAGCCCCAGCAAGGTCCCCTCCTGAGAGCACAACCCGGGCAGCAGCCTGCAGTGGTTACCTGAGGTGATGTGTTCCTGCTGAAGCCCCAGGAGCTCTGTCAGGATTCCCACGCACTGCTCTGTGTATGTCCTGGCAATATTGGCTGCAAGGATGCCAAAAAGACATCAAAGTCAACCTTTCATCAGAGTGAAACAGGAATCGTGAGCCCAACCACTCAGCACAAACTGGCTTTAAAGGAACAGGCTCTCTCCTTTCCTTCCTGACTACCATTTCTGAAAGTGTGGCCAAATGAGCTTGTTCTTCACACCAGGGACATGTTCCTTTTCTTGAGGCCATGCCTCAGAAGATTTCTGAACTTTCCTTAAATGTAATACATTAATAAAAACATTTTATCATTCCCAGCTTTCTCCTTATGAACACTGTAATAACTCACCTATTTTTAAAGCTCACAAAACCAAAACTATCACCTTAAGCCTGCCCCACTCAAAGAACAAGCTGGTATTAGAGCTCCTCCACCCCCTGCACAGCTTCATTGAACACTGTAAGGCTCATTAACAAGATGAAATGACACATTTTCTTTAAAGCATCTCCTCCAAGTACAAGATTCAAGGACTTTCTGCACGACCTGAAGCAGCTCAATGCCAGGACTTCTGAAATAATCAACGGTTCAGAAACATTCTTACACAAAACACTCGTGGGGAGGTTGGTCTGTGCTGCTGCAGCACAGAGCAGTGATTTGGTGCTTGCCCAGACACCTTCCAGCAGAGAACAGCCCCCTGAAAGGCGCAGGGCTGCAGCTGAGCCAAGGCACAGCTCTCACCTATGGCGAAGATCGCTCCCTGCGCCAGCTCCACCGACACGTCCGTGCAGTAACCCTTCAGCTCCTCCAGCACCTGCTGCACGTTCTCATCGTTCACCAGCTCACACAGCACCTCCATCTTCTGGCACTTGATGTAGTGGGGCTCCGAATAGGAGCAGAAGAACTTTTTGTAGTGGCTGCTGAAGTGGCCGGGCAGGCTGCGGAGGATCTGGCGCACGTGGCACAGCGCGGTGAAGCAGAGCTCCCTGCTCTCCGAGGTGCAGGCAGCCAGCAGCGGGCCCTTCACCCGCACCAGCACGTCTGCCTGCACATCTGGGTACTCCCTGGCCAGCACCAGGAACAGCTTGGTGGCTGCCATCACCACGCTGGGGCTGCTGCTCTTGAGGTAGCCGTCGAGGAGGTTGAGGATGTCGAAGAGCTCGTCCTCGCTGCGGGGTCTGTAGCGCAGCAGGAAGGTGAGAACCTCGCTCTGCCCCCACTGATCCAGGTCAGGCATCCTGCCAGGAGCACGGGGGCACGAGTCAGGGAGTGCAGGAACATCTGTGCTGTGCACAGCAGAGGTTCAGCCTCCGACTTCCTTATGGTCTCTGCTCCAAACCAAGTGGGTGCCACAGTTTTACCTCAAGAGAACTGCCCAGCTGTTAACTCAGTATCAGCTGTGTGCACTTTTGCTGGTGTTTACACCAGGCAGCAACACTGACAAGAGCCCTGGGCAGAGCAATACCCCTCTTTTCCTACAGCATGTAGAGTCACCCGCAGAAAAACTGATTTCTTCAAGCAGTGCAGTTATAATATTTTTCAGTGGGTCTGGAGAGGCATACTAGAACATACCTGTCCCTCAGATATGTCATGATTATCACTAATAAAATCCCCAAAGTCTAATCACGTTAGCCTACAATTACAAACCAAACCACCAGCTGAGGCAAAGACTCCCTGGAAGAGCAGGGCATCCCAAATTTCTCTGAAGACCTCAGGCTAAAGAGGTTTAGCTAACTTAGGATGGCCACCTCCATCTCTGGGTGCCTGACAAGAGGCCAGAGAAGGTTAGGCCTCTCTGCACAGGAAACACAAGAACAGGAGAAACTTCAGCACCACCTTGGCACCAAAGAAAACAAACCTGTTGAGGAGATGATGGGCAATGGGTTTGTTGATGACAACACCTCCCTCTTTCTTCAAGATCTCTTCCAAGGCCCTCAGACAGTTCACGACCACGATGGGATCCTGGTCACGGAGCAAACTGTAGAGCTCATTCACCAGAGCACCATCTGCAAAGCACAGAGGTCCTGCCATCGAGTTCTGCTGGCACACTGCAGTTTAATCACTGTGTGTATTTATCACACACAAAAAATATATGGCTTGAACTGGGAGAAGGGATCAACAAAACTTCAAGGTCTACAGGAACACCTGCCCTTGGCACAGCTTTTCCCTGAGGGTCTGTGTGGGTCAGAGCAGCCCCTGGATGAGCACAGACTGGGGATGGAATAAAATCACTGAATCAGTGAATTATAGAATCTTAAGGGTTGGAATGAAGCTTAAAGCTCATCCAGTTCCCCCCCTGCCATGGGCAGGGACACCTTCCACTACTCCAGGGTGCTCCAAGCCCCATCTGAACTGGCCTTGGACACTTCCAGGGATCCAGGGGCAGCCACAGCTTCTCTGGGCACCCTGTGCCAGGGCCTCCCCACCCTCACAGGGAAGAATTTCTTCCTAATATCCTCAACCTGCTCTCTTTCAGTTTGAAGCCATTCTCCCTTGTCCTGTCACTCCAAGCCCTTCTCCAAAGCCCCTCTCCAGCTCTCTTGCAGCCTCCCTTCAGGTACTGCAAGGCCACCATAAGGTCTCCCCAGAGCCTTCTCTTCTCCAGGCTGAACAATCCCAATTCTCTCAGCCTTTCGCTAATTACCCTCCACTTTCTCCCTCTCTCTGCCCAGCAGCCACAACAACACAGGGGCAGCACAGGGACCCCAGCACAGCCCTAAAGCCTGAAGGTGCAGCACGAACACAAAATCTGTGTGTCCCCAGCCCCAGAGCCACTCACCCACTTCGCAGTCCCCCTGCAGCTTCACCATCTTGGCACAGCCCAGCACGGCCGCCCTGCGCACGTAGGACGCCTTGTCCCGCAGCCCGCTGATGATGGGCTGCTGCAGGTACTCCTGGATCCCGGGCATCCTGCGGGAGAGCAGAGGGCATCAGCCGGGCATCATCAGCTGGGCAACAGCGGGGCATCGGAGGAGCATCGGGGGGCATCAGGAAGGCATCAACCAGGCATCAGGAGGACATCAACCAGGCATCAGGAGGGCATCAACCAGGCATCAGTGAGGTATCAGAAGGGCATCATCAGCGGGGCATTAGCGGGGCATCATCAGCCTGGCATCAGGGGGGCATCAGCAGTGGCCAGGCATCAGAGAGACAGGAGAGGGGCATCAGCTGGGCATCACCAGCGGGGCATCAACCGGGCATCAGCAGGGCTTCCGTGGGGTGTCAGAGGGGCTTCAGCCGGGCATCAACCAGGCATCAGCGGGGCATCAGAGGAGCAGGAGAGGGGCATCAATGGGGCATTAGCCAGGCATCATCAAC
>VZTJ01006180.1:316251-379835 GCA_013397795.1 Orthonyx spaldingii | reverse complement strand
AAGATGTGATTGTCACCTGCTAGAAGAAAAAGACACAGTAATTCTGTTCCTATTGGATCCACTCATTATGGAGATATCATAATGCAGAGGAATGTGCCAGAGAAGTGCATAGATCTCAACTTGGATTTAAAGCTTTGATGGTAAAAAGCATTCAAGATCCTCTTCTCCTGTGTCTGCCTGCCCATCGTCCCATCCTGAAATTGTCAGAGGATCTCATGGATGCTGTAGCATCAAAGCAACTTAGGGGACTAGCCCTGCACTGTCACTCACAGCAGTTTTGGATACCTGTCCTGCAGGTGCAGGTTTTAGTCCTGTGCAGTCCAATGAACCACAACCACGGTGTACTTGAAGCACTGGGAGAAGAAGTTGCTCTCACAGCTGTGTCATGTGCCTTTCTCACAGCACAAAAGTCCAATCAGACCTGTTACTGGTGGTGTATCTGATTACCACGATACATGAGGTCTGTGTTGGGAAACTCGTTTGGTCTGGAATTTTGTCTCTTAGTCCCGGAAATGCAAGCCTGCAGGAGACTGTGCCCTGGGTGAACATTCACCTGCTCAGACTGGCTGAGGGCCAAGAGTAGCCTTTGCAAACCAAACCCTACCTTAAACCTTTGTGCAATTCCTGGAAAAGATATGACTTTTTAATTTGTTTGTGTAACTTTAGTCAGGGATTTGTTTGCCTTTGCCCAGGAGGAGGGGAATTGAAGTTTCTCTTCAAAAGACACTGTTCAGGACATGGCTCGATGATATTAGCATCTACTAATTTGGAGTAGTCAGAAGAGACACAGGAGATAAACCATTAACGAACCATTAATGACCATTAATGAACCATTAACGAACATTAATGACTCTTAACAAACATTACCACCCTTAGTGCATTTGGAGATACCTGGTCTGGGAAAAGATTGTTAAGAGAAGCGAAGAATGAAGATCTAATTAGCTTCAAAGGTGAAGGGATCAATAACCAATAGGAAATCCAATACTAAGAATGGTGTAACTTAAGGTCAATGAATGTGGATTTCCTTGGGGTTTTTCATGTATAAATATGTGAGGAGTCTGGTAAAAATCATATGTGATGGAATGACTTTCTCTGCACAACCCAGGCATGTGTGGATGAAATAATTTCAACTGCACATCCTGGCCAGAAAAACATCCTGTCCAGAATAAAGTAATGTCGTGATTCTCTAACACTGCAAGCATGTTGTTGGAGAGTTTCTGTTTTTCCCGCAGTTTCAGTGCAATTATGGTGACCATGAAGGGACACTGCTGTTGACACTTCATGGATTCTGGGATTGTGAGGGGCTCCAAGCATACACAGCAAATATGAACCAGGAAGACCTCTCATTCCTCAAGTTTGGTGAGTTCAAAGCAAGATCCCTGTGGTTTTTTATTAAGGCATTACTTTGGCGTAAATATAATAGTGATGGTATAATTGGATAATGAAAAGAAATCACTACTGATGGTATTATTGGCTATCCTCTATTAAATATATTCATAAAATTATATAAGTGAATGTAAAAAAATAGTTTGAGTCTTATTGCATTTTTTGTGTGTTTATTGAGAGAAAGTGACTTTTCAAGTTCTGGGCAAATACAAGCTACCCATACCATAAATGTATGGTATTACCCTACATGGTCAGACCTCCCAGAGGTTTCCACTGCTCTTAGCTGACTGCATGGGGCTAAGGAGCATACTGAGTGTAACCAAACAATTGCAGCCTGTATTTGCTCCTTGTGCTTGGCTGGGTCTGCAACAAGACCATGCTGCATATCCCAAGGGCTAGTGAAAACAGACGTGTTCCCAGAGTTCCACAGAACAAGACAGCTCACAAAGCTAGCCCTACCCACTCCTCACTAAACCAGACACAAGACCTTGGTTCAGTTCAGGCTGGAGGCAAGCCTTTCCAGCTCTGTGGCTCACTCACCAACAGCTGCAAAACACCCAGAAGCAGCTTCCTGAACTGCCCCTCAGCTGTTTAAGTTTGTGTGCTGCATCCTCTCCATCTTTTGGTAAATCCTACAGCAAAGCATTGGGTACAGATGGTGAAGATGTTAATATTCTGCCCCATGCCCAGAAGCAACAGAAAACAGCTATTCACATTCACGAAATCACATCACTTTTCCTAAAATTTTGTTTGGGCTTTAGGACCAGAGAGAGAGAGAAAGAGAAAGCTGATAAGCTACTGGAAGAATTGCTTAGTGTGACTCATAATGAAACACGCTGTATGTCCTCAGCAATAACCTGGTTCTCCAGATTCATTTTCATTGGGATCTAAAGCTGCATAAGAGTTGCTAGTACCTGGTGGGCTCCAAAAAAGGCTCCCAACTTCTGCTGCAGACCATGGCCTACACGAGAACCCTTTTGCCCCTCCTCCTCCCGCCCCCCACTCCCCATATCTAGCATGGCAGGCACATTTTGGGGAGTTTAGGAGAGTCTCCATGTCCTTAGGGCTTAGGGGACAAGGAATGGAGTGGCTGACCACACCCAACTCATTTCAATACCAGGGCGAGCCAGAGGAGGGATACCTTTGTTCCAGACAAACTGGCTCAATCAATTAAGCATAATGTGATAAGCATCAGCTATGTTTATCAAATTTTAAGTAATCTGTATCAGTTTTAGGCAACCCCCACCTGAACGTTTAACTACAGACATCCGCTAGAATAAACAATGTATATTGTACTGGCAATTGTGTAACCTAAGGAGCAGTACGCATGCTTACAGCAAGAGGGCATTGAAAGGTCACTGAGAAAGACTCACTATCTTCATCCCCAAGACCACCAGGAGGCAGAAAAGACCCCCCCGCTAGCAACACCGTGGAGCAGACGCAGAGCTCTCCAGGAAAAACACGTCAGCCGGAAACCAAAGAAGATAAAAACGAGGGAAGGAGAGGGGAGGGGGGCGCGAGCCGTTTTTGTGGGGCACGGAACCCCTGGCCGCCCCCAGCGCTGGTTTGCCTGTATATCGCTTGCTTAATAAATTTTTTTATTCACCATAATTGGCCTTAAGCGACTTTTGTCGATAACAATAAGGAAGTTACATAAATGTCTCTGACTTTTAAGAAATGCAGATTTCAAGCAGAACTAGTTTTAGAGGCATACTTATTGTCAAAATAACACCGCTAATGTAGGCATTAGATCTGTTTAATGCTCTGACCTTATGACTCCAATCTAACTACACATGTAGGTAATTTCTTTTAATGCAAGCAACTATAACAGCTATTTAGCTTAATGTTTTACAATTTCTATAGAGCCTGGCCATCGTTTCAGCACAGGACTTTGTCTGCTTTGACTCCACCTATGACTATGACAGAAGAACCTCACTCCACAGTGGTTGTAATTTCAAATTCCATGTACACACGGCTCACTCCGCCAGACCCAGAGGGTGAAGAGGAATGAAATATGCTTCCCACTGTGCTGCCTGTTGGACAAGTCTCTTACCTGCACCAGTTATCAGCTTGTATTTATTGTTGGGATGACCCACTTGCACACTCCCTACGCTGGTCTGCTTGAGTTTATTGCCATGCAGTGTGCGATGTGAAGTCTGTATCCCATTCTTAGAAATTATACAACTTTTAAAAATTTTTTGTAACTTTAATCAGGGATTTGCTCAGGGAGAGGGGAACTGAAATTTCTCTTCAAAAGACTCTGGTCACCGGGCGAGGCTTTATAAGTTTACCATTTACCGATTGGGAGTAGCCAGAAGATACACAGAGGGTTAAACAACCATTACCACCACCCCCCACCCTCAGTGCAGTCGGAAACACTTGGCCTGGAAAAAGATTGTTAAGAGAACCAAAAAATGAAGACCTAATTAGCACCAAAGGTGAAGGGATCAATAACCAATAAGAAATTGAATACTAAGAATTGTGTAATTTAAGACCAATGAACGTGGATTTCTTTAGGGGTTTTTGTGTATAAATATGTGAAAAGTCTGGTAAAAACCATAGGTGGTGGAATGATTTTCACTGCATAACCCAGGCATGTGTGGATGAAATAATTCTGTTGTACATCCTGGCCAGAATAAAGTAATGCCTTGATTCTCTAACACTGAAAACATGTTGTTGGAGAGTTTCTGTTTTCCCTGCACTTCCTGTGACACTATCCTGTCACATTTCATGCCTGTACTCTGTGGTAGTGTGCAGACCACCAGGGACATCCTGCTGGTCTGGCCACTCACCGCTCTTCATTCTACATATCCTTCCCCTGTTCACCCAGGACTGGCCAGCTGTCACGGGCTCATCATTTGCCTATTGGCTTTCCTCTGGCCTTGCCCACCAGGGAGAGGGGGCATAAAGGAGAGAGGCGAGAAAGGGGCTGTATCAGTCTGGCCACCTTGTCCACCACACATGTGGTTATCCGTTTTTCCCTCCGTGAGGGAGAATAAAAGACTCTGATAAACGCAGCTAGTACGACTGTCTTTACCAGCCGGAGCAGCCACCGCCCGGCCCGGGATCGGAGCTCCCAAGGCAGGAGCTACTGGGGCTGGACTCGGTGGCCTGGAGGAGCCCGTAGAGGAAACAGGAAAGCAACAGTACTCCTCCACAGTTCTTGCTTCTCAAGGCCTTTACACTTGGCCCATACTTCTCTCACTACATCACTGTGTTAGTGCTGCAAATATCTCATTTGACATAGCAAAAGTGCATCCAACAATGCCCTGTACAAAATTATGGTCCTATTGGACCAAGAGAAGGAAAAATTAAAAATAATAAGACCTGCTTTTCAAGGCCCAGGATAGTGTTCTGGGCACTGGCATAGGTACTGAGTTTACAAGGCCTCAAGCTAGGGACTGTGAAACTTGCTCTGTACAAACTTCTCTAGACCTTGTTTTACTTATTTTAGCTGACAGCTAGATTTAGCACAATCAAGTACAAAAATGTCAAAAACTATGAACAAAGGACCTTTACAGAGAGTGTTCCAGGCCTGAGCTGGCTGCAAGACACATATACCCTCCTAGCAGTTAAAGATAGTGTTGTAACAATATGCATATTCTAGAAACTACTTATGAGATTCACAACTGTATCCTGATTCTGCAATATATTGGAAATGCAAGAGTCTGCAAAATTTAATGTGCATTTTTACTGTAACTGTCATATCACCCTACTAAAAAGAACACTCTTGTAAATGAAAATAGCCTTAAATGAGTAAACTTGGTATTAAACATAGGTTCTTCCATGTGTGGATTTTTTAAAAATGCTTGGTCAGAGGATACTGGACTCTGGTGGGAAGCAGTCTCTGGAGGCTGTAGCAGTCATAGCAGAAGGTGGTTGTCACTAAATACCATGGTACTCATCATTAGGAGCCCCTTGCAGGCACACCCCTGTGAGGTTCTGCAGGTCTACCTCTTCCCTGGCATGTATCCCAACAGAGTCCCTCTATGGGGCCAACCTCTGGCTTGGCTTTGGCAGACCTCCACTGATCAGTGACCACACAGCTTGACCTGATGCTGCTTCCAGTCTGGAACTCAGAAGTGGCCATCCACAGAGAGGTATGCTGTTGCAAGTGAGCTGCAGGGTGGCAAGGTCCCTTGATACAGGATGCTGAGGGGCTCTCCACCACTAGTAGCCACCTGTATGGGGAACAAATCAGCCATGTGCTGGGAATGCTGGGGGACACAGTGAAAGCTGAACCTGTGGGCCAACAGCTTTCAAGTATGCAGAAATGCCCCCCGAGGTGCCCATGCAGATGCACAACACCTGGAGATTGGCAGCGACCTGAGTATGGGCTCGGCAGGCACAGCCTTGCTGAGAAGGGCTGCAGGCCCAAGGCAGTGCAGGTAGGCACCCGCCCACCAGCACCTCTTTGATGGAACATGCACCTGTGGAGCGGTTTTTGTAAAGGTGACAAGAGAGAGTTCCAGCTGCAGAACTAAATTCAGTGGGTTTTGGTACTCTGAAATTGAGGCATTTAAGTGAATTAATTAAAGATCTGCAGGACTACTGTTCTGGTGCCCCCATAAGAAGGACATGGAACTGTTGGAACAAGCCCAGAGGAGGGCCACAACATTGATAAAAGGACTGTAGCACCTTCCCTATGAAGACAGGCTGAGAAAGTTGTTCAACCTTCAGAAGACAAAGTTGTGTGGAGACTTCATTGCAACCAGTATCTGAAGGGTTGCGTAGGGAAGCCAAAAAGGCACTCGTCAGGAACTGTAGTGGCAGGACAAGGAGAAACAGGTACAGACTGAGGGAGAGGGATTTTAGATTAGATACTAAGAAGAAACTTTTTGTTGTGAAGAAGGTGACATACTGGGACAGGCTGCCCAGGGATGTCCCAGCCGTGGCAGTGTTAAAGGCCAGATTGGATAAGGCCTTGAGCAACTTGTTCTAGCGGAAGGCACCCCTGCATATGGCGTGGGTTCTTGGGACTAGGTGATCGTCAACGTCCTTTCTAACCCCTTAACATTCTGAATCTCTGCATAACAGAAGCACGGCGCTGTCATTGCTGAGCTGCTCCCCCTGGAAGGCGACTTTGGCTGCTGCCCTGTGACAGGACTGAGGCTTCACCGCCTCCGTGGGAAGAGGGCACGACGACCTGAGGAGTCACAGGCACAACGCTCCCCAAGCCCGACCCGCGGCCGAGAGTACACCTAGCCCCTCCCGGGCGCGGCAGGACACGGGCGGCGCGCAGGCGCTCGGGGCCGGAGCGGGCGGGGCGGAGGCGGTGGCCGGGCCGGGACGCGCAAAGGCGGGCGGGGAAGCCCGGGCCGCTTGGGCGGGGGCGTCGGGAGCGGCGGCGCAGCCCGTCAGTCCCCGGCCCCGCGCAGGGAGGCGACGGCTCCGCCCGGCCCCGGCCCGGCCCGGCCCGCGGCGGCAGCCGTACGGTAAGAGGCTTTGGCCAGTGCCTGAAAGCCGCGGGTGGAGGAAGTGGAAAGGAAGCAGCGGAGCCCGGCCGGGCGTAAGTCGTCGCACTCTGAGGGGAGAGGCAGCGCGGGGGGCGGGCGCTGCCAGCCGGCGGGAGGCTGCTCCTTCTCAGTGTCTGAGCAGCGACAGAGAAAAGTGTCCCGACTTCAGCGGGTTAGTGGACGCTTTCTGCCTTTGCAGACCTGTGTTCCGCGGGGGAGTGTTTGTAGTCTGCTGAAAGCGAGGCTACCGGGGAGTGCATTCCTCCCAGCGGGAGGGCTGTCCGTATTTCCTTTTTTCCTTAGCTTGGCTAATGGTCCGCAGCGCGGATGATCTGTTCTGAGCATACTGAAGAAAGTTTCGGTTCAGATGCTGGCAGAGGTGGTTTGAGCGATGTTTGAGCGCAGACTTAGCGATGATGAGGCGGCTGGAGCTCTGTTTCTAGTGAAGTGTCCTGCTGTCTGGAGGCAGTGAACCGCCGGGAAAACGTTATAACTGCCGAATAACATAATGTTAAAGCAGCTGACCTCAAAAAAGATTTTTAAAAATCTTCGTAAGCTACTCTGAGCTGTGTAGCCTTCTCTTAACTTACCGGTGTTGTCACCGTTACTGCCTTGCAACTCTTCTGCGTTATTGCTCACTGTAGGAATGGGAAGACTGTAAGGTGTGTGTTGAGACTGGATTCAGTTTAACCTTTGTACCCTAATATCTGTCACCTCGTTTAACTTGTCCTCATGACTATGCTTCACAATATAGTTTAGGAGAATAGACTTTACAATATGCCATTTGCTCTTTCTGATATAATTCGACTATTGTATTGGTATACTCACCTGTCTGATATTGACATGATGTCATTCCCCTGTGATCCTGCTCAGTTTCTTTTTTTAGTGAAGTTTCTTCTTTTGAATGAACATTTGAAACTGCCATCCCAGGTTATTGTAAATTTTCTTTATCACTTTTTGGATGTAGTGGATATACTGCTAATTTTTGCTGAGCAGGAAGATAAACTCAGGAGGTTTAGCCAAGAGAACTTTCAAGAGCCATGTTAACCAAATAAGAAATTGTGTCTATTATTTAATAGAAAGAGTAGAGAAAAAGACCCCAGAAAAGCTTCAGATCAACTTTTCCACGTCTTCTGAATGAATGTGGGTTGAAACACAATTGTATGCAGAACTGCATTTTTTGCTGTAGTTCTCAATGCTTGACTGTTTGGGATTTTTTTTTATGTGATCAGGACTTTACAGCACTTACGCATTTCTGTGGCACATGACATCCCCTGGAAACTAAGTGAGTCCAAAGGAGATATAAACCTCCTGTGTCTTTTTCTCCTAGCAGGTGACAATCACATCTTCTCACTCTTTGAAGCTCAGTGCACCAGCCGCGAAGTCTCTAAAAGGATGAGAGAAGCATGCAAGTGCCCAGTGGAGATTTGCCCATTGGTGTGTGGAGGTGTTCAGCATGTGCTCCTCCTCCTGTGCTGTGGCTGTAGTTGCGCAGAGGGTGGTGTGAGGGCAGCTGTTGCTGAGGATAAGTCAGTGAAACCCTTTGGACCAGCAAGGGCAGCAATTGCAGGGTTAAGGAACCATGTGCGTGTGGAGACATGTATTGGGACGTGGTGTATACCTGTGTGCAAATGTAAGTGTACACAGCAAGAGATATGGTTGGGTTAGCAAAGTGCTGTGTGTGCATAAAGTGCAAGGAATGATACAGAAAAGGAATTGAGGCTGTGCCTCCTTGCCCAGCCCCAGAGCTGGGCCGTCCATGGTGAAGTTGGGTGCAGGAAAGGAGAAACTGAAGAGTGTGTGGTGGCATCTGGAATGTGCTGAGGGTTGGGATTTCTCTTGCTGTTGCACTTGATGTGTTGTTGCCCAGGGTGAGTTCCCCAGGAAGGGAAGTGGTGGTGGGAGGAGGGGCTGCTTCTGCAGAGAGCAGTGCAGACCAACCTTTCCTGGGGTCCCTCGTGGCAGCACTGCAGATCTGAGAGAGCCTGGTGCAGGTCCGTGGGCAGCAGTCACTCGCCTTGGTGTGCTGGTGGTGGGGGACTCTGGTGTTGTGCCTGGAGCTGGAGCATCTTGAGGAGAGTGAGGTGGTCTTCTCGCGAAGCACTGGCTCTGCTGATGTTACACATCGGTTACTGAGGGGGCGAAGACGAGGTGTTTGAGGTGCACAAGTGTGCTGTGCTCAGTGTTGGACTGGAGCCTGTGTGCAGCACACGCTTGGAGAGCAGAGTTGTTCCTGGGTTGCGTGAGAGCTCCGTGCGGCTTTGGTCCACGGCCGTGGCAGGGAGGTTCCTGTGGCGGGAGCATCCCTGCAGTGAGCCTGGGAGGAGGAGGAGGCCACGTGGGAGCACAGAGGCTGCCCGGCAGCGCCTGTGCCTGGCTCTCACCAAGGTTCCGTGGGTGTAGCTGGGTGTTCCTGGAGAAGGCCCGAGTGTGTGCAGGCCTGCGAGCTGGGGGGCTGGGAGGGCTTTAGGTAGGGCTGTCTCACGCTTTGCAGCCGCCTCCCGTGCTGCCCAGACTCCCTGACTGGAAGGTTTCTGCCACCATTTTGTGGGAGGGAGCTGCAATTTTGCTCAGTGTGGCAGCTCCTGCTTCCTTGTACCAGGAAGTACTCAGACATCCAAATATTTCTGTGCAGCACATACGTATGGTATGTACCCAGTCAGAGATCTCTGTATGAAGCACTGTATCAGTAGATTTATACTTAGGTATGCTAATTATATACATTTATGGAGGCATATAAATGAGGCATTTGTAATGGTAAAGCCATAAGCCTGAGGTAGATAAAGCAGTCTTTCTTCAGAGCTGATGGAATGAATGCGTAGATGTGAATAAAATGCATTGCACAAAAGCAAAAGGCAGGTTCAGGCCTTCCACTTTGCGTGGCTGCAGAAAAAGCATTGGTCTGTTCAAGGAGCAGCCAAGAGGTGTCACAGAGCATTGGGACATGGCTGAGGGTGTGTGAGGTGGCTACCAGGCAGGCCTCAGCAATCGTGTGTCATGTTCCCGGCTGAGATCCGTCCCTTGATCCGGGCTGAGAAGGCTCCATTGGCAGGCAGAGCCCAGTGGGATGGTCATGCAGTGCATGTTCCTGGGGCAGGCTCTGGGCATCCCATGGTCCTACTAGACATGATCGACACAGGTTGAAACAACAGTAGGCCCGTACTAAATTCCAGTGTCAAATGATCACATGCCTGGGAACTTAAGTTGTGCTTTCTCTCTGAAGAGAGTGTGTGGGGTCGATGCATTGTGCACTTGTGGGTAAGAGGCTGCCTCCCAGATGCATGCGGTTTCCATGGTGGAGCTGGCACATGGGCATTGGTGCAGGTGCTGGTTCGGGGGCGGGCAAAGCAGCTACAGTCTCTCTAGAGGGACTCTCTCCAGTGCCATGGTGTGTGGGATGCTGTGGTGGAGGGTGGTGGTTGTGCCCTGTCTCATTTTGAGTGGAAGTTGTGGCCTTGCAGTTAGTGAAGTGTCATCGAATCACAGAATATCCTGAATTGGAATGGACCCACAGGATCATAGAAATCCAACTCCTGGCCCTGCTCAGGAGACTCAACGAATCACACCATATGCCTTAGACCATTGTTTAAGTGCTTTTTGAACTCTGTCAGACGTGATGCTTTTACCATTTCTGTGGGGAGCCTGTTCTAGTGCTCAACCACCCTCTGGGTGAAGAATCTTCTGATATCCAGCCTAAACCTCCTCTGACACAACTTCAAGCCACTCCCTTGAGTCCTCTCACTGGTCACAAGAGTGTACGTGTCAGTATCTGCTCCTGCTCTTCTCATGCAGAAGTTGGAGACTGCAATGTGGTCTCTCCTCAGTCTTCTCCAGGTTGAGCAGATTAAGTGACCTCAGCCGCTCCTCATCCAACTTCCCCGTCAAGGACCTTCCCTATCTTGGTTGCTCCCCTTTGGATGCTTTCTAACAGCTCAGTGTCTTTCTTACCCTGTGGCATCCAGACCTGCCCCCAGCACTCGAGGTGAGGCCGCCCCAGTGCAGAGCAGAGCGGGACCATCCCCTCCCTTGCCCGGCTGGTGATGCTGTGCCTGATGCAGCCCAGGGCATGGATGCCAGGGCACTGCTAGCTCATATTCAGCTTGCCTTTGGCAGGACCCCCAGGTGGCTTTCCAGAGTGCCTTTCATTCCCCAGTTATGCAGACAACCAGAATTGCCCTGTCCCCCGTGCAGTATCCAGTACTTGTCTGTGTTGGGTAAATTGCTTAGCAGCCCCTGCCACTCTTTTGGCCATGTGGTCTCATGATTGTCTGGCAGAGCCAACCTTTGCATGATGGCTACTGTGCTCCTTTGTCACCATTTTTGGCAATGTCATGCCCCATGTGTTCCATACCACATTATGCTTGGCTTGCACAACCATGGCCCTACAAGTCTACTCAGATGTATCACAGTCTCCAAAGATGAGCCACTGAGTTGCTGAATTTTAGCTTCTTGGGGGAGGAAGCTTGAATAATAAAAGCTGGTGGTTTTAGCCTGTGTATGTAAAAACGCTTTTTTTTCTCTTCTCTTTTCTGTTGGGGTGGCAGTATAGGTGAAGATGCAGGAGCCAGAACTTGTTGCAAAAACCCTGCGAGCTGTTCTTCATGCCTTTAAAAATGGCGTACGTTTGTCAGAACTTCAGAGTGAATACAGATCCCTCACCAATGAGTTGATTCCCTTCAGGCACCTGGGATATGACACACTGGAAGGCTACTTGGAGAGTATTCCAGGAGTGGTCAGAATGGAAGAGAACAAAATGGGAGAGGTAAGAATCAGTTACAGTTCAGCAATGGCTTTTGTGTTTGCAAAGTGTTCATGGTTCGTAGCTTTACCTCCCTTTGTGCTGTAGATTTCTGTGGCATACATATGGTGCACTAATCCTGGGAGAAGTGGAAGCTGTGACGTAAGATACCAAGTGCTCCTTATTTTCCTGCCTCTGTATTCCAGACCCGAAGTTGTGTATGCAAAAGGTCTGAAGTTGCAGGGCTTTTTCCTGGAAATATGAATTCTGTTTGTAAAGATAATTTGTGTGACTGTAGAGCTCTGGTCCCTTTCTCAGCATTTCTGATTTCACAGGAGATATTAGTGTCTAGTCTAGGACATTAAAGAAAGTTAACTTGTGTATGTGTGTTTTAATCATCTCTTCTCAGTGGGGTTTAGCATCATTTTTTTTGTACAGTGAAACTCTTAGGTGCTGTTGCTTATAAGCCTGACAATGCTTGCTTTGGACTTAGGACTCTTGTTATGGTTTGGAGTGCAACAGGACTGCAAATATGTGCTGAGGCGAGGAAGAGCCCATGCAAGTGAGGTGCCTTGCTGCAAGAGTTGCAGTGCCTCAGCTTGGCAAGCTCACAAGGGACAAAGAGTCATCACACAGATCAAGGAGGAGAAGCAGATCTCAGCACAGAACTGGTGTGGGGGAAGAGTTATCCCTTATTCCTTGCTCTTGCTGTACTAGCCTGTGTCTCTTCGTGGCTGCCACCTTGGAAACAGCTTGGTAGGACCACAAACCTCCTTGTCCAATAGTCTGGACTTCCTGGTTTGAAGCCAGAATGCATTCTCTTGATAGCTGGTGTAACTGTGTGACCTGCAGATGATCTGCGTGGCAAGCTTGAAGCCCTCTCCCTCGTTGGAGTTGTGTTTGGGTTCCTGAAGTCTTTGTAGCCTGTGGCAGAGCAGAAAGCTAGCAGGTGTTTGGCACAATGTATGGCTGTCACAGCAGGTCTGAAGAGACAGGACTTAAGGCTGAGCTTGCTTGTTTGCTCAGCTGGATCAGGATGGCATCTGGGAACTCAGAACTAGTTCTCCCTCATTATCTGTGTGGTGAGAGTATGGTGAGAGGTATCCTGGGTTTTGTCCTGATACCTGGAAATGTGGCTGGTTTAAAGCAACAGGTTCTCTTTCTGCATATTTACATCAGAATTTGCCCTTTTACAGCAGATAAGCAAGTTTGGGATTCTTTTTCTCCAAGGCCTGCCTCAGCTGCAGCTACATCAATAACAAGATTGCAGGTACCTCAGGTCTGGGAGCATTTGTTATCCTGCAATTAAATGCTTCCTCGTGGAGGTTCTTGGCAGATAGCCATTTGTTTCTAACTAGGGCCTTGCAGGGTGTAATCTGGTATCCTCCCATTCCCTTGAGATCCTTGTTTATCCACTAATACGATGTGTGCTGAGAGCCTTGTGAACCTTTGGATAGCACTGGAGGCAGTGACTTCTTTGTGGCAGCTGCTACAAGAGAGTGAAATGTGGCTTTAGGAGGTGAAAAAGGAGAAAGTGACTAAGCAGAGGTCTTGAGGTACTTGAAGAAGACTCACTCTGGTTCAGAAGTGGCAACTATGCTCTGCATGATAGAAATAGCTGAGAGGAAGGACCTTGTTGGGGAGGCAGGAGAGGTGCAAAGACTGAGCCCACGTTGCTGTTTGATGACCCTCTTGTTGCCACCGTGCTGCCTTAAGTATTTGTGGGAGGTGAATATTAGCTAGGTAACCGAGGCTGAGCAGACAGATTCTCTTGGGAAGGCAATGATATAAATTCTCCCTTGTTCCTTGTGCTACTGAACACTAATTTAGCTGTCTTGAATGTGGGAAAGGTGAAAGCTGATGATTTTTTCTTCATGCAGTAGGTATGTCCTCCAGTTTCCACAGAAGATGAGAATTAAGTTCAGTATACAGAAAACACTGCAAGGGGATGCACTGAAATACTGTGCACCTGCAACAGCTGGTTGCATCATTTCAAGGAATCCTACTTTGCTTTGCTTCATATTCACTTACAAGAAGTGTGTAGTTGCACCTTCCTCTAAGAAAACTTTGACTTCTGCTTGAATAATTAAGCCCCTTCAAAAAGAGGAATTTGAAGACTGCTTTGCTCTGCTTATCTACCTCATCCCGTTCTACACCTGAATTCATTCTAACTCAAACCATTTTGTTAAGCTTTATCACTATGATGTGAAAACAAGGGAAAGAAATGCTGAAAGTTACTTAGAACATTAATGACAGGAAAAACCTGAAATGTGCCAAAGATGTGGAAAGGTCCATTTATAAAACTGTGATAAACTGTATAGGGACAAAAAGCCTTTCACATTGAGACTTCGAGAACAGGACTCAAGTTGATCCATCCCATGCATCTACTCCTGTTAGCTAGGAGTTTGAGGAAGGCTCTCATACACTTTTTTGGAAGTGGGCACCTCTGTGAAGTGCCAGTACACGACTGTCCACAGCTTGGAATACAACCAGGAGAAACTGGAGACCTGTGTGTTGTTCAGGGCGGTGATCTCCTTTGAGGTCATGGGGAGATGTTGCAACAGGTCACACAGCCAGCGTACTGCTGGGGGTTGACACAGGCTGCTGAGGAGTCATGGGCTGCAGCAGTGAGTAGGAGGAGTTCCTGTGAGACCTTCCAAGTTTGGGAGCGGTGGGGATGCTGCGAGCTCTCTCTTGGGACAGATGATGAGACAGCAAGAGCTTACGAGTCATGGACAGACCAGTGTATGGGCAATGTGGTGGCTATGACAAATGTCATAGGTGGGAAGAAGCAGATGATGCCTTCTTTTGACTACTGCAAGAAGCCTTATATTTGCAGGCCCTGATCCTCACAGGGAACTTGGGCCAGTGCTATACCCACTGTAGGGACAAGACATCTAAGTATGAGCAGTCTGGGATGTTTCTGGGGTCTGCTGCTCTCAGCATCCTGACACATGTGATGAATCAATGAGGAGAGGTGCTCTGCTGGACACAGTCCTTGAAAACAAGGAACAATGGTCGCAGATGTAAAGGCTGGGAAGAGCCCTGTCAGTGGCAAGATGGTGGTGTCTGTGAGCCTGAAAGGAGGGTAACAAAGCAAAAAGTAGGATCAACAATGCAGAACTTTGTGAGAGCAGACTTTGACCTGTTCAGGAATGACCTTGGAAGACTCATGGAATACAACCCTGAAGAGAAGAATGATCCAGGAGAGGTAGTGGACTTTCAAGGATTGCCTCCTCTAGTTTCAAGAAGGGTCTGTTCCAGCAGTTGGGGAAAAAAGCAAAGGGGACAGGAGCACTGACAAAGTTGAACTATGAAAAGGAAGCATACATGAAGGTGGGAGCAGGGAGAAGCAACCTGGGAGGATTATACAAATGCTGCCCAAACAAACATACATGGGCCTAAGAAAGACTGCATTTACTATTGATTATTTGAACAACTTGAAGACCAAGACAAAGTGCCGTCCCCTTCAGAACAGCTTCTGAAGCACTACCAATTCTGAGAATGTGCTTCCAAAGAAAGTCCTTAAAATAGCAGGTTAAGAGTACAGACAACGGGAGGAAAATACAGGGACAACAGAAAAACTAGAAGAAAGAAGGTACAGCAAATTAAGACCTTCAACCTTTTGCTGTGTTTCACTTCACTAAAGCCTTACCAAGTCCATGCTCAAACTGTTGAGTGCAGATTGTTGCACAGACATCTGTGAAAGGATGAAGAGTGAAGGATTTCAGGTTCACCTATCACAAGGATGGGTTATGACTCAGGTACAGGCTGCTGTTTGACAACATCTCTCTCTTAAGCAAGGTTGGAGAAGGTACACATGAGTGAAGAAGGAGCTCCTGACTTAAATCTACCATTATCAGCATGCACACAGGAGGTAGAAGCAGAACTGGCTGAACTGTAAGGAATATAGAGATTCTGTGGAAATATGCAGAGGAAAGTCCAGGGCAAGGAAGTCAGCCTTGTTGGGGGAGGATTAGGATAGGGAACATTTGAAAAAACTTGAACGTATACAAGTCCATGGATTTGTTGCAGTGCACCCACAGGTGTCATTTACCTTGGAACAGTCATGGTAGTTTATGGGAGGTTCCTGAAGACTGCAAGAAAGCACTGCCCTTCACCAGGAAGGGTGGGAAGGAGGAACTTCAGGCTGATCAGCCTGAGCTTGGATGTTGTTGAGCATCTAATCCTGGAAAGCTGTTCCAGGCACTTGAAAGACAAGAAGGCAAGTCAGTATGGATTTATGAAGTGAAAATCATATGTGACTAAATTAACACCCTTCCAAAATGAGATGATTGGTTGAATTGAGAGGATTGGATGTGGTTTATCTGAATTTGGTAAGGCTTTACAATAGCCTCTTCCATAACAGTGGCACAAAACCCATTGGGAGACCACATAAAAGTGGTGTGCCCTGGGAGTAGATCCTCAGGAACTGCTGTCTGACATGTTCATGAATGACCTAGGTGATGGGACAGAGATCACCATCAGCAAGTCTGTAGATAACAGGAGAGACTGATAGAGCAGATTGTTGTTCAGAGGAATCTCAGGAAACTGGAGAAATGAAGCATCAGGAATGCTGTGAAGTTCAATATAAGGAAGTGCCAACTCCTGCACCTAGAGAAGAATAGCCCCGTGTTCCTGTATAGTTTTGGGGCTGACCAACTGAAAAGTAGCTTGGCAGAGAAATTCCCTGGAGTTTTGGTGGGCGCAAAGCAGTGAGCAGCAGTGTGTGATTGCAGCAAGGGAGACCAACAGCATACTGAGATTCATTAGGAAGAGTGTTGCCAGCACTCTGTTAGGAGTGATTATTCCCCTCTACTCAGCAGCAGTAAAACCACATCCTGTTCTAAGCTTCCCAGAACAAGACAGGCGTGGACACACTGAACCAAGTTCACTGAATGACTGTGAAGATTATGAAGGGACTGGAACATCTCTGATGCAGGGCTCAGAAAGCAGGGATAGTGCTGGAGAAGAGAAAGCTCAGGGGAATCTTATCTATATGTACTAATGTCTGTTGAAGGGAGTAAAAAAGCCATGGAGCCAGACTCCATTTCCAGTTCTCATTGGTATTCAGTGAACAGACAATAGACAATGGAAGCAGAGTGAAATAAAAGCAGTCCCATGTAAACATTAAACCCCACAGTTTTTTACAGTGAGGCTGGCTAAACAATGGAAGAAGTTGTCCATAGTGGTTGAGAGTTCTCTGTCCTTGGAGATATTCCATCACCTGACTGAGTAACTAGGTCTAGTTGATGTTGCTTTGAGCAAAGATGCTGTATGACATGGTTTGTAGGAATGTCTTCTAGCCTCAGTTTTTCTGTGATTCCTGGCATTTAATCACTGCAGCGGTGAGGCTGCCGGATTGCTGTTTTTATCAGTGTTGATTGTGCAGCAGGTACACTGTCTGATTTCTAAGCAGGAGCTCCTGGGGTAGGAGAGCTGTCCCTCAGAAGAAGATGGCCCCCCTGCAGTGGCTCTGTGTTGAGCCAGCCCAGCAAAGGTGCTGTGTGTGCAGCAGAGGAGGAGGAAGAGGAGGGGGAAGGATGAGCTGGAGAGCACAGCTGGAGGAGTTGCCTGGTTTCTAGTATTATCATCCCTTGCTCATATTTTCCTGGGCTGTTTGGGTCACCCTGGGAGACTTGAGAAGATCCCTTGAACAAGCTGTTGCTGCTTAGCAATCTTCTGCTTTTCTTGTTTTTCTGCTTTGGTTTCCCTGTCTTGGTTGTGAGAAAAGATCCTTTTTGGTGCTGCTGTTTGCCAAATTTCAGAGGCACTGGTCAAGTCCCTGAGTTTCTCTTGCCCTGCTCCTGTGCAAAATTGTCATCTCTGGTGTTTCTTGGGGGCCATGGCTAGCAAGGAAGCAGTGCTGGGCCCATGGCACTTCTGAGAAAGGGGCCCTTTCTCACCCTCTGCCACCACCACCACAGAACATGGCTGAGACCACAGACTTCCATTTTTACTTTAGTGCTTTTGGGGTGACTGCCTGTGTCCTTATGGAGTCTTGGAGGAGTACTCATCCAGTTGCCTTTGCAGCAGTTGAATGGCCCAACAGTTTGGGCTTGCATCTTCTTTGTGAGGCGAAGTGCATGCTAGGCATGTGGTGTGGGGTCCTGCCAAGGCCACGTTCCTGTATCCATGCAAGGGATGGCCCATGGTGAGGGGATGTTGAGGCAAGAGGCCATGAAGTTGCGCAGGGAGATAGCTGTGGGCTTGTCCAAGGCTGGGCTGTTGCTGGGTGCCAGCCCAGTGCCTGCTAGGCGATTGGTGCAGCCAGGATACTTCTTTGGTAAGTGGGGCAAGGGCAGCCCTGCTCCACAGGGTCAACATGGTGCCAGATCCTCTAGTGAGCCTTGGCAGGAGGAGGAAGGGCAGGCTGCAACCCCATGGCTTCCTAGAGTTATAAAGTGAGATTATGAGCCTGTGGGATGGGACTTAGAAACCAGGCTGTTTCTCAGAGGGGCCCAGCCTAACGTGGAAAGGTGATGGAGAGACTCTGGCTGTTTGCTTTGCTGATTTCTGAGGCTCACTTGGGTTTCTTCTGGGATTTCACAAAAGGAGAGTGAGGTCTGCAAGATCTGTCTGCTGCTGAAGCCTTTTCTGAACTGCCTGCTGGCCTGCATGAATCAGCAGTTACAGCCTTGGAAAGGGATGCAAGTGATTCTGAGAACTGTGGATGAGCATGGGCCTCACTGACTGCTTTTTTTCCCTGTTCCCTTCCTGCTCCAACAAGGTCATTTGCCATGCTGTTAGTTGCAGTGAAACTGTGCGAGTTACTCAACTGGTGGCCCGACAGAGGAGTTCCAAGAAGAAAACAGTCCGGCAGGTGAACTGTCAGATGAGGCTGAAGAACACATCTCCAGTCAGTTTATCAGGTAAGCCATAGGCAGCTGTAGAGGGCCTGCCTTCACTAAAGAACTGTGCAGCTGCTGCAGCAAAAGTCTTGGCTGTGATGGGTGTCACTGATGGCCACAAGTTATGTGATCCAAGTGGAGAGTTCCTGGGAGGATGAAGCGTTCTTGACAAGGGTGTTTATGTCTGAAAGCCATGGTCATAGAGAAAGCCCTTCTCAAGTGTGTATGTGAGATGTGAATGATCTTGAAAAAAAAATTCTTGGAGGATACTTAGCTTCACTTTCACATGATCCTGCTTCTGTGAGAAACAGAGCTGAGATTCAGGCAAGAAATGTGGCAATGGGCCTGCTTGTTTTTTAAGGCTGGCCTTGGCCTGTTGGAGTGGAGTGAGAAGGAGTCCTGCAGCACCTGTGGCTGTTTCAGCGGCTCCTGTTGCTGATGCCAATGCCACAGTGCCACAAAAGTTCTGATGCCCATTTCCAGCTCTTTTTACCTCTTACTTTTTGCATAAGCTGCTGTAGCAGTGTTTTTCTAAAAGTATGGGTCAGGTTTTCCTCACTGCTGTGCTGTTGTGTGACTGTCTGTGGAATTGGGCCCAGGACCAGGCCCAGGATTAAGCCCAGGCAAGACCAATTTGCTTGCAAGTTGGCACCTTGGAGCAACAGTGGGTCTCATAGTTTGTGTGTATTCCGCTGTTATTGTCTGTAATGAAATGTTTGCTGCTCTTCTACAAGGATGCCATTTGGGAAGCTGAACTGGTTGCTCATATCCCAGTAAAACAACAGGAATTGCAAATGCGAGTTGGTTCACTGTCTTGCACATCAATCCCCTTGGAAGTGTTTGTAACCTGCAAAATTGATGTGGCACATCCAGCACGTTTATCCCAGTGTGGTGTGAACACTAACATGGTGTGTTTCCCTGTAGATATTACTTGGTCACCTCTGCTGTGTGGTGGGAGTTCACGTGCCTGCAAGCCACAGTAGGGAAGAAGAAACCCTTTGGATGGCAGTACAGGAGGTGCCTGGGGAGGTGGAGGTAGACTGGGTGGAGGAGAATGCTACTCATGGCTGCATCTGCAAACTCTTTAGGAAAGCCCAAAGGAACTTTGCGACAGCCCCGGTCTTTGAACATGCCAGAAGAAGGCAGTAAGAGGCCTGTTCCTCGCCTGCCCCGAGGCAGAGAAGTGCCGTGTGGAGGTGTGAAACCTGTTGTGGAGGGTGCCCGATCTGCCTTACCTTCAGCTGCTGGGACTGGACCACCTAAAGAAATCCCCATGCAGAGGCACGTCACTGTGGTAAACAGGTCAGTATGTGCATGTGTGTGTGTGCGCACGAGTGAGGGGGAAGTATGATGACCCTTGGATGAAGTGTGATGGACGCTTTGATGCTGCTATGCAAGCAGTGCTTTTTGGGATCTAGGGGGACTCCAGGCTCCTGCCCTTGCAGAAAATGAAGTCTGAACGTGGGATGGTACCCCAGGAAAAAGATGGATGGTGTTTTGCCCTTTTGGGTGCTGCCATAGTTAGCCTGTGCTCTTTGCCTGTTCTCGTGTCTTTTGGGGAGAAATGTGGCTGAAGGTGTCACTGCAAGGGAGTGTGGGGCTGTTGCCTGGGCCCAGGAGGGAGCTGTTGTGGCCAGTGTGACAGAGAGCAGATTTGTATGCAGGGGCAAGTGGTGTGCATGTTGAGGGTGATGGTTGTCTGCAGGTGGCTGCTCTTTCCCTCTTGCCTGACTTCTGTGTTGTAGTGTCAGTGTTTGTGCTCCCTCTCAGCATGCTCGGAGCCAGGAGCCACCTGACTGTGTTTGGGTGAATTGAGATGAGGGCTGGAGCTGCAGTTCTGCTGGGTTAGCGGTACAGGCTGGTTTTCAGCCCTGTTTGAGCCTCTCTAATCCGGGTGGCTTAGTCAGCTGCTGCCCCATCATTTCTTTCTGTGTTGTTTTCGGCTGCCCTGGGCCGTCAGCTGATGGTGGTGAGAAAGTGTTTGCTGTTGCTCATTGTGGCTGCGCTAAGTCCGCCGGAGCTGTGATTGTGGCGGTAATCCTCTGCAGGGGGAGGCCTCCAGCCCGGGCTGGGTTGGGAGTCAGCCTGGCGTTGAATGGAAATGGCAGTGGCGTGCTGCTTCCACAGCGGTGTAGCTGTGGAGTGGCACAGAGCAGTGCAACAGCTGAATCCTGCCATGGTGCCTGCCCTTTCTGGAAGATCCACAGAGAGCTGGCATGTCCTGCTCCAGTCACCTGCATGAGTTCCATGTGCAATCAGGGATCTGTTGTGCAGAAGAGAGAAGGGCCAAGCCATCCTGCTGTGACTCAGAAATGTGGGAGCAGCTGTGCTTGGGCCTTCCCTTCTCTGTGTGTGCAGATAAGTTGCATTTTTTTAAGTGGTACTTCGCTAAATGGCAGAGGCACTTTGCCTCAGGCAGAGCAAAAAGAGCACTTAGAGTTTTCTCCAAGTTAGTTACTTGTAAGGCCAGGAAGTATTTTATAGCACTTCAAGATTTGTAATGCGTGAAATGAAATCAGGTAGATGTCACCCCTATTCTGGCTATTCCTAACGTAGTCTGCTGCATCTTGTGTTATCTTTGTTTGTCTCTGGCAGTCTCTCCTGAGCTCCTTTTGGGTAAGTGTTCTACTTTTGTTACTGTTGTCTGTTTCTGCCCTACACTGTAGGAGAAGCTACAAGCAAAGTCTGCTTTGGCCCAGGTAGTTTTGGAGGAGAAGACATCTTGTGCTCTTGCGAAGAGTCCAAATGCTATCCTCTTAGCTTGGAGACATAGTGAAGGGAGAGTTTGGGGAGGAGAGATTCAGATTCTGTTTGAATACCAGGTTGTATAGTGGCCACGTGACTGGATTAATTTGTTTCAACTTGGCCAGTTTGAAGCAGGACTGGCAAGATCCAAGTGTTCTTGCTGTTCAGGACGTTTTGTACCTCCTGAGCTGCTGTAGTTGCTTGTGCTTTGGGAATTGCAGGAGGAAAAGCTTCTTTCAGGTCCTGACTTCAAAAAACAGTGTGCAAATGAGTGAAGTTATGAGCAGCATCCCCAGAAATCCTGGGCTAACAGCAGCCTCAAGTTATCTGGCGCAGACTCGAGGGCAGTGTTCCAGCAGGGGTGCCACTGCTTGCCTGTGAGAGTGGCTGAGCCTTCACAAGGCAGGTTGAGTGAGACAAGTCCTGAAGGTGACAGACTGGCTCTGCCCACTTCCCAGCTTGGAGTGAGCCGTTACCTCTGTGCCATTGTCTTAGTTTGAAGACAGGTGTTTGCTAAGGAAGGCAGGAGCCTCCCTTGGAATAGGAAATGTAATCCCTTTCCCTCCGAATTAGTATAATTTTGAAGTTAAAGGGGCTCTCAGGCAATGTTGTGGGAAAAGGAATAACAGTTCTTTACTTATATATATATATATATATATATCAAGACAGACAAACAACAACAATGGCAACCACAACAAACAAGAACAGAGCAAACCCCCAGTCCAGTCTCTTCTTGCTCCCTGTTAGCAATTGGGCAGGACGGGTGCGATGGCTCCTCCTCGGCTGCAGGGGGCGCTGTAGCGCAGGTCTCGGCTGTCTCTCCCTGGCAGTGATGGCAGGCGTGGCCCCAGGAGGGATGGAGCCTGGACTTCTTGTAGGCAAAAACCCCGAAACTGCAGCAGGGGTCCGGCAGAGCTGGGCAGGGCAGGGCAGCCCGACTCCCAAGCCACGGCTGGCAGGGGCTGGCTCCGGGAGAGGCAGGCAGGCAGCAGGAGCCAGGAAAACTCCACAGTGGTGACAAGCAATGGGAGCTTCCCTCTCTTCTGAATGCCGAGAGGCAAAGAGCGTGAGCTACTGCTCCCCTTCCCTTTTCCCAGCCCAGCTGTCCCGAGATCTCCGCCTCCTTTAAGAGGGAATGTCCAAATAAGGGAATAGCTACTTACAAGTTTTTTTACTCAACTGGTCTTTCTGTTGTTTTTCCTAAGCACCCAGTCGTTATGGTGTCTTAGCAACATATGGGCAAAAATTCCGTAAGATAAGAGAAACAAAAAGAAGGATTCCAAACCTCAACAGCCATTTTTGATTGTTACCGACCCTGCCCCTCCTTGTACCCGCGTCATAGGAAAGGACATCCATACTGTCATGGTTGCACATAGGAATCTCTGTTTTCTGCTCTTCTGTTGAACATCAGTCCTGCTATGGCAGATGTACGTTCCTTGCCTTAACAGGATGTCCTGCCAGTGACAGACTTTGTTTGGGTGCTGACATGTATTGGTGCTCCACCCAGTATGGTATAGTGAGGCCACAAATGGTGGTTCCCTTGTGACTGTCAAAGTCTATGTCCCACCTCTGTAGTGCTCTGTGATATTTTTTCCCCAGATTTTCATGACCACACCTTCAGGCGCTTGCCACTATGTAGCATTAGGTGTAAAGGGAACAGGATGTTTGTCTTCCCCATTCTGTCACACTCACATGAAAACAGAGATGCTGAAGGTAGTTGCAGTTGTCTGAGGCCTTCTTGCAGATGCTGTTGCAGGGTCTGAGAGGCTTGTCTTTATAACAGCAATCTCTCAGGTTACCCTGGCTATGTTGCTGTGGACCTGCAAACCCACAGAAGCAGGGAGAAACCTTGCTGGTAGGGCTAACTGCAGAGATCCTTGAAGCTGGAAAGCAGCAGCATGGATGAGAGTAAGTTCAGATAGATGCTTGGTGACCCCTTTGCTTGAAGCAGCAGGAGCCATTTGCTGCTGGCCACCACCTGGCCCTGCTGCTTAGATAGCACCCTCCAAGGGCCAAAGGGCAGGTTGGGGTGGCACAGGCCTTGCCATGATAAGGCAATTGGCAGGCAAGGGCATTGCTCTCCTTCACTGTGAGGCAGTGATGTGTGGCAGTGAGATGTGATGAGCTGGTCAGCTGCAGCTGCACATGGGGACTTGGCAGGGCTGCATGGCTGGTCAGGCATTTGTGGAGGGCCAGGCTGCTGGTGTGGCTAAGAAGGCCTCTTGCTGGGAGCAGGTTACCAGCAGCTGAGGAACATGAGGCCATGCAAGCAGCTGAGTTGTGCATACCTGCAAACTGAAGGGAGACACCTTGGTCCTGCCACTGTCTGGCTGTATTCCATCTGATTGTTGGGGATATAGGACCATCACGATCTGTGTGAGCAAGCAGCACGTCACACGATACTTGTCTGATTGCAGGGCTCAAAACGTATGGTGACAGGGCTCAAAGCTGTTGTTAGCACTGCATTTGGGAAGCTGCTGAACCACAACAGAAAGCACAGGAAGACCCTACATGAAGTCTCTTAATACTGAAAGGATCCCAAATCCAATTAGCTTTTACATGCGGCAGAAGGGAATCATCAGTCCTGTCTTCCAGGTTCCTTTCCAAGGTTTTCACATGGCATGGCAGGATATCAGCAGGGAATATCTGCCCTCTTCCTCACTGAAACTTTACTGCAGTTCTGGCTGGCCTACCCTGAGCTCAGTGTTATTCATGTCACCTGATGTGTGGCTTAAGGTGATGTTAAAATGTTTGTGGCACTGAGAACTAGAACACAACTATGGATTCCTATTGGCAGGCAGGGGTAGCAGGACAGTCTCCACTACCCATGTGGCAATTTCATAGGACTGTTTTGCTTTCTGCCTAGCAATGGTGGTGGTCTCCTTTGAGTCTGCTTCCATTAAGAGGACATTTTTAGCTTGAGTATCTGTTCAGCTTGGAGTTGTCCATACTGGTAAATATACGTACAAAGAAGTGGGATCCTGGATTTCTTGTAGCATCTGCATGGACCAGCCACCTTCTAAGAAGAGATAGCTGCTGCTTTGTGTGGGTATCTGAGCTGTGCCCAGAAAGTAGAGGGTTTTTCTGCAATGCAGATGAAGTGTTGTAAGAGGCTTTTCAGATACCCAGCAAGTGCCAGGTGTGAATGTAGGTTTTAACTTTGGGTGACTTTGCTTTTGTACTTTCTGAGTTTCACAAATGTACTTGTAGTTGATCTGCTACTGCCTAGCACTTCTGGGCATGACTCCTGTTTTGTAAATCCCTGAGCTGGGCCGTGCCTGTCCTCACAGCTAGTGCAGTGGGACATGACTCAGAACACAAGTATGGTCTTTGATATGAGCGATACCCCAAAGCTGATGGAGGAGCAACGGTTTCATCTAACTGGGACAGCAAAAAAGCAGGGGAGACAAATTAATGTTAAATCTTTTAAGATGTTCCTTAGAAGAGATGTGAATGTGGGAGGTCTCTTTCTGATTCATGGACGTGCTCTGATGAAAAGTCAATGTGATGACACTTAGGGCTACTTGCTCTTGACTTCCTGTTGCAACCAGCTTCAGCATCAGAACTGGTGTCCTACCTTCTGAGAATCCAGGTGAAGCTGTGAAAATCACACTTGCTGTTTCTGCAGCTGCTGAGGTTTTTGGTTTGCTCCACTGTTGTCCCTGAGCTCCAGAGTTGGCCAGTCTTCTTTCTGGCCCCTGGGCAGAGATCTTCTGCAAAACCTGCCCAGTGCATGTGAAGGGTCTGCTCTGGTCAGGAGATGCCTGGTTCAGAGGAGCCTGCCATGCTGCATTGAAGATGTTGCCACCCTGACTTCTACACTGCAACTCTTCCTTGGGTATGTCCATCTCTTCCTTTGGGAGGTGTTTGGTCCTAGTCTTTGAACTCCCTTCTCCAACTCTTGTTCCCTTTTCCTTGCAGTGTATGTAATTATTCCACAGCTGAATTTTTTCCAGGTCTTCGTGAGCTGCGCAGTGCTGTGCCCTCTTCAGTGTCAGGAGCTCATTTTGTACTGCACTCCCAAGTGTACATTTGTCTGTACTCCCAAGTAAAAGCTGCTGCTCTCTGGGGGACCCCAGAAGAACACCTGCAAGCGTGACATTTGTGTGATTTCAGTGGGAGAGGTCTTCAGAGAAGAATCTGTTAAACAGTGTAACAACAGCATCCACAAAAAGACCTTGAATGCCTGTGTTCCTAGATGCCTTCCCTTTGCTAATGTCTTTTTACTGTGTTTTGTTTCTCACAATAATGAGAAAAATGAGTAAAAACTAGAAACTACCTGTTGATCTGTCCGGTTACTTGCGATAAGGTTGTCTTTCTGACAAGGACATTGTGAGTACTCATCTTGTGCAGGAGGCCTTCTAGGAATGTGTGAAATGCGTTTTATTTTATGTATAGGTCTTAGAAGCAAAATAGAATGTTATTTAGAGACAGAAGAGTGATTTAAAGTAATTTTCTTTCCAATTTTAGGTCTGAGAAGAGACTGACTGTCCCATCACGGTTTCAAAAGGAGCTGCAAGTTCACCTGTCCAGAAGCTCTTCCACAGAGTCAAGTGGTATGCCCATTAAGAAATTATTTGTTGACTACTCAGAGTGGATGTCATCTTAAAAAAAATTCCATCTTAGTACTTGTTTTGAATGAAGATAGTTTTGGATGAGAAATCAGGTTCTTTGAGTGAACCTTTTCTCCCTAATTTCATTGTGCTGAGGAAATGTGTGTGTTTGCTTGTCTGCCTCTCAGTCTTGTAGGTGAAATATTGGGCAGTAAGTGTCAAAGCCAATCACAAAGCCAGTGTGAGGAGTTTGGAAACAGGAGGAGTAAGCTTAACTTCACTGCTGGGGTAGGAATCTTGTATAAGGATGAAATCCTGGCTTTCAGGAGTAAGCAGCATTACTAATGTATCCGTCCAGAAAATACTCTTCTGCCTGCCTGGTTCAACAGTTGTGCAGCTGATGGGCTTGCAAAATGAGGGTTGCTTTCTTTGAGACTTGTCAGCCTGATTTGTGAAGCTTCAGGTCTAGTAGTAAATATACCCCACCAAAGGGAAAAGAGGACTAGAGAGGAGGGAGCAGGCAAGCTAGTGATGTGAACCTCCCCCTGAATAATGACTGTCTAATTCCTACACACAATGCATGAAATTGCCAAGCTGTCAGTTTCCTTGCTCCACTGGAGGGCTTCCTTGGATGCAGTAGCACAGAAAGGCTGCCTGCTGGGTGGAGACTTTTCCTCAGGACATATCTTGGAATGAAAGGCAAATCATTGGTCTGATTTGTACACCTGTCAATATAGAAGAACATTCTTGGTTGTCGTGCTATATCTTTGGTGTGTTTGTACTCATAAAGAAAATATCTTTTGCCCCTTTTGGGATACTGCCGTAGTGCAGTGTCTCAGCTGCAGTGGGGCTGAGGGTTCTGTATCCTCTTCCAGAATCCCATCAGAAGTGACATTTAGCAACATCTTATGAAAATAACTACAGTGACCTGAAATTCGTCTTTAGGTACTTACTAAATGTCTGAGATTTCCACAGTTCTCTGCCATAGGAAGTGACTGAACCAGCCATGCTGGGCAGGAGGGACAGATTTTATAGTTGGTGTTGTGCTGGCAGCTCCCATGTTTAGTTTTTAAGTAGGTAGGTAATCATCTGTCTTTCTGTTGGTAGGGCTGTGTTTACTTCAAGTGTGTATGTTTTTTTAAACAGATAGCTTGAATACATCCACTGCAGAGACACATACTGTTGCCCCTGTCTCTTCTGCTGCTGGTGTCAATGAACTTCAAAGTCGCATTAAGGAGCTTCTGAGCAAGTACAGCAGTGGTGTCAGGGTGTCAAAGGTGCCTCAGATCTATCGGGAAATGTACTGGGAGGACCTTAGCACAGAAGTGCTCTATCAGCTTGAGAACTGGCCTCATGTGTGCACAGTAAGTATTGAATGCCATTTTTATGGAAGATGCCAGTACCCTATAGATTTCTGCAGTTTCGTTTGCCAAATGTTATTTTATATGTGCCTGAATTTCCTTTCATACTCTGTAGCAGTGTCAAAAAAACCCTAAACCCCCACCACCCCAATTCCAAATTGCCTTTTGAAATCCAGAAAATCACTGTTGACTGGATTAGCATTTTGAAGAAGGAAGGCCAGCCTGTGTGGTGTCCTGGTGCAAGTGCTTGGGATTGGTGACTTGCCACCTTTAACGGACCCCAGTACTGACAACCCAAATAGCTGATGACAGCGTGATCTCCATGCCATGTTTGTTGTTCTTGGTTTGGTTTTTTCCCTCAATTGTTTTTCATGCTTTTTCTTGTTGTGGGTTTGTCTCCTCTTAAAGCTATAAGCTACCAACCTCCTTTGTGAACAGTCTGAGGTCTAACTGTATTTGTCTTTCTGTAGACTTTTCCAACGGCCTTCCTCACATCTTAAGCCAAGGAATTTTGCTGTGTAAATTAGGCTTATGGTACAATAGTAGATGAAATTGAAGAGTGGTAATGCTGGGGAGAGAGATTACAGCTAAGCCCCTTTCTGCCCTACTGATGTCTGTTACCCCTTGATTACCAAGGGTGTCTTTGCCTCTCATGTTGGGAACTGGTATCTGGCTGAGTGTCCACTTAGATGTCTGACACAGGAGTTGCCATCACCACTGGGTTGAGGGTCTTCAACTCACTGTACTTCTGTCTCTTCTTCTGCGTTCATGGGTCATTTATGGTGTCATGCAACTTTGCATCAAGGCTTTGTTTAACTTTAACGGGCCAGTGATGTCAATGAAGACTTTCAGCTTCTTCGGTATCTGCCAAACTGTGGCACAGGAGAGTATTGAAGTAATAAGCATGTTTATCTTCTTGAAGTGCATTTTATGTATGTCCTACTAAGTATTTTCTCATGTAAAAGCATTAAATGCCAAAAAAAAATTAACTAAGTTAAATAACAGCTCTTCAGGAATAACACCATTTGCATGCGTGTATGGTGTTCCCACAGATACATAAAATGTGTTTGTAACACCTTAATACGGACACTAGAAATGTATGCAGTCAGTAGCAATTTGTTTTGATGGTTGATGATTGGTTCCTGTGTTATCTATAGAGCAAGCTGTTATGTCTTGAATTGCTTAATTCATGCAGCAAATTTTAGTCTTTTTTGGAGCTAATGTTCCAGTCAGTCCTGTTCATCCAGGATCTTTGTTCTGTGTTCATTATCCATTTGCTTGCTATCTGTTGGGTCTATCTCTTTCTTTGTAGCATGCAAATAAAGTCATTTAAGCATAAATAAGCACTGATTAAATCCATGGAAACATTATAATACAATGGGCACGGTACAACAGCAGTCAGAACTATCAAGTTATCTTGGCACAGTTAGTCTTATTATAGAGAACTGTTAATGAGCCTCTAAAGCCTGTCTCAGTTTTCTGACTTACAAAATTGTAATTATGGCTCAGGCATAGAGACGTTTGAACTGGGACTTCTTATATAAAAGCCACTATACATCTCTTAAACATAATCAGTTCCTGGTTCAAGCATACTATCTGCAGGTGTACAGCTCTGTAGAACCTTTGAAATGCAGAAGACGGACTGTACTCTCCAGTAAAAGTAAAGATACTTCCATGACTAATTTCTGAATTACTTCTGTCTTGTTGATTTCTTACACTGGGCGTGTCTGCCAGGCTCAGAAGAGAAAACATGCCTGGTGTTTCTCTCATTATCTTCTTAAAGAGACCAAACATACTCTTTTTGTACTCACTCTGACTGGTGTAGCATAGTTACAAACTAGCAGACAACAAACCTAATACATTTTCTGTATCTTTGCTGTTTTGTCAGTGGGCTCCTCCGGGCCACCGAATCCAGCCCTCAGTAGCTCCTTGTCCCAGGAGCTCTGGTCCTGGGCTGATCGGTGGCAGCTGTTGCCGGTAGATACAGACGGACCAGTTGCATTTATATCAGCGTTCTTTTATTCTCCCTCATGGAGGGCAAAGGCTCATGCATAGAACAAGTTGTGAGGTGGAGAACCTTGCAAGACTGGTCCAGCCCGTCTCTCGCCCAGGTCTCTTATGCCCTCTGTTGGGGGAGGGCAAGGTGAGAGACAAGCCAATAGGCAGATGACTGGCCAGTGACATCTGGCCAGTCCTGGGTGAACAGGGGAGGGACAGGTGGAAAGTAGAGTTGTGAGTGGTCAGACCACTAGTGGATTCTCAGTGGCCTGCCCACTGCTACAATTTTCAGTGTCTCCCAGCTTTTAATTGGAGGACTCTGCTTTGGAGAGTATCACTTCTGAATAACATTGCATCTCTAAAACTTCTGTTTGAAAGGAAGGAATTTTATGTAGGAAATTGTAACTTTTCTGTTTTTACAACCATGGGTAATGGACATTTTTCCTATTTAGTGAGTTCAAGTCTCCAAATGTCACTGTAAGCTGCAGGTTGATGATCTTGTTTTCAGTCTTCACTGTTCAGGCAGGAGGTATTGAGGCTGACTTTGTCTCCATTGGTCTATTACCTCCGTTCTTTAGGTGAGCTTGCTTGAGCATCTTACATGTAGCAGCATATTTTGCACAGCTAAATGCAAAAGTACAAAGTTACCAAGTAGTGGCTAGCAGTCACAGGTCACAGCCCAGCCTTTATGAGCCATGGGGCTGACAATAAATATGCTTACAAGTCTCTGTCTAGAAAGATCTCAGCCAGGAGAAGAATCTGCTTCAGCCTCTGTGGGCAGATCCATAGTGTTGCTGAATTGTTTGCTTTCACCTCCAGTATGGCTAGTGCTTTGAAAGAAGTGATGACTAGCAGTGACCTTCCCACTTTTACCTTTTTCTATCAGAATTTTTTACCTTTCTTTTTTACCTTTTTGCTGTTTGACTAACTACTTTGTTATGTGTCTTGCAGCAGCTAGTGATCCCTATTTTAGACTTAGAACTCCTGTCTCATTTCTTATTTTTCTATGTATTTTTGTCACAAGTCTTCCTCACAACTTAGCTGTTTTCTTAGAATTCTGAGCCAAACTTAGATAGCTTTGCTGTGTTTGGGCTCAGCCTTGAATCCTTGGGATGAAGGCAGCTGAACCCCTGAGGGAGAGAGAATATTGCAGCAGAAGTGTGAGAGGTATGTAGGCATGTAAATTAAAAAGTTCTCTTTTTTTGTAAGTTACAACCCAAAAAGTAATAATAAATTTATTTTTGGTACTGGCCACACGACAAAATGTTTCCCTTTGCCGTCCTAAATATAAACCTCTTTACTGAATTTTATGTATGTTTAAGGGACTTTCTCCTTGTCCATGCTCAGCGCTTCTCAATTACTTGAACTCTGTGAGGGATTCAGCCATGATGTGATTCAGATATGGTAGTGCAAGAGAAACCTAGGCTCTTAGATCTCTTCTTGAAACTTTTGCTTGAATTTTCATAGTTCTTTTCCAAAAGCTTTTAGAGAATTAGGCAGTCCTAGGACATTAGGGAGCATCCTTGCCTGGATGTTTAGTTGGTTTAAAGACTGGTAATGTAGCAAGCCTGGAATGATTGACCTTCAGAAAGTCAGGAAGTCATGGTGGGATTCCTCAGGGATAACGCTTGGACACATGCTGGTCAGAATTGTAACAAGCAAGTTGGTGAAGGATGCAAATATAAGTTCAGCTGGCTAATAATACAGGGTTGTTCAGGGTTATAAAGACCAGGGCTTTCTGAAGAGGTATGTAACCTCCTCATGCCATGTTTCTGACCCATAAAATTTCAATGTAATCTTAATTACAGCTATGGACAGAAAAGACTCTCACTACATTAAAAAAAAAGAGGGTTTTTTTCTGTGTGGGCTGTTAAGCTTGGGGAAAAGGGATCTTGGCATTTGTAACAGCTTCATGCAAATATTGACTCAGTACGGAAAAAGGCAAATGATAAGTATTTGCAAAATAAATAGAAAAGGCGTATTCAGTTGGAAGGAATCTAACAGTGATCATCTAGTTCAGTTGCCTGACCACTTCAAGAATGACCAAAAGTTAAAATAGGTTGTTACGGACATTGTCCAAATGTCTTTTAAACACTGTCAGGCTTGGGGCATCAACCAACAAGCCTGTTCCAGTGTTTGACCACCCTCTAGGTAAAGAATTGCTTCCTAACATCAAGTATGAACCACCTGTGACACAGTTCTCTGCCCAGGAGGGCATATTTCCTAGTTGACTCACTGAATACTTGTGACCAGAAGTTATCTCCTACAAACTTCACAAATTTCCCAGATTTGCTTGTCACAGCAGTACAGTGTTTGCAGTTGATGTCTGGGAAGTTGCAGTCTGCCATAAGGACATGATATCAACCCAGAGATTTCTCCTAAGTGCCTGTTGGGTGCAGACAACCACTACAACCTCTCCTTTGAGACCAGAGTCTCTCACCCACATCATTGCTAATGGTAGGGGATGTGCAGTCAAACCTCCCCTTTTCACACAATGCAACTTCTCCACATTGCCTGCTCTGCCTATTCCTCCTGAAGAGCATGCAGCCCTGTATCCCAGCATTCCAGGTGTGGCGCTTGTTCCACCAAGTCTTGCTGACACCAAAGACATCATAGCTCTGGGAACTGACCAGTGCTTGATGTTTATCCTGTTTGTATCTCAGACTGTGTGTGTTGGTGTATGACAGTTGTTTCAGATGTGCTCCAAGACTGAGCCCAGTTTTTAACCAAAACACCACCTTGTCAACCATGGCACTGGTTGTCAGTCCAGTCATTTACTGAACACTCGCAGGGATGGTGACTCGACCACCTCCCTCAGCAGTCTGTGCAATGCCTGATCACCTTTTCAGTGAAGAAATTACTCTTAATGTCCAATGTGAACCCCCTCTGGTGCAGCTTGAGTCCATGTTCTCTTCTCCTGTCACTGGCTCCCTGGGAGAAGAAACAAACCCCCACCTGGCTACAGCCTTCTCACAGGGGTTGCACAGAGCGATAAAGTCACCTCTGAGCCTCCTCTTTCTCAGGCTAAAGAACACTTGCTTTTTCAGCCACTCCTCATAGGAATTACTCTCTCCAACTTGGCCCCTTCACTAGCTCCTTTGCCCTTCCCTGGACTTGCTCCAGCACCTACATGTCTTTCTTGTTGTGAGGGGCCCAGAATTGGGCACACAACTTGAGGTGTAGCCTCACCAGTGCTGAATATAGAGGGACAATCACTGCATGTGGTCCTGCTGGCCACGCTATTGCTGATACAGGCCAGGATGCCACTGGCCTTCTTGGCCACCTGGGCACACTCCTGGCTCATGTTCAGGTGCTGTTGACTAGAATCCCCCTTTTCTGCTGGGCAGGTTTCCAGCCACTGCCCCAGCCTGTAGCACTGCACAGGGTTGTTGTGACCCAAGGGCAGGAACTGACCCTTGGCTTTGTTGAACCTCATACCTGTGGCCTTGGCCCATTGATGCAGCCTGTCCAGATCCCTCTGCAGAGCCTTCCTGCCCTGCAGCAGATCAACACTTCCAGACAGCTTGGTGTCATCAGTGAATTTACTGAGAGTACAGTTGATCTTGTACAGATCATCAATAAAGCTATTAAACAGGATTGGGCCAAATACTAATTCCTGAGGGACACCACTGGTGGCTGGCTGCCAGCTGGTTGCAGCACCATTCACCTCCACTCTCTGGCCTGGCCATGCAGCCAGTTCTTGACTGAGCAAAGAGTGAACATGTCCAAGCCATGGGCTGCCAGCTTTTCCAGGTGAATGCCATGGGAGATGGTGTCAAAGGCTTTGCTGAAGTCAGGTAGACGACATCCACAGCCTTTCCTTCATCTTTTAGGCTGGTCACCTGGTGATAAAAGGAGATCAGGTTGGTCAGACCTGCCTTTCCCCAAACCCATGCTGGATGGGCCTGATCCCTTGGTTGTCTGGCAAGTGCTGTGTGATCACACTCAAGATGATCTGTTCTGTAACCTTTGCCAGCACCAAGGACAGGCTGACAGGCTTGTAGTTCTCCTGTCCTTCCTTCTAACCCTTCTTGTGGGTGGACATCACATTAGCCAACCTCCAGTTATCCCAGACTGCCTTGGTTATCCAAGACTGATGATAAATGATGGAGAGCAGCTTGGCGAGTGCTTCTTCCAGGTCCCTTAGGACTCTCAGGTGAATCCCATCCTGTTCCATAGACTTGTGACTGTCTAAGTGGCACCGCAGGTCACGTATAGCCAGAAATGCATTTCATCCATCAGGACACATGGATCCTGTCAGACCCTGTCATATCTTATGCCTCAGAAGTTTTTCCATGTTTATAAAACCCAAAGTTTTGGTGAAAACACCAATCCTAGAGCCGGTATTTTTGTAGAATGAATAACAGGCAGACTCTTTTAATTGACAGAAAGAAGAGGTGTATGCATTTTGAATTGATTCTAGAGTTTTCTTGTAATGATTGTCTTAGTCTTTCTGTTTGTTTTCTGAAGGAAGTGGTAGAAAAATAACACTACCATTCTGAATTTTGAAATTCCACTTGTGCTGGAAGAGATATATTTGCTTTTCAGCAGTTCTAGAGCAAAGATGTTCCTTTCTGTAAAATACTCTACTGGCTCTGGCTACATACCAGATCAACTAGTAATCTGTTGTTGTCAGAGGACAGTTTGATCTCTGCAATCTATCATTCCTCAGTCAGATTTCTCACTGCTTTTTAATAAACATAAAGCTAAACAATATGTAACACGTGAGCATAGTCTTTAATTCCTGACCTTAAATACTGTATTGGCTGATGCTATGTGAAAAGGCTCCTCAGACTGGAGAACATTTAGCTGCTTATTTATTCTGAGGAGGAGGCTTTACAGGGTAAAGGAAAGTTTCGTTTGCTTCACTTAATCTCTTGAATGTCTGGTAAGGTATTGGACAGGTCCCACAGTCTGTCAGTCTTGAAAACACTTAATTGGAAAAAAATTGGAGAAATTATGGGGGGAAGAAGCATATGTTTGTTCACTGGTTTGGGGGTGTTTGACTGGTTTGTTGTTTGGTTGTTTGTTGGTTTGTTTTTTTTAGTAGTCATTATAAGTTGAAGTTTATCCTTACAGGAAGGTAGAGGATTTTTTAGATAAGAGTGAGACTTGCATGAGACAACAATGAGATGTTGTCTAGTTGACTGGTAGGATATTTGTTTATTTAATTTTTTTTTAGCTGTATCTAGTTCTCAGATTATTATTCATATTTCATTTATAAATGTTGGGACTTCTTGCAGAAAGTGAAACTAAAGGCTTGGGAGGATGCCAGGATTAGCTGGTAAACAAACTGACAGAAATAGGACTGAGACTGTTGTTTTCTGAATGTGTTGCTGGGCAGTACACCATGTCTTAACAAAATGAGTACTACGTACTACTGCATCAGGCAGCTGAGTTTTTACTGTAGCATTCACAGTGAATTAAACAGGTATGCTCAGAAAAGAGAAGGATTGCCACAGTAGACAGTTGCATTCCTTGAGAAATTTTGGTTCTGTCAGGTCTTTACTCTCAGAGAAGGAATTTCTATACCACAGTTAAGCTGTATGAAGCAAAAGTCATCCTTCTAAACAGAGAAACAGACTGAGAGAATAAAAAAATCAATTCTAATGTACTTTGCACATGGAGGAGGCAATGGAGCAAGCTACCACATCTGGTATTATGTGTGAATGCAAGCTCACAGTTTTAGACAAACCCTAAAAGCTTTTTCCAGAGGATGAGCTCTTGAGTTATGATAACTGTCTTTTGCCATGCTCATTGAAGAAATCAGTGTTTAGACACAGAGCCACTAGCCATTTAGAACAGAGTTCAGAGAACACAACACATGTACTACTTAAAACGCAACTAGATGTGTTGTACATAGTTCAGCACAGAGCAGACTACAGCTGGTGTCAGCCTCACTTGAGAAGATGGTGTGATGGCACGTGTGGAAACGAGCCAGTTGAGGACACAAGATCCAGAATAACTTTGCTGTCTAAACACGGTGCTAGAACAGGCTGTAAATCAATATACCTGAACCTCAGTCCTGGTGATGAGTGGTTAGACATGATGAGCCACCAAATGAAGTCAGACTCCATTTGATATCTTTCCTTATTCCTGCAACCCATGCAACTCCTGTGTGTTAACTCTTGCACTTTTCTGACCTTGCAGGAGAACTTCAATGCACTATGAGGTAAAGGTTAGTACAGCCAGAAAAAACTGCTGACAAAGATGTGTGCTGATCCTCAGTGCTGAGATAAAGATGTGAGGAATAGGGGCAGCCCTCAACAGTATAGAGTTGTTAGACTGACTCAGCTGTCTTATTGCATCACAGAGTTTTCTTTGTAATTGTGTGTTTTTAGAAGTCAGAGTCTTGTAAGCACAAGAAACTGAAGAACAAGTATCTTCACTGTGATGTGCAGGGTAATGAAGTGGGAGGGCAAAGAAGATGGGCAGAAGGGGGCAATCTAAAGACATTTGAACTTTGTAGAGCTTACCACCCCAGCCCTGAGCTAAACCTGAACAGAGGATATCTTGACAATAGGGATCCTTTAGTCTAACAATGAAAGAAAATACAAAAATATACCCAGAATTACTTGTATTCTAACATTTCAGTTAAGTACAGAAGAAATTACTATCAGAGACAGAATCACAGAATCACTGAGGTTGGAAGAGACCTCTTTTGATTACCTAATGCAACCCTAATGCTCATGCAGGGTCACCTGCAGTCCGCCCAAGTCTGTATCCAGTCATGTTTTTAACAATGGACATGCTTTTCTGGCCAACATATTCCAGTCCTGTTCCTGCTTCCCAGCGGACATGAGGCTTGACTAAAAACAAGCCTTTTGATGTTCTTTTGTTGTTTAGGGTAAGAAGATAGGTATCATAGCTTCCCATGCAAAACAATTGTATATCAGACTAGAAGCTGTACAAGTTGCAGTGGGTTCCAAGGATTAGCTGNCTGACCTTAAATACTGTATTGGCTGATGCTATGTGAAAAGGCTCCTCAGACTGGAGAACATTTAGCTGCTTATTTATTCTGAGGAGGAGGCTTTACAGGGTAAAGGAAAGTTTCGTTTGCTTCACTTAATCTCTTGAATGTCTGGTAAGGTATTGGACAGGTCCCACAGTCTGTCAGTCTTGAAAACACTTAATTGGAAAAAAATTGGAGAAATTATGGGGGGAAGAAGCATATGTTTGTTCACTGGTTTGGGGGTGTTTGACTGGTTTGTTGTTTGGTTGTTTGTTGGTTTGTTTTTTTTAGTAGTCATTATAAGTTGAAGTTTATCCTTACAGGAAGGTAGAGGATTTTTTAGATAAGAGTGAGACTTGCATGAGACAACAATGAGATGTTGTCTAGTTGACTGGTAGGATATTTGTTTATTTAATTTTTTTTTAGCTGTATCTAGTTCTCAGATTATTATTCATATTTCATTTATAAATGTTGGGACTTCTTGCAGAAAGTGAAACTAAAGGCTTGGGAGGATGCCAGGATTAGCTGGTAAACAAACTGACAGAAATAGGACTGAGACTGTTGTTTTCTGAATGTGTTGCTGGGCAGTACACCATGTCTTAACAAAATGAGTACTACGTACTACTGCATCAGGCAGCTGAGTTTTTACTGTAGCATTCACAGTGAATTAAACAGGTATGCTCAGAAAAGAGAAGGATTGCCACAGTAGACAGTTGCATTCCTTGAGAAATTTTGGTTCTGTCAGGTCTTTACTCTCAGAGAAGGAATTTCTATACCACAGTTAAGCTGTATGAAGCAAAAGTCATCCTTCTAAACAGAGAAACAGACTGAGAGAATAAAAAAATCAATTCTAATGTACTTTGCACATGGAGGAGGCAATGGAGCAAGCTACCACATCTGGTATTATGTGTGAATGCAAGCTCACAGTTTTAGACAAACCCTAAAAGCTTTTTCCAGAGGATGAGCTCTTGAGTTATGATAACTGTCTTTTGCCATGCTCATTGAAGAAATCAGTGTTTAGACACAGAGCCACTAGCCATTTAGAACAGAGTTCAGAGAACACAACACATGTACTACTTAAAACGCAACTAGATGTGTTGTACATAGTTCAGCACAGAGCAGACTACAGCTGGTGTCAGCCTCACTTGAGAAGATGGTGTGATGGCACGTGTGGAAACGAGCCAGTTGAGGACACAAGATCCAGAATAACTTTGCTGTCTAAACACGGTGCTAGAACAGGCTGTAAATCAATATACCTGAACCTCAGTCCTGGTGATGAGTGGTTAGACATGATGAGCCACCAAATGAAGTCAGACTCCATTTGATATCTTTCCTTATTCCTGCAACCCATGCAACTCCTGTGTGTTAACTCTTGCACTTTTCTGACCTTGCAGGAGAACTTCAATGCACTATGAGGTAAAGGTTAGTACAGCCAGAAAAAACTGCTGACAAAGATGTGTGCTGATCCTCAGTGCTGAGATAAAGATGTGAGGAATAGGGGCAGCCCTCAACAGTATAGAGTTGTTAGACTGACTCAGCTGTCTTATTGCATCACAGAGTTTTCTTTGTAATTGTGTGTTTTTAGAAGTCAGAGTCTTGTAAGCACAAGAAACTGAAGAACAAGTATCTTCACTGTGATGTGCAGGGTAATGAAGTGGGAGGGCAAAGAAGATGGGCAGAAGGGGGCAATCTAAAGACATTTGAACTTTGTAGAGCTTACCACCCCAGCCCTGAGCTAAACCTGAACAGAGGATATCTTGACAATAGGGATCCTTTAGTCTAACAATGAAAGAAAATACAAAAATATACCCAGAATTACTTGTATTCTAACATTTCAGTTAAGTACAGAAGAAATTACTATCAGAGACAGAATCACAGAATCACTGAGGTTGGAAGAGACCTCTTTTGATTACCTAATGCAACCCTAATGCTCATGCAGGGTCACCTGCAGTCCGCCCAAGTCTGTATCCAGTCATGTTTTTAACAATGGACATGCTTTTCTGGCCAACATATTCCAGTCCTGTTCCTGCTTCCCAGCGGACATGAGGCTTGACTAAAAACAAGCCTTTTGATGTTCTTTTGTTGTTTAGGGTAAGAAGATAGGTATCATAGCTTCCCATGCAAAACAATTGTATATCAGACTAGAAGCTGTACAAGTTGCAGTGGGTTCCAAGGATTAGCTGTAACTGAATGATGTAAGAAGCTTCCACATCCTTATATGGAAAAACTCCTTACTGAGTGATATCACCCTGTGCAGTGGGGATCTTCAGCCTTTCAAGAATGTTGGCCAAGTCTCTTTTTTTCCGCCAGAATTGGTTGCTCTGGACACATATTCAGCGGCTTGGTAGCTTCAACTCTGTTGCTTTCAGAGCAGCTACTTGGAAGAACAGGGAGGAGTTGAATGTTAATGTTGAAGCAGCATCTCACCATTGCCTGGAGAGACCTGTATTGTAGAGGGATGGGCAAAACCAGTGGGACCTGAAGTTGTGGTGGCTGCCACTCACAGAGAAAAGATGCTGTCAGCCAGTGTGTGGATGCAAGGTAGTGCTGATCAAGGCCAGAAGTACCTTCCTCACTGCTTTGAGCTCCAGCTTGCTAGGAGTTGAACTTCATGTACTGTTGAGGAAAGTCAGGTGGATGAGAGCTGCCTTCACAGTGAAGCATTTGTCTAAGGTGTCTGTCAGTAAAATGTGTCTGTGTACAGTCTGGTGTGTATGCTATGGTAGTTGGCTTCCATGTTGCGTATTTAAATTAGATCTGAAAGAACTTCACCACCTTTCTGACGAATTCTTCTCACTGAATGAGTGATAGTTCTGATTTGTATTTTAGAGCTGTCTTTGAGAACCTGTTGGATACTAGGAACCATGGAGCCAGACTTCTTGTTTGCCACATCAGACAAGATCTGTCACTGACATTAAATGCTAACTTCCATTGTGGGTTTTCTTGTCCTACCTTGTAGAAGAGTGGCAGAAAATAGCTGCATATACTAGTCTGAATGTAACCTTGAAAGTGAAGGACGTTTACTCTGACTAGAAACTCTCATTTCAAGGATGTATTTTCTCCAGTTCCTTCCTGGAAACTGTTGATGCTCCAGTAGGTTACCAGTATATCATTATCACTGTACACACAGTTAAACAAGGCTGGCATTGGAAAGTGGATACTTTCTTTAGTTTATATGTGTTGGTGTAGTGGTTTTTTTGAACGTTGTCAAGCACGTATGTACAAAGCTTTTGTCCTACCAACACATACACAAGCATGCCTGCCTTTGTCCTCTCTATATGTGTATGTCAAAATGAGTCAACTTGCTCTTCTGCATTCCACTCAGTTGCAATGTCAGTATTTATCTTGGGAGTATTTTTTGAATTGAAGTTTTATTATTTGGGTCTCCAGATTTCAATTTTTAAGAGCTCCCTCTGTTATTCAAGCCCAGGACAAAAATATCATTCTCCTGTGTAGAATGACTTCACTCTCTGTTCCCCTGATAATACATTCAGACAGCTGTTGCCTCTGCTTTGTGCTCTGTAATGGAGAGGTGACAACAAGCATGGTCACAGAATCACAGAATATTCTGAGTTATAAGGGACCCACAAGGATCATTGAATCCAAGTCTTAGCCCTGCACAGGACATCCGCAAGAATCACATCATGTGCCTAAGAGTGTTATTCAAGCACTTCTTGAGCTCTCTCAGGTTTGGTGCTGTGACCACTTCCCTATGGAGCCTGTTCCAGTGCTCAACCATTCTCTGGGTGTTGTAATGCATTTGAACACTGACAGTGTGCCCCAGCCAAAACCACCTGCAGTAACGCTTATCAAAGCCCTCAAGAATTCGTCAGGGCCACTGAAATGTAAGCTGCGCTAAATTGGGAAAGGAAAAGCTGAAAAACAGAATACCAAGACAGCAAGAAATAGATAAAGAAAGGCTGTGCTCCACTAAATCAAGCTAAAGGGACCAATCATGTAATGTGTGATCGCGTGTACAGCAGTTGCAAAAGTATAAATAAGAGTGCTTTGTAAACAATAAATGGCTTCTGCGAAATCATATTGATTCGTTGTTCAGAAGTCCTGAGCTCCCGCATCTGGGTGAAGAACCTTTTCCTGATATCCAACCTAAACCTTTCATGACACAACTTCAGGCCATTCTCTTGGGTACTGTCACTGTCCCCACAGAGAAGAGATCATTGCCTGCCCTTTTCTCCTCACAAAGAAGTTGTAACTGCAACAAGGTCTCCCCTCAGTATTCTCCAGGCTGAACAGACCAAGTGACCTCAGTCACTCCTCAAAGGGCTTCACCTCAAGGCCATTTTCTACCTTCATTGCCCTCCTTTGGACACTCTCTAATGGCTTCATGTTTTTCTTATATGGTGACACCCAGACCTGCCCCCAGCACTTGAGGTGAGGCCACCCCAGTGCAGAGCAGAGTAGAGCAGGACAATCCCCTCCCTTGCCCGGCTGGTGATGCTGTGCCTGATGCACCCCAGGGCACAGGTGGCCCTCCTGGCTGCCAGGACACTGCTGACTCATGTTCAGCTTGCCATTGACCAGGACCTCCAGGTCTCTTTCCATGGCACTGCTTTCCAGCATCTCTTGTTCCCCAGTCATCCAGGGTTGCCCCATCCTAAGTGCAGAATCCAGCACTTCCTCTTGTTAAACTTCCTGCTGTTGGTGGTTGCCCAGCCCTCTAACTGATCAAGGTCAGTCTGCAAGGCCTCCCTGCCTGTGAGGGAGTCAGCAGCTCCTCCCCGTTTTGTATCTTCTCTGAACTTGCTTAGTAGCCCTTCCAAGGGTTACTAAGCATCCAGATCATTTATGAAGATGTTGAAGAGCACAGGGCTGAGGATGGAGCCCTGTGGAACCCCACTAGTGACACATCTCCAGTCTGATGTCACACCGTTCACTGTAACCCTTTGCACCTGACCCTTGAACCAGTTGCCCACCCAACCTATGATGTGTTTATCCAGCTGTGTGCTGGATGTTTTGTCCAGAAGGACACTGTGAGAGCCCGTATCAAAAGCTTCACTGAAACCCAGAAATATTATATCCACTGGATCAGCTAGGTGGGTTATCTTGTCATAAAATGAAATTAAGTTTGACAAGCAGGACTTTACCCTCATGAACCTGTGCTGGCTGTGACAAATGACTGTGTTGTCTTTCAGGTGTTTTTCAATACCTCCCAGAATAATAATGTGCTTGCAGAGCTGACCTGTCGGCCATACTAATGGGAAGTACCTTGAAGGCAAATCTGTAAACTCAGTGGGAAACCCGACTGAGATATTTGTGCTAAAGAAAAGGTGGCTGTTTTGAAGTGCTGCCCACAAGTGAAGTCGTTTGCTTGTTATTAAAAGTTTCTGTGGTGTTGTGCCTTGAAGGTGGCCTTGAAGGTGACGTGATTCCTGGAGATGTCTTGTGCAGGGCTAGGATTTAGACTCAATGATTCTTGTGAGTTTGTTCTAACTCAGAATATTCTATGATTCTGTGATTCTAGTGAGGTCAACCTGTGCTTATTTATACTGAAGTAATCTGACATTATTAACTGAAATAGCTTTTTGCTGTCTTTAAATGGTTTGCACACTCAGCATATACAGCCTCCTCAAAACTGAACCTCAATGCCTAGAAAACCCCAGAGCTATTACTGGAGTTAAGAGGCTTAAAGATCTCTGAGGATCTTCTCTCCTCAGTCTGCTGCCAGTCTTTAGTGTGTAAGGCTTTATAGTCCTGTCAGCAAAAATGTATTCAGCTCTGTTTCAGCTCTATTTAAAGAGCACTAGCCAAGAGGAAAGATGCATAACAGTAGACCTCTGCATCTAGCTTCCACAATGAACTGCCATACACTCCAACACAGCCTTCTCAAACAAATTTTTGTCTAGATAATGTTAAGTATTTTCTGGAGCTAAAAGTTTCCTTGGCTGCTCGTGTAAATGAATTTCTCAATTTTGTGCATAGACACATGGAACATCCTTATCAATTCCTCTCTATGTAGGATGTCATGATCTGCAAAGATGGGGTGCTCTGATTTTTTTGTCTCTGTGACTTGATATACATTGGTCTCCTGACCTTGTATCAAAGCCTTTGCAAGACTTTTAGTTGGTTCTGTTTTTAACTGAGCTTCTTTCTTCGCTTGTGGTACAAAGGGCACAGTAAGGTTCCTAATATCAGAGGATACAAATATAGGTACTCAATGTCAGGAATCGTTGAGGGTGTCTTTGGTCCTTCTAGCTTTCACTGCTAGACATGTTTTATTGTCTCTTATATCGAGCTGACTAGCAGAGATGCCCGAGAACTTTGCTTTCTTATGTCTTATTCTTGGAGAAAGTATTTCCATTTTGGTTTTTCACTGACTGAGAATAATTTAGGCATGTTACCAGGAATGTGTGAGGTTTCTCTAACATAACTAACATTTTTTTACATCGATGAAAACTATTTCTTTTGTGTCATGCTAGTGTTCATGGAAGTTGACCAAGACCTGTTCCCAAGAACCATTTCATAGCTTGTTTTGGCACCAACCTAGACAATGTAATGCAGAGCCAGTGTTATTTCCTGACTCTCAACTCAGATCATCATGTGGCAATTTGGGCTGAGTGTGATGAGGTGTACATAGGACAAAATACATGGTTCTAGACACAGCAAATGTGTTGTAACTCAGTGTTTGTTTCTAGTTAATGTTATCTTGATAATGAGTGATATGTGTTATTCTTTTTCTGTAAGATAATACCTGAAGTCTTGTTCAGTATGCTTTGATTGCATGTTGCTGGGGCAGAGCTGCAAAGACTTACTTGGGCAAGGTTGATAAAGTTATGATGGGTGTGGACATTAGCAGTGTGGAGGTGAATGCTACCCCCAATCATTAGCAAGTAACTCAGCTGCTCCATGTTTTTCCATTGATCTGCTTTTGAAAATTACTTTGATGAGAGTTGTTTCCTCTGAGGAAGGAACTTCAAAGTGGAGCTACATAAACCTTAATAACTTTCTTTATTGTTCTTGCTTTGGGACCAGTATGAAAACACTAAGACCTTTTGTTATCTCAATTTTACATAGATTCCTGCTAAGCTGTGGTTAGATCAATCTAGGTTGAAACTGCAAAGCTTTAGGAAGCAGAATTTTATTGTGAGTTTGTGGCTACAGTTCTCAAACAGTACTTTCAGTTTTGTGACTTCAGACGATGTGGTATGCTTATTCTTGAACTTAGCAAAGGGTGGAGGTATAGGGACTGGCAAAATACCTGGTTCTGAAGGAGGCTGGGGGCATGATTTAAAGGGTCCAATCATCTTTATTATGAAATTTATTATGAACCAGAAATTTCTTCCTTAATTTCAGAACTTTTGTAAAGAAAAATAATTCCATGAGCATGACAGCAGATAGCCTGCCTGACAGCACTGCCTGGCAAGTGTCCTCTTGTTTCTAAAGTATAGAATCAAATCTCCTTTCTCTCAGTAACCTGAGACAGAAACTTTTGTTTATGATCTACTTACCTGTGGGGAAGATTGGGGAGGTTAATGTGCAAAAGATGTTAATTTGTGAAGGGTGTCATCATCTTCTGATCCTCCTAGAATGAAAGAGAGACTGTACTTCTTTGGAAACAAGTCCCAGTTGTATTGCATAGATTAAATATTTGCCCATCACTGATATACTCATATGTGTTTGGTACCCTTCAAAACAGAGGAGGAAGCATTACAGGAAATGCTAAGCTGTAGTAACTGCCTCAAGCTTAGTTCCCTATGGATATTCTCTTCAAAGTCTGTGTAAATGCATGTGATGAAAATGTAATTGGCAAAACAATTTAGCGTTATAGATGCAACCGATTATTGACTCTGTTTTTTGTTTTCCAAGGTGGAGAAAATACACATAGGTGATCAGATGGATGGACTTCTTTATCCTGCTAAGAAAATACCACCAGTAGCAAAAAGTGATACTGAGCAAGAAAAGGCATCTCAGAAAATTACTTCATCAAAAGCAGACCCTTTGTTAAAACCAAATATGGAGACCACACCTGCATCACTAAGTAGCGACTTCAAGGAGAAAGTTGTTAGCATCTTGCTGAAGTATTCCAATGGTCTCTGGGCTCATGCACTTCCCAAAGTGTACCAAGACACCTACCAAGTCAAATTTCCAGAAGACATTCTAAATAATCTAGAGTTGCTGTCAGATGTGTGTATTGTGAACTACGTATCTGAAGTCCCCAGAAAGGCAATCCTCTATGCTAAACCCCAAAGATGCATTGATGAGAATCTGAATATCACTGAGAAAGTCAAGAGGCATGATGGTGTGAAAACCACAGCTGAACAGCAGTATGAAGAATCCAAGGACCAGTATCTAGAAAACATAACTGTTCCTTCTCTAATCATTCCATCAGAAGGATCTGTGTCCATCATGGTGTTAGAAGTGAAAAACACTAATGAGGTCCTAATTAGGCAAGTTTGTATTTTGGAATCTACCTTTTCTGCTTTATTTATAAATCCATGTGCTCACATGGTGCAGGTCTGCCAGAAAAGAACAGATGAACAGGAGGTTTCAGGACTTTATTATTTACTTACTTTGCTAATGAAAATTAGGAATCCTTTTGTTTGTGTGTTTAAATGGAAATTTTCTGAAACTTCTTCTGTCCTGAACCAATCACTTATATCATTAGCTTTACCTTGCCTGAGAATCAAGGCAGATTTGACTTGCCACTGGAAGACTTTATAAAATAATCCTACTACAACACAAAATGGTATTCATTACTGTTGTCCTGATTAAAATACTTTTTACTTCCATAACTGACGTGCACTAACTAGGCATGTCTTGAGTGTGCTCAGATTCCTCTTTTGAAAAGATGAGCTTTCATTCAGCAATAAACTGCCAGTGTTTCTTGATTTGGTTCCTAATCAGTCCAGTCTTAGGGGACAGTGTAAGAAGTGGATTGTTACATTACATCTCTTACTTCCAGCCTGCTACGCACATGTGACTAAACTCTACAAAATTATCTCCTTTTTCCTGTAGACCTTTTCATTCAAGCATCATTTATAACTTACTGTACCTGTGAAGCAACAGTTCTTACCTTTCTAGTCTGTTATTTTAAGGATGTTTTCACTAAGTGTTTGGGATGATTACTTTGAATGCCATGGATTAAAATACCGTATGACACTGGTGAGCTGAGGGTGGTTATGTAAAAATTTCTCTACAAAGCAGCAATTCCCAGATTTTGAACCATGTTTCTTGGACAGTACTGAAGCGTCTCAATTTGTCAGCTCTATGTAGGTAAATGACGATAATTAGTGGTTTCTTGGTCCTAGTTATAAAAATTACTACTTAGGGTTATCCATGTACTTCATGGGCAAGGTCATTTATCCTGACATGAAACTAGACCTGAAGGGAATAGGGTTTTTTGCCATGACAAGAAAATGTTCATCTAGACATATGGGGAGGAAACAGTGCATGGGCTCTTCTTTTCTTATGTCCTGCCAATCTCTTTCTGCTGACCTACACAAGAACTATGTAGCAGCTGTTGGTTGATGTTGATTTTTGCAGGATCAATAAAATCAAGATTCTTCTTTCAGTCTCAGGATTGGAGCAATATCTCTTTACTTTCTTGGTATGTGGCTAAGTGTTTTTTCTCTGAAACCTTTCACCTGCGGTACTAATGAAGGCAAACCTGAAAGGTTTGGTGCTGTTTCTGTTTTGAGACATGGATCAATTCTCAAAGAATTCTGATGTAGTCAGAATAAAAGTGAAGTGATAGAAACACTCTAGATTTTTGCTAGTCATTCACAACAGAATGCTTGAGCGCAGAGATGATACACTAGATCTGGCAGTTGAATTCTCACAAGAAATAATGAATAAAATAGTGAATGAGGCAGGAAATTCTGAAAGATTCTTCTACTTTGTCTTGAACTACATAGCACATATGTGACTGTCACCCCGCTTTATCTCCATAACGAAGTAGATGAATGCTTGCGCAGAAACAAAAAGGCTGTTTCTAGGAAAATCACAGTTCCCTGGAATGTGATCAGATTTAACATAATCTTTATAGAAGAGTTACTGTCTTTATAACAGAGTTACTGTAGCATGTTATAGTACCATATCTGCACTATTTCTGGGCGTAATCCAAACTGTGTGGTAGAATTCAACAGTATCAAGCTCTCTATGAACAATCTGAAACAGTAGCTACTAATACAATTTTGTGCTTAAGTTTTCCTTCTGTGTGCTCTAATCTGACTTGTTTCTGAAGCATTCAGAACTTCCCATTTGGATTTTTCAGCAAGTTTATATACTTGATTTAAGAAGACCTGTGTAACACAAACAGCATTAGTATGAAACATTAGGTCAGTAGCCTAATACCAAGATAAATCTGGAGTATGAGAGTAAACAGCACTTAGTTTAACAGCTGATTTTTAAAGATACTTTAGATGCTTTGGTTTGGATCAACCTTAGTGACAACCAGATTAAGATGGTATTTGTTAGTGACAGAGTGACTTTTTTTTCTGTAGGCCTGTTAATGGGAAGAGTTTGGGCACTAATGTCATAGAAAATGTATATCATGTATTCATATATGCATGTAAATGTTCTTATGTTTTTATTCAGCTTTTTTGAAGTTGCATTTCAACTCTTGTTGTGTTTGTTTGGCTTTTTTTTTGTAAAATACTATAGGTATGTGGGCAAAGATTATTCTTCTGCCCAGGAACAAATGGAAGATGACATGAAAGCCTACTACAATCAGAACAGTACAGTGTCACCAGCTCAGTCTCTGAGTGTTGGGCAACTTGTTGCTGTACATGCTGAAGAAGATGCCTGGTTGCGTGCTCGGATAATTTCTCTAGAAGACAACAGAGTAAAGGCAAGCAATTACTTCTTCTGGCACTTGGAGAAACAATTAAGAGAAGCTTGGTTTTTAGATACACGGTCAATTCTTAAATATGCTGCACTAGTATTCTTTCTCTTCTTGCCCTGAAGTGCTTCTGTTTTCAGGTATATGAGAAATTAAGACCTTGTAGCAGTCATATGATTGACAAAATTAAATGGTCTTTCAGGTTTTTTTCCATAGTTTGAGTTCAGGGGTTTTGATTTTGGTTTTAAAAGGGGCTGGGCCTGTAGCACTTTGGTACTGAAAATGTACCTTTGATAGGAGGAATGGTTTGAGGGGGACACAGGAAGAGAAAGGGGAAGACAAAATTCATTGGCTCCTAGATCTTGTCTGAAGTCTTGTACTGAAGTATCTCTAACATGCACTAAATAGCAAAAAAAAAAAGAAGAAAAAAAAGAGTATACTTGCCCCTTCCAAGCAGATCTGGTATTTTGGGAGTTACGTGGTATGCATTTTAGTTAAACGCCATTGTCATTATTTAACTTCTCTGTTAAACTTTTCCTGTACCACACAGATTCTTCTTGCCATCTGTAGTGAAATTAGAACATATATTAGAAGTATAAAAAGAAGTTTTAAACTCCTCAGTTATTTCTTGTCTAGTCAACATTAATCATACCTCTTTAACATTGTTTCTTTACCCAGTTAGATCACTTTTTACCCAGCCCTGCTTAACATACTTGTAATAGTTGAACCATTTTATAAATACTGAAATAGCACATCTATTAGAACTGAGTTTTTCCTGAAAGTTAATATGATACCTTTAATCTGCAAGTTGGAGTGGGGTGTCAGAACTTGGTTTTATGAAAGATTGTTGGATTTAGAGAAGTGGCAAGAAAATTAGTGGCATTTTAGCCTCTAATTTTTCCCTAGTTAGAGCTATCAGCCAAAAGAAGGGTACTGCTTAATTGCAGCTTTTGCTGATTATCCTCTCACACAGTGTTCAGACTTCCTTTCAATATTTGCTATGCAGACATTTTGCAGGATAGAGTTTAAAAAAAAATTGTAGAAAGTCCTATCAAAGCCTTCTTTCTCTCACTTTAGCTTCAGTTATTTGCTGCAAATCAGCAGGTTCCATACTAGTTTCCTGCATTGACTGTGGCATTTGTATCAAAGACAAGTGTAAATAAAAATTATTCTCTTAATGCTGTAAAAAAAATAGGCAAAACTTGTAATGGCACCTAAGTGGTATTTGACTTTCAAGCACTTTCAAAACTTTATAAATAAAAATTGCAACTTTATTACCTTTCTTCATGTGGTTTGAGATAATATATGCTGAATTCTTCCAGCACAGTTCCTGTTATGAGTTGAGATTCTGTAGAACAGTTGGAGAGGATGGTCTTATAGAGATCTTGAGAAGGAGGCTTTCCCTGAAAACATGGAAGTAATGGTACTAAACTGGCAAAAAATAATTTTGTCTGTGGCTGCATAGAGAATGTGGTAAATCAATACATTCTCCCTAGACTAAAGAAGACATATTTACAATTATATTCATGATCTTACACTTTTAATTCCCTTTTCCATTATCAGGTGTACTACATTGATCATGGCTTCACTGAGTTTGTTGAAAGCAGCAGTGTGTGCAGGCTGCAGAAACAGTTCAGGTCACTTCCTTTTCAAGCTGCAAAATGTAAACTGGCAGGTAAGAGAAAGCCAGTGCTGACTATACACATGCTTACTGTTGGCACAGCTTATAGATTGAAGCCTCTGGGAGTCTGGGAGTTCTGATCCTTGTTTATAATAGTTCTTTATGTGTATGATAGATTTTGTTCAGCACAGCTAGTCTAAGCAGACACGGGTATGCATGGAAAGAAGGAAAAGGAAGGAAGAAGGGAAGAAGAGTGAGGAAGAGTTTTACAGAGAAATGTTGATATTAGAAGACAATTATATCCTGTGCCTCTGTAATGGAGCTTAATTGTTTCTGCACTTAACATGGATGTCTTTGTTCCTTTAATATATGTGAGCCTAAATAAATAAAAGGAAACATTTACTGTTGTGTGAAGCAATGTACACTAGCACAAGATCTTTTTCCGTAAATGAGGTACATCTGTTGTGGCCAGATTAGGCAATGTTTCTAAATATGAGCCTATTTAATTATTATGAAGTGATTGTTCCTCTTTCAGTACTTGCATACTTGCAGACTTTCTAGACTCTGCCGAAATTTATTTACTTTTCTAAAACTAGTAGGCCTTCTTAACTCTTAAAAAATATTAAATTTTAAATATGTGAAATTGCTATGAATGAGCTTGACTTTTTTTTGGTTGGTTGGTTGGTTTTTTAATACTTGGATGCATTCCATTTTTCTCTACACATTTGCCTCAACTCTTTCTAAAGAGGGTCTTTTCCTTTTCTATTCTGTCCCACCCCCAAAGATGGCTTTCTTTGATAAAAAGGTAGAAACTAAGTAGAATGCGAGTAGTAGGGGTGCGGTACAACTTCCGTACACAAAAGGTATGGTATGTCTTACAGGACTGGAAGCCTTCTGTGATGATCCTGTCCTAGTAAAGGCTGTGGAATCACAGACATGCTTCAAGATGTTTGCTGTGGAAATACTGGAAAAGAGTGACATTCCTCTTCTTGTTCTCTATGACACCTCTGGAGAAGATGATATCAACATCAATGCTACTTGTCTGAAGGCATTGTATGACAAGTCCCTTGAACTGCGCCTACAGGTACCACGGTCCTGTTTCCTCCTTAATCATTAAAAATCATTGACTGCTGAGGTCTTAGATGGACAAAAAACAGTACTTAGAAATTTGCTACATTTTGTGTGGGGATTTTTTTCCCTTGTCAAACTCTTACTATTGCAGGTAGATGCACTATATACCAATGTCAGGGTAACCAGTGTTTTGTCTGATGGAAGTTTGTATTGCCAAGTGCCATCCAAAGGCTTGTCTAGACTTTCTGAAATACTGCAGAAACTAGAAGACTACTTTCTTTACAAGGTAAGTTCCATGGTGAGGGAAGTGGTGAAGTCATGCAGCATTTCTCCAGAGAGTACTAACATTTTTCCTTGCACATAAGTTCAAGTTTCTGCGGTAGCCACAGACTATTCAAAAAGGCTAAAAATTCTCTTTTTAGTTTGGGTTTTTTTGGGGCACATCTTTCAGTGTGAAACGTGTCGTTTGATGCTCTCTTTTTCACAAGCACTCCCTAAGGCTTCAGTAACTCCTTACAACTTTCCTTGAATAGTTAGAATAGTAACAAATATGGCTCTTTAATGGGAAGCTTCCAATGGAAACTGCATGAGATTGGTATAAAGCCTGTGGAGATACTACCTTTTTTTTTCCTGGAAATTTTATGTTATGGAGTTGAGGTGCACAAACAACTAGGTCTGTACAAAGTGACAACAAAAGCAGCATAATCAAGGTCTGTTCTTCTTAATGTGGCTTCTTTGGAGATGCAGTGGCTTTGATCTGATATATCTGATTCTGCATATCATGTCCTTGCATCCTTAACTTTTGAATGTTGTGGCTAGTAGTAACATCAAAGTGATGTATAGAAGACATTTTGAAAAGTCTTAAGTTGCTTTAAAATAGGCATGTAGCAGAGAAGTCTGACATTCCACCACCCATTTACAGACACATGCAATGATCCTTATTAGACTCAGGAGAATTTAGGCCAAAGAGCAGAAATTTTAAGAGAATCTAATTTGTAATAATTAAGAGAATCAGTTTTGTAATTCAGCTGAACCTGACAATCAAATCATGCAATGCAGATCCTTGGAGGTCCTGTTGAAACAGGTACTTGTGAAACTACTCTGTCAAAGTGTTTTAGGTGTAGAAGTTGAGCTTTAGACCTCTTTTGGGACCATCTGGAAATATTTTATACTGAACATGTTTCATTTATCAGGATTCAGTTTCAAGCAAGCTAAACACTGAAAGAAAGTGTATAAACCCTAAAATATTTAGCAACACAAAAATATAAAGGAAGGCAGCCATATAAGTGTTTCAAGAGTTGGTATTCATTGGAGAGAGTACCTGTTATTTTCTTACTGCTATCAAAGAAAGAGATTGTTCTTCAGATTCTTTTAATATCAGGCTTTGCAGCTTATCTTGGGGGTTTTAATTCATTTAGAGAATTTAAACCAAGTAAGGTGTTGATTGTTCTTCAAATGGAGTTTCTCCATGCTTTTTATGGTGTAGCTGCTGTCGTACGTTATTTAGGATTATCATGGTGACTGTCACTCCGGTGAGACTTCCATTTCAGTCAGCAGTAAATTTGGTTTGTTACTTATCTCAAGAAACTGTATGTTCCAGAATATAAGATGGGAGCTTCTTCACTTCTCTGTCATACTCTTAACTGCTTTTGCTTTTCAAGCCAAGTAATTGTTGGTGATTTCCTTGTCTGTTTCCAAATGTGGCTTTTTAGCCCTGGCACTTCGTATTCTCTCAATTTCCCTATAGGATACAGAGCTTGGAATTAAAAGATTTACCAACTGGGGAAGCTTAAAGCAATGTGATGGGAAGTGCTTCTAAAGCTAGAAAGATACTTTTTATTTGAAACAGAGCTTTTGCTTCTCAGTACTGTTTATGCCATGTGTTGTTTTTGAAATGGTTAGTTGAGTAGTAATAGGCCAGATAGTAGTAGCTTTGTGCTTTTTGACTTCTGTTTCTGTATTTGCAGCAGACATCTGAGTTCAATGTATTGCTACCCTTCTGTGGCAAAATCTGCTTGTTTCCTTCCAAAGGAAAATTGTCACGTGTAGAGGTAAGAAGTATTCAAAAAGCAGCTGCAGTTTGCCCACATAGAAATGTCTCTCCTTTTTGTTCAACTCAATCTGATTCTTTAGTTTCCATGAAATATTTTATAATGTGTGTGTCACTATTGGGTTTTTAACCTCAAAATTGTGCTCTTGCTATCTTCTTTCAGATAAAAATTATTCACACTAGACGGGCTCTTGATGTGCAGTTTATGGATAATGGAACAGTTGCAACTGTAAAAGTATCAGAACTCAAAGAAATCCCACCACAATTCCTGAGAGAAGTAATTGCAATACCTCCTCAGGTATAAAGATGTGTTAACTTTAACCTGTATTCAATCTTTTGGCAGTGTTTATAGTGCTGCTGCTTCAAGGTTTATGTAATGAAATTCTGTTTTGTTTCATAGCATTCAACATTGCAGTGGATTTCATTGTGCATTTTTTCCTGAAAGAAATCACAATGTAGTCCTCTGAGTGGACAGGATGTTGTGTGTGTGTCATGGTACTAGATTTGTCTTTTGCTCTGTCTCTTTCTGTTTGTCATACATGGTTGACTCTGTCAGCATTGTTCTCTGAATTTCATATTACTAAATTATACTTTCTATACTTAATTCTGTTCTTAGGCTTTAAAATGCTGTCTGGCAGATCTGCCTCCTAACACTGGCATGTGGACTCCAGATGCTGTACTGTGGCTGAGAGATGCTGTAATGAATTGTCCTGAATTTAGCATGAAGGTAAATGGTCAAAATACCTATGAGACTTGAAATCACATAGGCATCTGAAAAGAACATTGAAAGAACAACTTCAAAAGCTTAACCACTCATCAAATTGATTTTTGTTATTGTGCCGGTTTAGGACATAAATTCTATACAAAGTTCTTTTCTGAGGAAATTTGTCATAAAACTTGCTTAAGACTGTTAGAATCTTCTCTTTTTTAACTCTGCTGTGAACTTAGCAACTTTCACAGCAGTTTTTCACATTTTGCTGTCCAAGTCCAAATATGCAGCTAGAGTTATTTTAACGCTGATAAGAAAAAAAACCAGTTGTTAACGTTGTTCATGTTTCAGCACATAAAAATATGCAGCTTCCAAGTTAATCTTGAATTACTTTTATGCACCTTGAGAGCAAAGCTTTTTCTCCTTCTGGTCTTTGAAAGCAGTTTTATTTTTTTTGTTTGCTTTTTCTAATCGAGTTTGTTTTAGTGTATGATTTGTATACTTAGAATTTCTTTTATCTTTGAGATAAAATTATTTCCATTTGCAATGTATCCTAGCTAGTTTAACTAACTGAAAATACCCTCCTAAAGGAAATATATTACTAACTACAGACGAAACAAAGATAATTTTCCTCTGAACATTTTGATTACAGATACTGTCAGACACTTTGAAAAAGTGCTTTGTAGCTTTCCTTAACCTTGCTTGCTTTAGTCTAGACCTTTAGCCTGGGACTTAACACCTGTTGCACCTGGCTTCTCTAGATACCCTCTTCCAAGAGAGTTTGAGTTTGGTGCTAATTTTTGATGGATTAAATAAAAGACATCAGATGTATGCTTTAATTGCAGAAAGTTTTTATTCCTGGCTAGGAACATCAACAGAAGAATCTCTAAAGAAATGCTGCATACCTTGTCAAATAAAAATTTAAATGCTTTACTATTAATAATGTTAATAATTACTTTATTAATAACATTATTAATAATGTTAATCTCATGTTAAATAGGAAATATTTTTATGTCAGTTCTTGAAAATTATGCAGGATAGAAACCTGGAAGCTTTTTCTTTTTTTTTTTTTTTCATCTAATTTAGCAGGCTTCATTTCTCATAATGACAGAACGATACTTTAAAGGATTAGGTGTTATTATTTAATACTTACTTAGATCTGTGTGAACAGTGGCTGCCGTTCCCCTGAAAACTAGAATTGTACACACAGTACTAAGATTGAACCTGTTGGACAGAACAAAGCTCAATTCAAGTTTTGTATTTGCTTTAAATTAGTGGAATAGCTGCAAGTGCTTTTTATCTTTTTATCTTTCTATCTGCTGTGAATGGCTTATTACCCACAACTTCATTAATATCTTTGGGAGAACCTTGAAAATGTTTTTGTGCATAAATGCAATGAACTGTTGCTGCTTTAGCCTTCTGTACAAAATCAGATGTGCCTTAATAGTTACTAACTGGATGTCAAACTGTATTTTGTGTTCCAAGGTGATTAAACAGGATGCTTCAAGGGGAATTGCACACATTTACTTGTTTGCTCCAGAGAATTTCCCAGACATGGATCGTAGCATCAATAGACAGATCAAAAATGCAGACTTGTGGAAGCATCAGAAAGATGTTTTCTTGAGTGTGACACCCGGTGGGACTAGCTCCACAAAAGCTGTAAGTGATACTGTTTCAGCTCTGCAGTTATCTAGTGGAAAGCTGGAGAAGAGTTTCCCTGATTCAGCCAGAGAACACAGCAGTGCAGTGTCCATCATTGACATGCCTCTTCCTCTGCCTCTGCCAAAGCCTGGTGAGCTCATGGATATCTATGTCTCGGTGGCCTGCCATCCCGGTCACTTCATTGTCCAGCCTTGGAATGAGCTAAACAATCTGTATGCCCTCATGGAAGAAATGATCTTGTACTACAGCAGGGCAGAAGAGAAACCTGTGAACATTGAAAAAAACAAGCTGTATGCAGCTAAAATTGGAGATGAGTAAGTAGATGCTTAAATTACTTAAAAACAAAATCTTTGAAAGCAAGCTTAACTCTGCTAAGCTAGGCAAGCCTAGCTTTGCTTAGTCCACATTGTTAACAAGGTAGCAGATGTCCAATGATATCTCAGAGATTACGGGAGTAAATGAGGTTGCAGTCTCTTTATGCTTCCAGATTGTATGTGGGATAGTTGACTTTCATTCAGCTAAATCCAGATCTGGGAAGGCTGAGATATGTTGGTTAAGATCTTCTGGTTGTGCATTATTTTTCTCATGCTTTGACAGTGTGTGAATATGAATTCAAATTGTTTATTCTTGTTCTCCCCCCTTTTAGGTGGTACAGGGTCATAATAAAAGGAATTCTTAGAAATGGGTTTTTGTCAGTGTATGAGCTGGACTATGGCAAACACGAGTTTGTCAGCATACGGAAAGTGCAGCCACTCCTGGATACATTTAGAAGACTACCTTTCCAAGCTATCACAGCTCAGCTCGCAGGTAGGTATCAAACATCGGCAACTGTTTTTGTTCAAGTCTTACGTGAGCGGGCATACAAGACGAACAGAAATGTAAACTGGACAAAGTCAAAAGTAATTGGGTTTTTTCTACATGTTTATTCATCAAAGTAGCTCTCCTTTTATTCTTGGCATAGGTGGTGATGATTCTGTTTAATAATTTTTGTTTAATTTAATGCAGCACTTTAAGTTACCATCTTTGAGAATGAAGGCTGCTTAAACTTTCCCAGCAGCTGCTTTTCATTGGCATAAAATTTATCATTTAATGTGTGTGATATCTACTATGCAAAAGACACAGGGAAATAAAAACTAAATGTTTTTTTGATCCTTTAACATAACCAATTACCAAGTGTGAAATTATGAAGTGTCTGTTGATAAGAACCTAATGTTCTGATTATCATAGTTTATATAAGGTTAGGAACATAGATGCTAAATTTCTAGAGAAATTTTTCATATGTATGTTGACCCTATTGTAATTTACAGTTCTTCAGTGCATATTTGGAATCCAGAGTTGCCTGAAATATATTGGTTTTCTCAAACAAACAAAAAACTCCACAAGGGGATGGGGCTTTCAATAAGTTTACATAAGATAATTTCCTTGAGAATATGGGGCATAGAGAATGTGCATACATCTGAGAGAATTTAAAAAATAAAACTTGATCTCTCCTTGCTGTCTTTTCTTTCCTTTCAAAAATTTTCCTTCATTTCTGTGTTGCGTTCAGATGTACACATCTCGTCTTAGTCAGCTGCTGCTTTCTGATGCTGTTTGGTCAGCACCGGTCTAGATTTCAGTCACAGAATATGCTTGTTGGAAGTGACAGGCTACAGAGTGAGTGCTCTGTGCCTTCTATGGATCTGCTTTCCTGCATAGCCTCAGTGTGATCTGGCAGATTGTTTTAAACTGGCAATGGGTGATGGATGTGCTGCCTACAGACTGGGGTCCTCGGAGTGCAGTGCTGAAATGTGGCCCATTTCTAGCTGCATCTGTCTTTTGGAGTAGTACAGGATCCAGCTCAGCAAGCCTGCAAGTCATCCACTTTTCCTGCTTCACTGAGTTTCCCAAGTAGCTAGTTAAGTTGCTTCTGAGATGCTTCATATTGTCAAAGCAGGCCAGCTGAGCCTCAAAGATCAGTAACTATTGTCCTGCTATTCTTCCACTTTTTTCTCTCTGTTTTCATGTGTCATGCCTCTTAGTCTCTGATCTGTTTCCTTGTAAAATCCCATTTGCCTCCACAATAGCCTCTCCTAGCATTAATTACCCTTTCTTAAGTGTTGATTAACTGCTGGCTTTTAATTTTTTGTAATCTGCAGACAGCTGTGTTCCTGTGTTGTCCTATCAGTGGCAAGCTGCTGATAATAGTAAAAGCAAAGTACTGTCATTTTGCCGTTCTGCTTCTTTTATCCATAAAGTGGCTTTTGGGTATTCCTGCATGATATTTGAGTCCCTGCGTGTAGATGCTGTACACCAGCAGTGGTCTGAGGAGACTGAATCCCAAGTCTGCAGGAGCCCCTTATTTCTAGGTGGATTACAGCCATATGCAAAATTCCATTTAGGTTCCAGCAGACTTGACTTTGTGGGATGCTGCTCTGAAAAAAGCAAGAGCAGTTGTGAGGCATTTCTCTTTTTTTCCTCCCTCTGTATGTCTCGTTTGGGGCTTGAAGGTTTGGCAGGTGTTTTAGTAACTGATGCTGCTTTGAGATGAAGAAAACTTAATCTAAAGCAAAGCCAATAGGACAAGTAATTTCAGCACCCTCAGGCTGAAGACAAAGAAGGTTTTGTTTTGAAAGGATGTTTAGTTTCCTTTTTGTCATGGTTCCTGCTAAGCCCTGGTCATGCAAGGCAGCTAATATTCTCTGAATTGCTCTGAGTCAGTGCATTTGCCTTTCACTTCTGCAAACATATCCATATCTTTAGATTTCAAGAAAAAATAAATGTCCTAGTCTGTGTAATAATTAAGCTTGTTTGTGTGAGAGACAAGTGAACTTCTGTTTCTTTTCTAGATTTAAGTTGCATTCATTGGCACATTAAAATCTGTTTTCTCAAGTATTTAAACTCACATCACTTCTTTATAAACTTAATCAGATTGGTCTAGGTTATAAATGACTTTCTGTTTTGCTTTACATTTGTTCTAGGAGTGAAAAACCAGCAGTGGTCAGAAGAGGCATCAATAGTGTTTCGGAATCTTGTAGAGAAGAAACCTTTCGTGGCACAGATACAGGCAGTTAATGACAGCACTAACTCTTGGGATCGAAAAATAGTGACTTTTCTCGTGGACACATCTCTTCCACATATTGATACATGGATTCATGATTTTGTGTCTCAAAGTCTTGTGGAATTTTCAAAGAGTGATTAATCACCACTTCTGAAATGTAGCAGCTTAGCAATAAAATAAGTAACAGGCTTTGAAGAGAAATGTAACTACTACATGGCCTTGAAGACATAATGGGGATAAAATTGAAAAATCTGTGTTTGTTTAACAAGTTTGGGTTCTGTTGACTTCAGTTGACTTTCTGAAAATTTTCATGTTGTTTACCATTGTAATGCTAGAATATTTGAGTTAAATTATTTTAGAAGTTATTTGTCAATAAAACAATGTTCAATTTTGTTCTTGTGATCATTCTCTAATTTTGGAGAGCTTTTTATCTCATAGCTATCACTCAGCGCCGTTATAGGGTAGTCCTTAGTGGTCTTTTTCACTTGAGAAACATGGAAGGAGTCCTTACTGTTTCTGAATTTGTTGTCAGAGACCCACATTGTTGTTGAGTTTTTCCCCTCTTCTTTCACTTGGTAAGCTTTGAATACTGCCTTGTTTGGAGTACTGCATTTGTGGGGCTGAGCATTCACAGAAGGGTATGCACTTTGTGTGCTTACTGCTCTGTATGCTGTTCCTAAGCAGTGATAACCACTTTCCTGAATTCACCGCTCCCCTCCTCACCCCACCCCCCTGACCAGCTGCTAAATTCAAAGCATTCCTTTCCCTCTTTTCTGATAGCTTGTTTTCATGTATGCTTCTGAGAAACTTCAGAGGACTTCTGCTCCCTGGAGACAGGAGAAGGCAGTGTGGATGGGTGCGTAAAGTCCTCTGAACACAGTATTTTCGGCCTACTTTATTTTTGGCCTTAGAGATATTTAGAGGATGTGTAGACGTGATTAAATTTCACAGTCTGCTGTCTCAATTTGAATTTGCTTGTCATAGTCCCTCTAGATTGTTAAACACAATATTAAAGCTTTACATGACGAATGCCAGCAATGGGATTTTTTTCTGCTGTGCACGGCTGTGTAGTATTTCTAGTAGTACAAAAGTCAAGATAAGAAATTCTGCTATAATGCTGTTTGCAGGAGTACAGGAGACTGGACAGAAAGGGAAACAAGAGGGAAGGGTGCTGTGCGTATGTAAAGATAGGGTGGGGGAGAGAAAATGCATACAAATACTCTGAGCAAATAAGGTGTTTCAGCATGTAGGACTTACATTTACACTCGTAGTCTAATTCTGGTGGTGGTCTGGAGAAGGTCTGTGCTAAGCAGCAAGGAGTCCTCTTGGAAGTCTGGTGTGTGTCTCTCTGCCTGGATGTACACTGGGTATAGCAGAGCCCTTACGATTAGAGTGGGCAGTGATAAACTAGCAAACTGCTATTCTAATGGAAATTGCTACTTAACATGGTCCTCTCCATATTGAAGCGTGCTGAGGCTGAGACTCTTAAGTGTACTTGAGCGAGTGGTGGTATTAACAATTAAGATAGTAATAGTTTTCCATATTGATCATCTTCTTCAGCTGCCATGGCAGAGAAGGTGGAGAATGCAAGTGAAGGAATCCATGTGGTGATGAACTACTGTAAGATAAACTTCCATGCAGTTTCCCCCTGTGTAGGATGGGTTCTGAGTCTGAAAATTTGAATGATGTAGGACGGTAGAATGAGACAAGCACTCCTCATAACTCCTGAAGAGAGTTCTCCTCTCTGTCTAAGATGGTATCTCACCTTCACAATCATGCAGACTGATGGCTACAAGCCATTTTCATGGCAATAGAGCATTTTGCTGGAAATATTTTGAAGTTCAGTTGCATGAGAAGTACCTGTGCTGTGTTTGCTTCCTTTAATGCTTGGGGATCTGCTCTTTGCCAGAAGTTTATTTTCATCTGTGTACTGATGAGCCAGAGTTTCTGATTCTTCACTTGTAGTATTAAAGACCCTGGCAGACATTCAAGAGACTCAAGATGGTTTCCAGGCTTGTCTGCCACTTCTGAATATGCCTCACCCTCTCCTTGGTTGGTGGTGGCTAAAAAGCCAGTCAGAAGCAAGGACACATTCCTGCCGTCCCAGGCATTTGCACAGCTCAGTACTGGAGTTCACAGAGGCTGCTTTGTATGTTGGTAAAACAGTGCAGTCCCACTGATCAGCAAACCCATGGGCACTGTTCTCCTTGTGGTAAATTGTTTTGTGCATGCATGGAGCATACACCTGTCACCGTTTTTTTGCAAATAATAATAATAACAACTCACGGGGAAATATAATTTAGAATACTCATGAGTGAGAATAAGGGTAGTGGGAGAAATAATTTTATGGCAAAAACAAGGTCTTGGTTAAAACTATAAGGTAATTTTATTAACAGGATAAGAAAGGGAGTAACAACAGTAAAATAAACCTTTAAAAACACTTTCTGCCCTCTTCCCAACCTTCCCCTCTTTCTCACTGAAACACACAGGGGTACAGAAGCATGGGATGTACTCTTTTTCTGTTGTATTCTGGGGGTCACCCTATACAGGGAACAGTTTTACAAGCTTCCTTCAGTGTGGTCTTAACTTTCACAGGCAGCGACCCACCCGAATTTGCTACCACAGGTCCTTCCCAGGGTAAAAGCAGTCTTCCCCAAGCTGTTTCTCTGTGGGTCACAAGTTACATGGGGTGTACCTTTTAAGGGTACATTACTTTAAAATGGAAGCAGTTCTCCTTTTTCCTATCACTGGAAACTGGAGAGTTCTCTCTCTCTTTCCTTTTTTACTTAAGTCCTCTACTAAGCCACAGCTTTTTAGCATCTACTCACTTTGTAGTGAGAAACTTCTTACAGGCTTCAAATAATTCTTGTATCCCCCAGTTCACTTCATTAATTAAAAGGTTTAGTTTCTACCACTGCTTGCAGAAAGAAAAACTCAGTTCCATCTCCATAAAGGCCCCTCCTCCCTCTGTAGTGACCCAGCGTCTGCTATCTTGTCTTCCCCACGTGCTAACTCTGTCTCTTCTCTATCTAAAGGGAGAAAAGGAAAAACCCAAACCCAACAAGAACAAAGCAAACTAATGTCCCACCACCACCATTGTTAGTACTTTTTACCAGTCCGAAGCTTCTGTGGAGCTTGCAACAATGAAAAAAACCGGTTAAGTCCGAATCTTGTTTCCAGGGAAATGCTGTCATGTTCCTGCCACTCATTTTAAGAGTTCTAACACATGCCCCCACTCCAGTTCCACATGGTCCCGGCAGCACCCACTCCTCCAGCAGCGGTTTTTTCCGCCACTGCTCTGCAGGTTGCAGCTGTCTCCAAAGTTCATCAGCACACCGTTAGTCCCAAGCACACAGCCGGGCCTGAGCACACAGCTGGTCCCGTGTAGGTGCAGGTCCTGGTTCCTTTATTGGCGGACAGTCTGTCTCGGTGGCACACTGTCGAGGTGAGCATGGCGAAAGGCAGGGAGAGCATAGCTGGGCACTACTAGTGCATTACAGTACAGGTACTGCTGTCCTCTTGTGCAGAACTATGCTTTCACACCTGCTTTTAGTGTTACTCTCTTATGCCGCATAGGAGCCCATCATACATTTACTAATTGACCTGCTAGTGCTCTCTGAGACATTTCATGCTCTGCTTTGAAAAATGTGCAGAGCATGTTGGGCATACACAGCATTGAACACTTTGGGTTAGCTGAAGTTTTTAAGATATGAAATAGCATGATTAGTAGTTAGTCTGCTGTTCCTAGGAGGTACTAGACATGCCTGCTCTGTGGAAGTTGTTAATGCACACAAAATGCTGCGTGGTTCTTAACTTCAGTTTTTCAGCAGTCGGTGTTGCGGGGTGGTTGTGAATGGTTTCTCTGTTTTCACGAATGCATGGCACTTTATTAGGGCTGCTTCCCCAGCCTGTGTCTGAATCAAGCAGGTGATGGAGTTACTTTCCATTCTGACAGCTATTAGAAAGGCATCCACTGGAACCATGCATGCAGTTGTGGGCACTGTTCTCCAGGAAAGACCTGGATTAATCACAGAAAATCCAGATGAAAGCGACAACAATGTCCAGAAAGTCTGGTTTAAACAGTAGGATTTGCAGTTGGTCTGGATGGAAGAAGGCTAAGGAGGTGAACACTTTCAGACGTTTTCACTGATAAATGTTTTAATATGTAGATAAAATAAGGCATGTAAAAGTTTTAGTTGCAGGAAGAAAGGGGCACAGCCAGGGAATTCACCAGAACTCCAGTTTCACTATAAATGCCAAAGCCATGTAGGATATATCTGAAGAAGCCCAGATGATCGTCCCTTGGAATGTGGATATGGAATTTGTAATTCTCAGGACCCCACCGAGGATAACTTTACAACCAGAAAAATGGAATGAAACTTTGTTAGACATTTTTGTGAATCATTATGAATTTTATAAAATGGAAAATGATCATTGATTGCCTAGAGAAAGCAGATGACACTGTTAATAACTAAAACAAACAAAAAAAGTAGGTCTCTTACTTTCCCAAGGCTGTGAACAATAAACACTTTCAAACCGCCTTTTTTCTGTTTATTCCATCTCAGCTGCATTTTGTTAAGTTGACAAAGTTTAAGTTTACCTGTTTTTATCTCCCAGTGTGTTCACTCCAGGTCATTTTGAAGAACTCTTGTTCCGTCAGAGAAACGTGAGAACCGTCTTTGGCGTCTCAAAATTAATTCCTATCTCTAGGGTTTCCAATCCTGGAGTCCTCTTTCCCCATTTAGGGAGACTTCTGTTGCAAAGATCTTTTGTCTCTGTGTTTTCACCACACTCATCCTTTGTCCTCACAGTTGTGCATCAGGCAAACCTTTGAGAGCCTGGATTCTCATGTGCTGACTGTGTTAGACAAGAAAAGTGAAGAAAAATCATGTAGCGAAAAAACCATCACTTTAAACCTTCATAAAGCCTGAAAGTTCTCTTTTGTGTTATTTTGTTCTTTGCTGATGTTGTCAGATTGGGCTGGAATTCTTAAACAAGAGAATTGCCCTGCTCTGTGAAGTCAGAGCTTGGCTAGGGCAAGAGGAGCTTGTGACCTGAGTGGACATGCTTCGAGCATGCCAAGCCACTTCCTTGAGAGCCCTGATGTAGTCATGGTTAGTGAAACTTGGTGTCTTGTGAAAAGTGCTACACTGTACATGAGGTGCAGCATTCGTTACTGCCGTGTGTCACAGCAAAACCAATGTGGGCTTGTATGGAAGCTCCATGGTGCCCGTGAGCCTTCCTGAGCCCGTGCCTTCCTGAGCTGCTCGCAACTTGCATGCCCTGGAGAAAGACATTTGGTAAACAGGTGGCACTGAAACTGGCATCCAGGTTTGTCTGATCTTATACCCGTCGGGCTTCTTCAGCCTGAACAAACTGAGGCATTTGGGTGAATTGGGTGGTTCTAAGTGCCCTCTTCTCTCCTGCCAGCAGCTGGGATGATGCCAGTGACTTGGGCCATAATCCTGCTCATCTCAATGAGACATGCCCTGAATCCAGTGCTTGGTATGCCCCCCATTTGTATCCTTCATTTTTCCTAACTGTGAGCAGTATTTTCAGAGCTAACTGCAGATCTTCCTCCAAATGCCAAACGACATGGAATTTCAGTGTCATACAAAAAAAAAGCCAAGTACTCTCTCATGGCCACTGGGGGCATTTTCAGATGAAAGTTATCACCAGGTCTGGGAAGTATGGGGCTGGAGAAGCATTCAGATGAACTGGCCACCTCTGGTACACCTGGGGCCCTCTCCACTCTTGGCTTGTGGCTGCTGGTGGAGACCAGGCAGCAGAGGTAAGGAGGAGCTTTGGGCTGACATTTTCTGGGAGAGTTGGTAAAAAATTATTAAAGGACAAATCCATGGAGCTTTAAAGTGACTCAAAGGTGAGATAGGGTAAAGGAGGTTTGGCAGCAGTATTAAAACTTGATACCACAAGACTGGAAGGCAGCTCTCCTGGTCTGATGGCAGACTTGGAGCAGCTCTAGTGGCTGTCACTCGATGTATAGGGCAAATTGACAGGGAGTAAAGTAAGAGATAGGATTAGTAGGTGCATTGATACAGATGGCATTTGTGAGGAAGTAGCTTTTATAGAGTGCCCATGACTGCAGCCGCAGGTCCCCAGCAGCACTGCTAGTGGGGCCCTCTAGCCAGAGACCCGGGTGGCCATGGCTTGGTCTGGCGGAGCCTCGAGGCTCCCCCGCTCCCCGTGCCCCAGTGCTGCACCACGCCTCCCGGGAAGGAGTTTTTCCGGCTGCAGTCTCAGAGTGCTTTACGGTGTCCTGGATTCCCAAGAAGATTCGTGCACATCTTGTGGGGTTACCCAAAAAGACAGTTTGCCGAGGCGTCTGGCTCGGCACTCCAAAGGACGTTGCCACGGGACAAAAGGCAGGCTCCAGCGTGTCTGAATGGTTAAAAAGCAGGAAAGACCCTTTGGAAGCAAATACTGCCCTTGCTGTCGCCCTCTGCAGCGCCCCGCAGCTGCCCCCGGAATGGACGGAGCGCGCTTGCCATCCTGAGTGCAGGCGAAGAATGAGGATCGACCCAGCCGGGGCTCGGGGCGGGAGCCGAGCCGGGCGCAGCTGTTCCCGGGCGGGAGGG
>VZTJ01006180.1:233509-316212 GCA_013397795.1 Orthonyx spaldingii | reverse complement strand
GGCCCCCCGCCCCTGGCAGCGGCGGAGCCGGCGCGGGCAGGACGCGCCGCCCGGGCTCGGCTCGGCTCGGCTCGGCTCGGCTCGGCTCGGCGCACGGCTGCGGTAAGCGGACGAAGGGTGGCGGGTCCGGCCCGTATCGGGGCAGAATATTTGGCCGGCACCGGGCGTCCCCGGCTCGACAGAAACAGCGGCCGCCGCTGCGGTCCGGGCAGCACGGGGGAGAGGGAACTGCTTGGGTGCTCGGTCGCCCTCCTTCCCTGCCTGCCTCCCTGCCTGCATACCCGCCCGCGTGTCCGCCTGCCTGCCGGGAGCCGTGCCCGGAGGTGGGAGCGCTGCGCCGGGATGCGCCGAGCCGGCGGCGGGCGCTGCGGCAGCCGGGAGTCCCCGCGCTCGGGGCGGCCGTGCTCCTGGCGGGCAGGCGGGGTCCCTGGGATGGCCGTGCCCCCGGCAGGCAGGCGGTGTTCCTGGGCTCGGGCAGGCGGTGTCCCCGGGATGGCCGTGCCCTCGGCGGGCAGGCGGAGGCCCGCGGCGGAGGCGCTGGGATGGATGGATGGATGGATGGCAGCCGGCGGCGCTCACGCATGTGAGATCCCGTCGGGGATCGTGGGTGCTGGCACGGTGAGAGGAAAGGGCCCTGCACCGCGCCGAGCGGGTTACAAAGGGCATCGAGAGTTCTTTCTTTACTGCTGTTGCGTTTGTAATCCAGGGAGCTCTTCTAGGACATGGTTTTCCAGGTAATGGGTCACTAGAAAGCTGCATTTGTAAGGAAAAAGTGGAAATTAGCGGGGGATTGAAGCCGTGTGTTGTATTTTCCATGGCCGTGCTTTCTCCAGCTTGAAGTAGTCACTGCCTTGAAAGACACTGCCTTGCCTATCCCAAAGATAACCTTTCTTCGCTCAGAGGGACACAGCTTCTGCCCCCACTCGTGTGCCATCCTGTTGTGTTCATCTGTCACCCTCTGCTTTTTAAATGGTCATGGGTGGTTTGTGGGGTAGAATCCATTGTCCTCTGCCTCCCTTCAGAGCCAGCTGCTATACCCTTATGGGGAGGTGCTTTATACTTGCTTGACATCTTCCCTTTGGTGTTGGGCCTTGAGCCAGAAGGGTGCTCAGCCATGTGACTGAGGTTTTTTTCAAGTGTTTTCAATTTAAAAAAAAAAAATCCCGTTCTAATGTGTGATCCACCAGATCATGCAGGAGTGAAGAGTGACTTCCTCATTTCTCATAAAAGAGACAAGGTTTGTGCTGAGAGATGGCGCCTAGCCATTAGACTAGCTGATAGAGCAAATACTGGACAAGCTTTTTGGGCATGCAACCCCTACCTCAGGTTAAAGTATTGAACTCTTAATCTTTTGCCCTCTTGAAAGGAAGAGCTGGGCTACAACATTAAAGCCAAACACCATCTTGCTACCACTGCAGTGCCCAGAGCCAGGTGCCTTGGCAGTGTTGTAGAAGTGTCTGCGCTGTTGTCTCTTGACAGCCTCTGTACCTGTTGCCCTAAGGTACATGCAGTTGGGTATTCCAGCAAGCACACTGCATCATAGGTTTACTGCTTTTCATTTCGAAGTCTCTGTTTTCACCCTGTCAGAGCTCTTCCCCCACCCCTTCTTCAGCATTGCTTTGTTTTCCAGTCTGACTCATCTTGTTCTTCTCCACACACTTCTCAGCTGTGATGGTCTGCTGCCTTTTCTCCAGATACTGTGTTTTTGCATAATATCGGAAATATGTTGCTTGCCCCCCACACCCCTTAGTGTATTTGGGAAAGGCGAACGGATATGGAAACAGTCTGGTCTATCTCATTACTGATCTTCTTTGCCCAAATTTTACTTTCATTCACCCAAAGGACCATTTGATTTATCTTTACAAAAGGTCCTGAATTATCCTTTTGTAAGAAGCACCAGTCCCTTGTTGCAAGATGTGTAGTTCCTATTCCCCAGAGTAATGTGCTACTAAATGTAATGTTTGCAAATGAATTGTTTTACTTTTCTGTGTGCTGCTTCACTCTTTTTCAGGTATGTGGAGTTTTTGTGAAAGCACAACTAGGGGGAAGGAAGCTGTCATCTGCCTTCTGGTTTTTTTTCTCTATAGCTGACAGCCATTTACAAATCATAGGAAGACTAGGAAGACTGTCTTCAATTCTCTGTTCAGGCAGAGACCTGTAGATAAAATGTCTTTACTTGGTAGAATTATAGGGCTCTTGGAAGAAACAGGATGTAAAATTGCACTCCATGACTCCATGGCACTAAATGCCCCCATCTTCTTGGGCCCATGGATGCAGCACAGTGGGAGGCTCAGTGGTTCTCTAGTCCATCCCCAGCTCACAGCAGACCTCTCCTCAGACAGGGAGGTTCTGGCTTCATGTGGCCTGTGTTTGCAAATCCCCAGAGGTGGAGATCCCACCTCCCTGTAGCCTTGCCTTAGAGCTGCATCACCTTCCTGGGAGACAGTTCTTCTTACTTGTTCATGGTGAAGGAGATTAACATGTAACAGAGGCTATCCTGGGTCAGGCTAAAGTACATCCCAGGATACTCTGACTGGCAGCAGCGTGGAGAGAAGCATGGAAGCAAGGTGGCAGTGATGCTTCCCCAGAACTCTCCCCCATTCAGGCACTGTGCAATTTGGTAGCTCTCCCAGCTGGAGCTGATTTCTTTGTTTCTGTAGGCTTTGCGCGATTGTGTGCAGGTCAGGCCTCTGTTAAGTGCCTCATTCAGGTTTGGTGCACACTGTACACTGCATACTCATTGCTGCTGGAACAGTGCCCGTTTTTCTTCGGTGTTAATTAAGCATCAGCCTGGCCAGGGCTTATTAGCTGCACCTTGGTGGGACATTTCACATCCATTCCCTGTGCTTCAGCCACACCAGCAGTGGTGTGGGACCAGGATGTGCAGACATAGCTGTGTTTCTAACAGCTCCTTGTGCTTTGCTTCTGGCAGGGCACTTTTATCGGACATGGCCATTGCCTGTCTAAGGGTCTGAGGCACTGCTCAGTGCAAGACAGGAGCCTCCCTGCTCATGTGTTCACATTGCACCCATCCGGTTCCCTGCAAAACCAGGGTGTGCCACAGAAGCAGGGGTGTCCATGTGAGGACTAAGAGAAACTCGGGCAAGAAACCCAGGATCACTTTTCGGAGGAGACTGTGCTGGCTTCCAAGTGGAAGAGTTCAAGTTACAGAGCAGGAACTGAGTGTGCAGTGTCACTAATGACTCAAGTGTGCCCACATGCTCCTCACAGGGATTAGTCATTAAGCAACTGAGTGTGTGCCAGGTGCATGAGAGAACTTCACCCCAAATAGGAGAACACATAACTGTGTTTACAAGACTGTGTCTTAAAAATATGTAAAGTGGGGGAGATACAGCTGGGATGCTTTGTGTTTGGGCTTTGGCAGATCTTGGCCTGGTCACCAAACATCCAGGTTATTTGCTGATGAGAAACACCACTTGGTGAGAGCCAGTGTTGAGTTGTGCGGCCTGCAGGCTGCAGAAGCATTGACAAGAGGCGAGCCAGGAGATACAGACAGTTTCTGGATATCGAGTTGGGAGAGCTGAGAAGAAGACTCAGGAGAGTGCCAGCAGTGTGAGACTCTCCTCAGCACTCATGGATAAAGGGAGAGGTCACTTAGCTCGAGCACAAGGAGCCTTCCCTGGTGTGTGCATGACCTTGGACAACAAGCTGTTTGGTGTGGAGCTGTCAAGTGCTAGGATGGCAATGTCAGCTCTGGCATGAGGATATCCATAGGAATGAAGCTGTATCATCAGTATGTCTTGGCTATGGCCTATTGAATTTGATTGCTGCTGGGGTTTGGGTGGTGACAATAACTCCAGATAGTGTTATGTGTTCTGCATGTCATTTCAAGAGTCAGAAGTCATGTGCTTTGATAGACCCAAAATGCCTTCTTCCAGTTGTTTCCTTTCAAATATGAATTTCAGGATGTCTTAACAGCTGCTGGTTGGGAGGAAACCTAGATCTTCATTGGAGAAGTTTGAGTTTCCTGAAGGGACAGCAGATTCGCTGTTGGATTTCCTTAAGCAGGAGCCTCTTCCAGGGAGGCCGAGAGTGCCCCAGTCTTTCTGTAGATGGCTGACTTGCCTGCAGCAATGAGAGTGTGTGCTCTGCTTTCTACATCTGACATGGCTGAGCTTCTCATCATCTGGAGCATCCTCTGTCTTTTCTCTGTCCACTCTCCTCATCCAGGACATGAATTTGTGTTTATTCTTCTTTTAAAATCCTTTCCTTTTAGGCAGCACGTGACTGACTGACTGCAGTTGGATTCCTCCGCAGGCTTCCCCACTTCAGGCTGAAAAAGTCCAATTCCCTTTGTTTGTTCAGCTTGGAAAGAACTGTCTTCTGCTAGAGGACATCAAATTGCATGCAGCATCCAGCTGCAGCCTCAGTGGTGCTAAGCAGAGGGTCTCCTTCGGGTGTCCCATGTTGGTCTCCTGGCTAGACACTTTTGTATGCAGCTTGGACTCCAGGTTCAGAACAGAGCCTATAGAAAGTCTTTTGTAGCTTTAACAAGAGTTTTCAACATCTTGTACATTCAAGGTGGTGATGCAGAGCCCAAGCAGGCCTACAGTGCTTGATGCTGCAGCCTGGGTCTGTGTTTATAGCTTGTTAAAATGATGCTTTCCTCTCTGACTGAGAAAATGAGATCTGCCTGAAAAGGGATCTACAGAAATGTGCAGGAGATCATTACCTTAAAGGACTGGCCTTTCATTTCGCTGGGGCAAAGACTTACCTTTTAGGGAGGACAATGTTCATTTGAAGTGGGGTAAACTTTTGAATGTCTGTACCTCAGGTGCAGGGCAGGTAGTCACTTGCAAAGCCACTCCTGGGCTCTGTTTGTGTCTGTGAGAGAAGGGACTGTGGGGCCCATGTGTGATGTTTGTACCTGCATGCTGGGAGGAGACACACCTGTACCAGGCACACTTGCACTGACTTCTCTCATGAGCAGAGTAAATAGTGATAGCAAGCACCCAGCAGTGAACACTTCGGTTGTGTATGGCTGTGTGATGGCACTGGGGATGGATCCAGCTCCTCCTCTGCTCTGCTCTGATTTCCTACTGGGTTTTGTAAAATTCACGTAAATTCACATTTTTAGATGTGGTCTCAGTAGAAGCTGATGTACATCTTTCCCTTTGTTGCTGGATCTGGCTGTAATTTGTTGGTCAGTTCTTGAAAATCCAATGAACAGTTTATATTTGGTTGCCCAGTGACTCAAAAAGCAGGGTGGCCGTGGAGTCACCATCACCCAATTATATTGGGATGCAAGCTTAGGGTTTGAAAGCTGTCCCAGGAGGGGCAGAGTCAGCAGAGACTCACTTTTTGGTGTATTGATCTCCTTCATCCCTACATCCCTATTGTGTCTGCTCTATATGTGTAACAGCTACACGTAATCCTTCTCCAAGTGCTTCTGGTACCCCCACCTTCCCTTAGACCACCCTGCAAGTGCCCCAGCTCTCCGTCATTTCCTGACAGTCAGCCAGAGGAGATTTGTAGGATGACAGGCCCTTTGCACACATGTGCAGCTTCACAAGAAATTAGGGTCTGAGTCCTGCCTGAGACTTCGTTAGGCTTAGCTAGTGACTTTAAGGTTTGTCAGAGGACTGACCACATAAGAAGATAATTTTCATTTAGGAACAAGCTGGAGGTGATTTGTTCCTCTCACCTGCAAAGCCTGCATCTTGGACCTGCACCTGGGTGACTCATTGAGGTTTAAGTGTATGCACAAAATGTACGTACCTTCTCTTCAGTTTATACGAAACGGTCACTTGAGGTATCTATAGCTCCTCCATCAAAAAAGCTCCAAACTCTGGCATTTATCTTTTAAGTTATGCTGCAAGCCAAAGAAGAAAAAAAAGGTGATTGTAGCAACTATAGAGGCATTGGTTGATAGTGGTTTGTTATTTTTATACTGCAAAAATAATAGCTCTGAACTTTGACTCAGATTTATACTTAAGTTATAAAAAAATCCTGTAAATCAAAACCCTGTGTGAGTCAAATAGAAACTGTTTTCAAGCCATCCCTTATGACATTAATTCCTGCCTTCACTGGTACTTAAAAGCAGCTTTCATCCTGAAAATACTTCTGCCTTCAAACTTGGCAGTTTTTCCAAGAATCATCCATAGCTATGCTGGTCACGCTTGGTTACATCATTATGCCAAAACCCAAGCCCCTTGGTCTGCTTTCACATTTCAGAGCACAGGAAAGGTTTTGTGGTAAATTTGAGGGTTGTTGGGGGCAAGGATGTTAACTTTTTCAGCCATGGCCCTTTTTGTGTGGCACAGTGCACAGAATTCCTGTCCTCTGCCATTGGTGGTTGTTCGGTGTGGCGGTGACCAGGAATGCACCAAACCCTCCCACGTGCTGAGCTTTGGGCATGGTGGCTGCATGCTGCAGCCTGTGCAAGCCCCCAGAGTTATCTTGGGCTGATAACAGAGTTTATCCCTGGAAAGTCCTGCACTTTTGCTGAGGTTAGTTGCCCTTTCTCCCTGCGTGTGTAAGAAGGGAAGTGCTTTCTGTGCTGTCCTGGTGTTGGCGTGCCGGGGAGGCACTGGGCTGCCCGGCACAACCTGCGCCAGGTGTGTCACACAGCAAGCCTGACACAGCACCCCAAGCTTTCACTGTGACATTTTTGTATTTTCTTGAAATCTGTCTTGCTGCTGTTCTGGTCGCTTTGCCCAGTTCTTTCTCATTTGTTCCTTTTCCTGGGGTTGTTGCATCACTGGGGGATGATCCAGCAGACACTTTGAGTTGGCAGTGTGGATGCTGCTCTGCAGCCTCCCCGAGCAGCCTGCTGCAGTCTAAGCCCATTGCTGCCCTGCTTCTGCTCTCCCTGCTTGCCCACCTGAGGAGCACAACCACTGCCTGGTGCCTGCCCTTGGCTGGGGGTGAAACACACTGATCCCACATGGACCACTTTTCCAGACAGGTTTCCACTGCTTCCCTGTGCAGACGTCACTGCTGCTCTCAGGTTTCAGTACCCCAGAAAGGTCATGGTGCTGCAGGGGGCTGTACCAGTGCAAAGCATTGTGAAAGGATTTTTGGTGTCGTACAGGATGCTTTTCATTTTCACTTATTTTCAGCATCCATTCATTTGTCCAGCATTTTTGAACCCTTCAGAAGGAAACAATTCCATCCCCCTAATGATCAGAAATATTGTCTTTTTTTTTTCTATTTGCTTTCCCATATTGATGGTGAGAACGGTCTTTCGTGTAGATGACCTTTTATTATCTCCCATCCAATTTAGTTTTTCTCTTGTAATAGTTTTAATGATCATTGTGCATTCCAAACTGTGTGCTCATCAGACTTACTAAGTACAAGTGTTTGGGCTCTCTTCCTGTGTGTCTGAGAAGTACTTCAAACAAAGAGATCTAATACCTTGCTATCTTAGTAATCAATAAGAATGTCACTGTTTTGAGGACTTAAAGTTGCAGTAGTGTCAGTCCTGTGCAGTTTCTTTGTAGTGCACTTATTTATATTCGTTTGTGATGCTTCCTTAGTTGATTAAATGAAAAGTGATAGGTTTAATGAAAAAGAGTGAGAACTCAAGTTGTGCTGAAGGATCTTGTTTAGCTTGCGCTCAGGTGAAGGTGGCACCTGTGTTAAACCATGCTTGTACTCTGGCACAAGTCAGGGAGAACTGTTTGTGGCAGTGTGTGTTTCAGTACTCTGTGTAAATGAAAACAATTACTATTAGGCAGAATTTACCTGCTTTCTTATCATTGGCAGTTCAAAGTGCTCTTGCCGTTTAGAGGAGATGCTTTTTCTCCCAGCACTCACTAGCAAGATAGGGTAGAAGAGGCCTGGGATGTGAAGATAAGGGAGAGCCAGCGGAACATACTGAACCTGGAGGCTGTGCTGGAGGGCACGGTGCTGAACGGCTGGTTCTGCAGGCAGGGGAGTGGTACAGAATGTCCTGCTGCCACGGGCAAGCCTGGTCCTCCTGAGGAGCAGTCCTCCCCATGTGCTCTCTCTGGGAGATGTGCGAGGTGCCAGCACTGTCTGGCTGCACCAGCAAGTCTGGGAGGGCACTGTGCCCCCTGAGAGCTCTGTTTGGGGTATGTGGCAAATGAAATTCTCCCCACAGGGATTTCAGCTGTGTTTCAGCAGACTCTGCACCTGTCCTCAACCCTCAGGGCCTTTGCTATATATGCAGCCCTGGCTTCATATCTCTGCAAGATGCTTTGAAACCTGAAGCGTTTTCCAGAAGCGTTGCCTGTGCGCCCTGACATCCGATGTCTGTCCTGCCTTTCGCCTCTCGGTGCTGACATCTCTGTCCTTCTGGAGGGAGACAACAAGGTCAGCCCTGCAGGGCTGTGCTCTGGTCCCAGACAGGCCCCTGCTTGCGGTCCAGCCTGTGTTCCTGGGAACGGTCTGTGGCTGCCTCTGGGAATAGTTGTCCTCATGTAGCCAAGACAGATAGTGCCATGTGTGTGGCAGGTGTGGATATTTTAAGCCATTACAGGGAATTCAGCAGCCTGGGTTATTCTCTGCCTTCCTGCCTGCTCCTGGCTCCAGCGCCTTCCACAGCAGAATGGTCAAAACTGCATTTGGCGTATGAAATCCAGGCTAGTCGTGGTTCACGCACTGCAATCTGAGGTCGCAGTAGCACAGCACATCTCCAGATCCAGAGTCCAGGCTGCTTTTCTGGGATGTCCCACATCAGTGTTCATGGGTTACTGCACTGAAGGCTCTGGCCTTCTCTGTGCCTACAGGAAGGACAGGTTTGCAGGGGCTGAGCTGCTGGATGTGGCTCATAGGCTGACCAGTGTGTGGCTGCTGCAGGGTGCTGGTGAAGCACAGGAGTGTGCCGTCCCTTCTGCCTCCGCCAGACCTGCTGAGCCCCTGCGCCCCTGCTTCCCCTCCACGCTCTCGGCTGCCCTTGCCTCTGGTGCCCACAGGTTGGTGGTTGCTGCTTGGAGCAAACCAGCCCAATGAAAAGCTGATTTTCACCCTCTCAGTTCCCAGCTGAGGGAGCTTCAGGGGCTGTTTCTCCCATCAAGAAGGCACCATCTTCTGGCGCTTCACCTCCTAAGTGGCGAGTGGCAGGAATGTGAGTGATGCAGGAATTGCCATCACACTAGTGGGGAACCAAACGTCTGACCAGATGACAGCTCTAAATTTAAGGGCCTGATGTCGAGCAAGCATGTGTGCATTACTGTGCCCTTTTGTGACCATGCTAAAGATAATTTTCGTATCTGGAACAGCAGCTGTGTTGTAACTTGTATAAGGAAACTGCTCCACTAAGGAAGAGTGATCATAAGAGCATCATCTGTCCTGAGGAGACAGGCAAAGCTGGAGAGATGTGATTCAGGGCAGGGCTCTGATGCTCCACAGGAGCTGAAAACAGGCCATTTATAGAAACTCAAAAGATGTTTGGCTCCCTAAAAAATGCACAGGCCTTGCTGTTATTTTAATGTAAATGTCACTCAAAAGAATAGCAAAACTTTAAGAAAAGCCACTTTAAATTATCTAGGGCTCAGTATTCTCTGCAAAAACTGAGCCAAAAAAAAATAAATATACAGACAGTTCTGTGGAACAGAAGGAGACTGTCAGCAAAAGAGCAGAGTGGGATACGCTTTTGTGAGTTATACTGAGGGTACTTTTAACCCACCTGCGTGTTTTAAACACATTGACCTTTGTCTCTGCAGTCTTTTTGCTTGCAGAGGTCTAGTTACATGCATGTGATTATGTATGGCACATTGTATTAGGAGACATGGGCCAAACCTCAGGGTCAGCAGGGATTATCCAGATAGACCCTTCACTTCTCTTCTTGAAGGATTGGTTCAGAACATGCAGTAGCACACAGGTCAGCTGCTTAGCCAGCAGCAGTGCAAACGTGTTGTCTCAGGGAAGGTGGGTCACTAAATAGCACATTGAACTGGCAGCCTCCTGAGTGGATAATACTTCCTGATCTCCTTGTGGCTTTAAAACATGGGAAGAAGTGCCATGCACTGCAGTCTCGTGGAGGTTTTCAGGGCTCAGAGGTACTCAGTGGTGCTACAAATCTGTTTTCCCATCTGGTGACAGTGTTATCTGGAGTGCCATGTGCAGGGCTGTGTTCTTGGGGGCTTGTAAGGACATGAGAGCTGCATACTTTATGACTTTTGGTTTATTGTCCTTCAAGGAAATAAATGCCTAGGATGCTTCATTAACATCTAGCATTGCTTGCAGAAAGACATCTCTAGCCAGGGTCCTGTACAAAGGAGTTCCTCAGTCCTGCCCTGTAAATCTGTCTTGGGGCAATGTGCCACCGGGGTTGTGCTGCTGTCACGCCTGTGGGCCATTATGTGCATGTAGGATATGAATGTGGGAGGCTGAGCAGTCTTTTGAAATCAGCCATGCATAAATATGCAAATCCTGGGGTATTCAGTGTTCTCCAGCCAGGCTGGGCTGCAGTGTCACGCTTCATGTGTTCAGTGTTAATACTTCTTGTTTTCTCATCAGGTTCTGTTAAGCATAAAAGTGAGATCCACAAGACTCCTCCAAGATGTCTTACAGAAAGGAGCTAGAAAAATACCGTGACCTAGATGAAGATCAGATCCTTGGAGCTCTGACAGAGGAGGAGCTCAGGAAGTTAGAGAATGAACTGGAAGAGCTGGATCCTGATGTAAGTAATTCTGAATTGAGGCTCTAGGTAGTGAATCTTAGTAATTGTGGGGGAGTGGGCTGCATTAGTAACCTGTATTTCAGTGGGATCCTTTGCAGAGCCTGTACTTGGTGCAAGAATGGAAGAAAGTGGCTGCAGATGAGCAAAAAGAATTTTTTGCCAGTGGAAGCACAGTCTACATATGTGTCCTTGTTTCTATTTTCCTGCCCTTTCCCGATGTGACGAGCAACTGTGACTTGCAGCACCAATACGAGCCAGTGCTGGTGCAGGGCAGTAATCCTGGGGAAAATGGATCTCTGTTTCTGACCAGGCCACCTTGGAGGGAATGTTTTGTGGGTTGCTGCGTTTAAGGGTTTTCTGGGGGTGGGGTGGGTTGTGTTTTGGGTTTGGGTTTTTTTTGTAACAAACTTCAAATGGTCTGTATTTTCCTCCATTTAGGCAGAAATCCAAATCCCAGCGTTTTGCAAAGTGGGACAGTTTATTTTTAGCAATCTCCTAACATCAGCAGGAGCTGCACATACACAAACGTGGGGTCTGCTGGTGCCAAGCTGGTGAAAGGTTTTTGGAGCCAGCACTGTCCTGTAGCAGGGCATGTGCAGAGCCAACTGGCAGGCCTGTGGCTTATGGCAATATTACTCGAGGAGCTTGGGCACTGCCAAGTGAGAAATTGTTCCTGCAACATGCAGTTAGTGTTCCTGGAGTAAATGATGGGTGGTGTAGATTGCATCATCAGTATTTTTAATTGCAATGCAGGAAAATATTTGAGAGCTGGCAAGCTAGCTCCCGTGATTAAGTGTATGGGCTGGTTACAGCTACCTCAGAAGACACAAAGTCAGGCAGCATTCTGTGAAAGATGCAGAAAGGTAAAATAACTACAGACATCTCTCAGTGCAGGTATAGTCTGCTTGAAGATTGCATGGTTGCCTCTCACAGCGTGAAGCCTGAGGAAGCAAGCTGTCTTCTATGCCTCCCTGCTTGTGCAATTCGTACACTTCTCCTCTGTTGTTCTCCAAGGTTGCTTGGGTCTAACTGCTTCCTATTAGTAATTTTCCTTCCCAGGCTTTTCACTGATACAGATATAAATTATAATGAACTACTTTTATCAGGCAGGCATGGAAAAAATCAGTGTGTTGTTCAGCATCACCTTGGATGTCTTAAAAAGTAAATGTTGACTTCTATCCAGTAAAGCTTTAAAGAACATGCTTAGTGTCAAATCTGGGAATAGTCTTACTGCATTAAGGCTGTTCTATATTTAAATATAAGCAGGTGTTTACGTGCTGTATGTGTCAGGCACGAACCAACTTCTTATGGTGGCTTATGTGACTGAATAACAAGGAGGCAGTTTGAAAAAGGGCTGAGGTTCGCAGGGGTTTTGCTCTGCAACCAAGTGACCTCTGTGAGACCCTCTCTGTAGTTTTGTGATGGATCATGAAAGGTAGAAGAGACCACAACAACTCTGGTCTGCTCTGTGAAAGATCATGAGATTTAACTGAACTGATTGTTGGAGGGACACATGAGGCATTGTGGGCACTTGGACAGACTCATATAGTGGGGAGAAGATGGCTGAGAGCCTCCAGAAAGAAAGGGCTGGAGCTTATGTTGCAGAGAAACATCCACCTGGCAGCATTTGAAACTGAAGCAGGGAAGGAGCATCACATGTCTTGGATGATGTCGGTATCAGTGGGGCTGGATGAAGACAACCTTTGACACAAGGAGAAGCAAATCGTCCAGCATTGTGGAAGAAGAATGGTGCAATGAGGGCAGTGTAGAGGGGATGGTGTTTGATGGATGGGGACTGTGGCCTGCAGAGCTAACCTGTCTTTCTCACCTCCATGTCTAGAATGCACTGTTGCCAGCAGGGCTCAGACAGCGGGATCAGACACAGAAGCCACCAACTGGCCCATTCAAAAGGGAGGAGCTCATGGCCCACCTAGAGCAGCAGGCAAAGGACATTAAAGACAGAGAAGACTTGGTTCCTTTCACGGGCGAAAAGAGAGGTATGGTCATCCTTTGCACCATGCTGGGTGCGTCACCATGAAGGCACAGTGGGTACGCAGCAGAAGGATTGTGTCTAACCTGTGTTGATAAAACTTCTCCTGGAGTGGTGAATCTGCTCTCTCTGCTGTCTAGCCCCCGCCCAGGCTGGCTGATAAACTGGGGTGTGCCCAAGAGGTCCCTGTGCTTGCTGATTTGGGCACCACCTGCTATGTTGTTAAGTGCTGGAGACAGAAGTTGTGCCACTGTGCAGCCTCTTCCCATCCCCATGCCACTGCACTTGTATCAGGCTCTGGGAAAGAAAACATCTTCTGTTGTCTCTTGTTCCTCCTCTGCCCTGTTCTCCTGTGAGCTGCTCATGCAATGCTCCGTATTTCACCATTGCCTTTCACACCTCATCCCAACACTGTGAGCTTCTTACCACTGAGGAACTCCACAGCTCTCCTCAGCTGTGACGAGTCCCAGTAGTTCCCATCTAGTTTGTATCACCTCTTGACAACCCCAGCCTTATTTCTCAGTCCCCTGCAGGGTGCTTGCTTGTGTCTTCCTGCACTGTACCCTGAGGAGGCTGCTGCCCTCCTGCTCTGCATGGCCCTGAGGTCGGTGAGCAAGGGTTTTCCGCTGCCTCTTATCTTTCCTCTCCTTCTGGCATCTTTTCCCATTCTCCTTGTATATGAGCCATTATCCAAGTGACTTTCCTGTTCCCGTTAGAACTCTGAATATCATCTAACATGGGACATGGTCTGGTCAGTCCCTGGCTCTGCATTCCAGGAGCTTCTCAGCAGCTTTTTTCAGCTGTTGTGTCTCCCTCTGTACCATGATTCCCCTGCAGCAGAAGATCTGGTTGTGCACTGTTCATGCTAATTGTTGCCTGGTATGAAAAAAGAAGTGCGTGAAAATGTGGGCATATGAGCATGTTTCCTAACTGAGGTCTTTCTGAAAGGTGCCTCCTTACTGACCCACATGGCTCTCTTAGAAAGAGCTTGTGTTAAATCTGTTCATTTAATAAACCCTGAGGTGGTATTTTCAGATTTAAAAAAAAAAAAAAAAAGTAGTCCTTGAGAGAAGTAAATGGGTAAATTGAGTGCTATCAGGAAGTCTGGTTTCGTGCCTTTCCGATGTGCCCCAGTCCAGTGTTGCTTACCCACCTGGCTAGCCCAGAAGGTAGAAGCAGTGTTCTGCAGGGGACAGAGGTATTTCAGGCATTTTGAGTCTGCAGCTTCATACTTCAGCCTGTTGTGATCTCAAATGTATTAAACATCTTTTCATTTGTAACATGCTGTTGAGAGAAGACACTACTTACATTGAGTGTGAACCAGAGATGGTAAATTACATATTCACAGCTGTGATGAAGCTGTAAATAAATCACCACATTTTCAGTTTGGAGGGTGATTTACTAGTTCGCCATGGAAGGTGCTCTCCTTGGCCATGCCCCTGGGCATGGTGGGATTTGGGGTGTGCAGACATACCGTGTTATGACATAAAATGTCATGCATTGTCATCATCATGCGTGCACTGTTTAATTTAAAGTTCTATCTTGTAACAAAGCATGACTGAGATACAAAACTTTCTAAAACTCCGAAATTAACTTAAATTAGGTAATTAAAATTAAACTAGAATTAAACCCCAGAAATTTTGATGACACTGAGGTGTCAGAAGGAGTTATTGCATGACAGCAGAATTAAGTTTTTCCTGTTTCTCTTGTTCCCTGCTAGTGTTGCACACACCAGACAGTACATACAGTTTGCCCAGCTGTGCATCTGGTGGGACAGATGTTCCAGATCTCCACACCAAGCCAGGGCAGACATTTTGCTGCTGAGTACCCAAAAGATGCCTGGCTGTGCAGGCACATGACATCCTGCCTATTTTTGTGAGAGCAGCTGTGTCCCAGGAGGCAGATTCCTGCCCTTTCTGTCAGAGCGGCAGTGCACAGGCAGGAGATGGGAGCAAAAGGCTGTTTATGGCAGCCTCCATTTTGTCCCAGGGGAGCCTGAGGTGCAGTTGCTTCTTCGTTGAGGCTAAATTTAGCCCCTTTCTGCATAGTCCTGAGCACCAGGATTGTTTCTCCCCTTTAGTGCCGCTGACTCTGGTTTCAGAGAGATGACAAAAATAGTCCTGGCTGGCATGCTAGGCCAGGCCTTTTGCACTCACTATCTCTGCAGTGTTCTGGGACTATTTTAGGGAAGGGGACTGCTCCAAAATGTTCCCAGAGCCCTCCTCAGAGCCCTGTCCCAGCAATACTGAATTCACCCAGCAGACTGCTCCCTGGCGTGGTGTGTTCAAACATCACAAGCCTCTCTCTTCTCTTTTGGGCAGTCTCAGGTGGGTGCTGTGTTGTGAAATCTCAGACCTGACCCACTGTGCCTCTGAGAAGGGTTTGCTGCCCATTGGCAGTGTGAGCGGTGAGGAGCTGGGAGCAGCTGTGCTGCGCCATCAGCCCTGTCCACTGCCCCATCCTCCTGGGATGCAGCCAGCTCTGGCAGAGGAAGGGTTGTGGCTTGCCCAGTGATCACCATGGGCAATGGGATAGGGACTGGCAGGGAGCTCACTGCCTTCAAAGCTCCAGCCTCTTGTCCATGTGGGCACCCCCCTTAGAAAAGGCCGTGAGCAAGCAGCTAAGATGACAAGTTTGTATTACCAGCTGGACATGTGAATTTGCACCTTTGAATTGTAGGAAATAGGTCTGTTCTTTGGCTTTTTGCTGTCCACAGAGATAAAGCACAGCAATCTCCATCTGGCATGTCCTTTGCAGCATGGTTGAGCTAGACCAGCTGCCCTAAGCCTGCTCCTCCTTGCATCCCATGCGTTCACTGGACTGCTGTCTCTGCCTGCTGCCAGAGCTCTCTACCACCTCCTTTCCACTCTCTTTTGACTAATGTGCTATCTGCCCTGCCAACATGCTCTTGGAGTTAGCAGCAAGAGGTGTCTTGGTGGCAGGACTGATCCTGCACAGTCCTAGCTCCAGGGTACTGGCCTCCCTTGAGTGCCAGCAAACCTTCACTCACCCCTTTTGTGCAGCCTTCAGAGCAGTGAAGGCCTGCAGGGTCAGGCTGTGCAAGGCTTTCTGAGTGCTGTGCTGTGGACAGCCATGATGCTGCACTGGTGGTTGTTGGGTTTCTGTAGGTGCCGCGCTGGTGGCTCAGCTCTGCAGGTGCCTCTTTGTTGGCATCGCAGCAGGACTCAGACCAAGCTGATGGAAAGGGATTCAGTGTCTGTCCTGATTTTTCTCTTGTGCCCTCTCTGTCCTTTCTACTTGTCAAACCTCACAGCATGCAAATGCATATGCACGAGTAGATGTGAACTGGGTACTGTCCCTATACTGAGAGTGACCTCACTTTGCATTTATAGGAAAAGCTTGGATTCCCAAGCAGAAGCCGATGGATCCTGTTTTGGAAAGTGTGACTCTGGAGCCGGAACTGGAGGAAGCCCTTGCTAATGCGTCTGATGCAGAGCTCTGTGACATTGCTGGTAAAATAATTTCACAGTAATTAGGGGTTCAAGTTGTTCAACTGCTAGGGGTTATTTTGTTCTTTTGTGGGAAATGAACTATCACACTTTTTGTTGTTTATCTAAATTCTGACAGAATTTATTTATTTGTTAAAAAAAGTTACTCTCTGCCTATGTGATTTAATCAGGAGTGTGGACCAAAACTGAGGAGGGAGAAGGGTTTATCAAAGGAACAATGTGTGGTTTGATCTCTTCTTTTTGTCTCTGCCACTGATTGTTGCTAATTCCAGCCTGTACATTCAAGAGCACAGCTTTCTTCAAGCCAAATCTAAGGAACAGTCAAGCAGACCCAGTGAGAATGAGTATTTCTTGTGCAACCTATTGAAGAATCTGGCAGGTTATAGAAGTCTTTCAGTGGACACTCAGGCCTGATGGTTGTGAAGGTGTTTCTTCAACACATTTTAAGTGGTGGATTTCTTGTGGTTTGTGTAGTCAGTCAGTCAGATGACAATATTGGTGTCTTGCTGAAGCCTATAGTGTGGACTTAGTTCTGTGCTTAGGATAGGATGTGCCTTGGCCAGAGGAGCACACGGACACACCACGGTGCTTTACCAAGCTCACGTGTACTCTGCTGGTTGAACAGTGAATGAATATTTCAGTGATACTGGCTTCTTCTTCCAGTTTTTTCTCCTTCAGGTTTCCATACTCCCTAGCAGTATCCTCCTTGCTAGAAGTCTGTAAGAAAGTCTGTAGAATAACTATACCAACTAGACATCTTCTACATAATAATACCGTGTTTTGGCTTAGAAATGTGTTTCTGCATTAAGGCTCCCAAACATGTGTACCCTGGGCCAAGCATTGCATCTCTGGATTTTGCTTTTTTACTGTTAATCCTAGAGTCCTATAAAGCCCTATTCTATAAAATCTGCCTTTCTAAACTCCAGATCCGTGCAGCAATTTTTGTCGCAGGGAAATGCTGTTCAGGGCAGCTTGTTCTACAATTGCTGGGAGAATACACTTAAGTGGCAGCAGGAGTACTGGTGTGATACAAGCTATGTGAAATCTCAATACTGACAGGACAGCCTTGCTCCTGCCTGCTTAGCAGGGCTGATTTAGCTCATTTTGCTCCTGCCTGTTTAGCAGGGACCATTGTGAGCTGTGGTGTGTTGGACCCCTTCCTTGGCAAGGCCAGGAGGGTAGCACTCAGTAGCCCTGGAAGGACTCCTGTCCCTTTGGTCAGGAGAGTGAGACAGAAATGAGGTGCCTTCAGTCTGCTTGAATTTCTTTGGAGAATACATTGTAAGCACCAGAGTTAGTAACAATGGGTCCCTCTTGTCTACCAACACAAACTTGAGCCCCCAAAATGCATGGTCATGACAGCAGATCCTTGCCTCTCTCTGCAGTCCAGGCACTCACACCCCTGGCTGCTGGAGAGATTTCATTGTCCAAATAAGCTATGATCTGGGGACTATCTGTGTTCCCAAAATGTTGAGCCTGCAAATTACTTTTCCAAGCTGTGTTCCACCCCTGAAAATTCTGCAAGAAAATGACAGAGAAAAGGGCCAACTAAAATACAAACAAGCAAACTCAAAGTGCCCAGTCTCACTCAGGCTTTCAGATAGAGACTGCTTGGCTCTGTGAGATCCAGTTGGGAATGTGCTGGGGGCCAAGGGAAAGTTCACTGATGCACTTTGCTGCTGGCTGTCCAGCCTGTGCAACCCAGACACAGAGTCACAATGAGCTGTCACCATAATAGATCCTATTCATGTGCTGGGTTTCAAGGATACCTTTCTTGTGCAAATTCCAGCCCTTCTTGGCCAAAGCAACAGAATATTGTGACAGACTGGTGCCAACCAAGCCCAAGAAGTGCCTTTGCGGTGGCATGCTTGGATTTTAGGGAGAAATTTATTATTTCCACAACTGTCTATCCAGAGGTCAAGACTTGTTCAAATATGTCCATTTTAACAAGTATTCATGTGTCTGCATTTTTCTTTAGAAAGTCATATCGTTAAAGAAAAACGTTGTTGACTAAAAAATGAATTTATTTTCAAACTTGATCATTCTGTGCGTAGCAGGGTTATTTTTAAAAACAAACTCTTTGCCCAAAAGTTCCTAGGCCACTGATTTCTTATTGGTCATTTGTAGCTGGCAGGAATGTCACCAGAGGCCCCAGACATGGTTCAATTTGCATTTGCATATCAGCTTTGCAGTCTTGAGTCTGAGAGACACAAATTGGCTGAGTTTGGCTTTTGGGCTCTTACAGCATTTGAGCTGTGTTCATACCACATCTCTCTACATTTTGACCAAGCCAGCAGAGCTTTAGCTTCTCACAGTGTCACCTTCCAAACATACCAAGTTCACCACCCCAGCTTGCTGTTGAGTGAAAACACGATGTGCATTGCCACATTTTGGGTGACAGTCACCTCCTATATTGCTGTCTTGGGGTTGGTTTGGCTCCATATAGGGCACTGCTCGTCTCCAAAACTGCGCTGTGGAATTGTTTGGCACATGCCTGGTGAGCAAGGTTGACAAGGATGTGCAGGCTCCTGCTGCACTGGGCCCCTTACACTAAGGCCTACCAATGACTTTTTTTCTGAGTTTTTTACTGTCTTCTCATTATTTTCATGTGATGCTGAGTCAGGTAGGCTACTGGGAAGCCTTGAATGTTTGTTTGATGTCTGCGAGATGATGCTTCTCTTCTCCTATGGATCAGGCTACAATGGAATAAACAAGGGAGCACATTTGAGCACTGTTGTATATTTATGTCAGGTGGGGGGCTTTCTCCTACCTTTGTATGTTTTTCTGTGCTTGCACAGGGAAAGGTGGTGTGCTGTGAACTCCCATCCCAGGCAGCATCTTTCTGTGTCTTTTCCTTGCCCTGGAGCCTACAAAAAGTCATGCTTTCTTTTTCTTTTTCTGTAGCCATCCTTGGCATGCACACCTTGATGAGTAACCAGCAGTACTATGAGGCACTGGGGAGCAGCACCATTGTGAACAAAGAAGGGCTCAACAGTAAGTGATTTATATTTTAACAGGCTGCAGTATTTGGCTTTGAAGCAGCATGCTAGCAGAGGCAAAGCGGTAATTATTTTTAGGCTGAAGGTTAGAATTGTGCATGTCAGAGCAGCCTGTGATTGCTGAGGCCATCTCTGGTGTGTTCTTGCCCTGTGCCAGCCAGTGCAGTCTCAGCCACTTCCCTGGTGCCATCTGGGAGCCAGCGCTGCCCAAGGGACAGTCCCATGCAGGCAGTGTGCCTTCTTGTCACTTAGGCTTGGACCTTGGTAGCACATAGCAGCAGGCACTGACTGTGCTGTGCTGGTTGGCCCTAGTGGAGGGGCCTCTCATCTCATGGCTGTTTGTCAGGTCATGCTTCCATCTCTCCGCTTCCGGAAGAGGAGGAACATGCTCAAAGAAAATACAGTGCTACTCAGGGTGCTTTCATTTTCACATCTTGCTTTTCACCTGCAGGTGTGATTAAGCCCACACAGTACAAACCAGTTCCTGATGAGGAACCAAACTCAACAGATGTGGAGGAAACGCTGAAACGAATACAAAGCAATGATCCTGACCTTGAGGAAGTCAACCTTAACAATATCATGGTATTTGCTCCTTTCTACCCTCCTTTCTTAGTAATAAGACTAAGTATCACAGATACACAGAAGGCAGACACTGAGTCTGTTTCACTGCACGGAGCAGTATCTTTAGCCAGACAAGAAACACCAGTGCTTCCTGTCTCCATTGTGGGCAGCAGAATGGATTGTTACCTGCTGTGGGACAAAGGCCTGGACTTGGTGGCAGGAGGACTCTTCTAACTGCCTAAAAGAATGGAGCTATGTTGAGGGTAGTTTGGGGAGACTCAAAACTGGCTGTCTGGGTAAAGCCATTTTAGGTTGCGTTAATGATTTAGACAGGCATATTTGGTGGAGGGTATGCTGATGTATATTATAAGATGGTGGGACGAAAAGGGCTTCATAATCCAGATACTTGCTATGAAAATATGAAGAATTGACCCTTCTTGCAGGTGGCTCTGTCCATCTCCCACCCATCCCTTCTGTGGAGTTCTTTTACTTCTTGTAGAAAGCAAATCAGGACATAGCACCACTTACGTTGGCTTTGGGACACATACACATACTAAAAAATACAGTTTCTGTTTAATGGGGTCTGTTGAATGATGGCTTAGCAAGAATGTGGTTAACTGCATGTGCACATGAAAGACATTTTTACCATGCTACCTGCACCTTTCTGGAACAAAAATACTTTAACTTTCATGTATTAGATTCAGGCTAGTGACCCTGTCCCTTGAGGACAAGGCTGAGAATCTGGCAGGCAGGCACTATTTTTGTGTGTTGAACTGATGACCTTGGGACAGGTTTTGGAGAACTGGGAAGTGACAGTGAAGATTATAAGCTGCTAAGTGCTGTGTTATGTGGATGACTTTGAGTATAGATGATTCCACATGGTGGGATCCAAATGGTGTGGCAAGAAATCCAAGGTAAGGATGTCACTTAACAATTTTAGGTGAAAATTTGCACATCTGGAAAAGGCACCTAAAGTTCTTGATAAGTGAAAAATACTCATTTTGAAGGAACTCAGAAAAAGCAGCATGGATTTTTTTTTCTGGGCTGAGACATAACATGGCAAATGTTAGCCTGTAAGATGTTGTATAAAGCAGAGGTGTCTGTGGTTTGTGCTACAAGGAGATAATTTCAGGCCTTTCTGGATCAGTTCCCATAGGTGGAAATTTTCTGAATGTGACATGAATGTTTCTCAGTGCTGTCATTCGTATCCAAGAGCAGAGGAGCAGTGCTTTGTAGGCTCACGGATCCTGGTTACAAATATCCCCACAATGCCCGTATTCCTAGGTAGCTGAGTTTCTGGGCAATTAAAGGGCAGAGATGTGGCTTCAAATCAAGGCAGTGAGCTTTCAGCAGAGTACAAAATAGGGTGAAGACACTGCCATGCTCCTTAGAACATGCTGATTATCGCAAGAGAACTTGTGAAAACATTTATTAAGTCCTTCCTGAATTACTTCAGTGCATTTGGTGATTTGACCTTGATGAGAAGTTAAAAGTATATTTTAAATGTATTGCATATTCATTGCATACAGATGATGGCCTAACATATGCTTTCTGCATTTCTTGTCACAGAATATTCCCATACCAACTCTAAAAGCTTTTGCAGAAGCGCTGAAAAACAACACATACGTGAAGAAGTTCAGCATAGTTGGGACACGGAGCAATGATCCTGTTGCTTTTGTAAGTACTGTAAGCTCATTTTCCCAATGTTGTGACAGAAGCTGTTCTCGGGCAAGGTATTTTCAGCATTATTGACTGACTGCTTCAGCACCTTGTGTCCTGTTTGGCACATTCCACACCTCTGGCTGTTTGGTGCACGTGCTTCAGTTTCAGGAGCACTAGTGGAAGCCAGCAACTTTGGTTCCCTTACTTCATTTTTCATCTGTGGAGATTTCAGGGTGTAATCCTTTAATCCATGCAGTCCTCGTATTTGTCCTCTAGGATCTCCTGGAAAAGGAGTGTGAGACAAGAACTGATGTCCTAGCAGCATTTTCTAAAAGCAGTTTGTCTCTCTCTCTGGAGAGCTGTTTCTGTTAATACAAAGGTGTGCACACCTGCTGCTTCCCTCACACGTCTGCTCCAGCTCTCTCTCATATATTCTTTGTGCAGACATGTGCAGAAGCAGGACTCTGTATGTCCTAATGCGTGGCCTCTGTAGGTACTAACGGGTCTTCCTGGCTGCAGTGAGTGATCTTAAAGATCAGTGGAGATGCAGAGAGGAGCTGGCTGTTCTGCTTGGCCTTTGTGCTGCCTCCCAGGCTGCATCTTTGCATCCTTCTCCAGCACCATTGCAGTCAGTTTTTGCTCTTAGTCACCCAGGTTATTCCTGCCTACCTCCACACATGCACAGGTGTGCACATCAGCTTCCTGCTAGGAAAAGAAACTTCCTGGAGGGCAAGTACTGCCCTGAAATTATTTCGGGTACTCTGGACTGGGGAGAAAGCCTGTGCAGGCAGGACACGTCCTCTCTGAGAGCTTGAGGGGTGCTATGCTGGGCTATGGGAGCTGTGGGACTAAGTGCTGTGCTCGCAGGTCAGCCTGCCATGTGGGCATCACCTTCTGGTCCTTCTGTTTCATGATGTAGATGGATCCTCCCTTGCAGTTTATATGAAGTGAGATGATCTGATCAGGTCTGGGGCGTTAGGAGCGTTCCAGCCACTGCTGGTCTCACCCACTAAGGGAAGCAGAAATTATTAATACAGTTGTGATGCTGCTTGGGAGGACACCTTGGATGTGGAGCATCCCTTGTTGTTCGAGACAGATGCTCCTCTCTCTGTGTGTTGTAATGGGAAGCATCGCAACCCTGTGCAATGCAGGCAGGGACTCATCAGAATAGAGGCAAGGTCAATGCTGGCTGGCATCCTTGTCATCACCATGCTGGCTTTAGAAGAGGGACAGATGAAGCTGTTACAGGGCAGCTGTCACCTTTTGGGTAGACCGAAGTGTTTGTCCATGCAAGGTTTTGCTGTGGCCTCCAGCATACTCATGCTCAAGAATCCCCCTGCAACAGCAGGGAGCCCCTTTCCCTCCACAAAGAGCAATTCCATCTGGTGGCTGTGAAACTGGTCAGCATGTGAGATCCTCCCAGAGTCCTCTGGAGGTGAGGGGAACTGAAGCCCCGCTGCCCTGCGGTGCTCTGCCCCTGCCTGTCTGACTGCCAGCTCTTCCTGCTCACCTCTGTCCACAGGCCCTGGCAGAAATGCTGAAGGTCAATAGCACACTGAAGAGCCTGAATGTGGAGTCAAACTTCATTTCTGGGTCAGGGATCCTGGCTATTGTTGAAGCACTCGAGGGCAACACGTCACTTGTGGAACTGCGCATTGACAACCAGGTAAATCACGTGTGGGTGGCAGCTGTGGTCAGGTGAACGTGGCCTGTGTGTGGGGCACCGAGTGGGCCGTGATACAGAGCCTGGGGCAAGTGTAGCTCCCCAAGAAACTCAGGCCTTGAAGCAGCTGAGCTACGGGGAACTCAGAGACGGCTGACTGGGAGACCAAAATCCTGGTTTCTCCAGATGTCTACGTGCTGCTAATCTGTCCAAGAAATAAAGTCTTTGGGCAAAAGGACTTGTGGGAATGTTTGCTGCAGGAGTTGGAGCCACTCAGTTGTAGCGAGTGTACAGAAATAGGCCAGCAGTTTGTTTTACCAGCTCCAAGTCAGAAATGTCAAATAAACCACAAATCCAGAGAAAGGGAAGAGATGGAGATTGCAGATCTAAGTGCTCACTCTGAATCACCCTCCAGCCTGAACAGCTTGCTTTCCTGTTTTGTTTTCAAAAGAGTCAGCCCTTGGGCAACAAAGTAGAAATGGAAATCGTGAATATATTGGAGAAGAACACCTCCCTACTGAAGTTTGGGTACCATTTCACTCAGCAAGGTCCCCGGCTTCGCGCCTCCAATGCCATGATGAATAACAACGACCTGGGTGAGTCAGGCTGGCTGCAAGACGGGAAGCATGGGAAGATCCTGTAGGCAATTGCTGGTGGGATTAGGGCAGAACTGCTCACATTAAAGATGTGTATGAATTAGAATTGCCTGTTGAAGGGCCTGATGATGCTTTGCTCCTCAAGGAGGAAGGCAGCCTTCACCAACTGGTTCCTTAACGCAGCTGCTGTCAGCCAGGCAATGGGTTGTGCTCCTGACTTGGAGACACTGCAGAGATAAAACTCCCAGAACAGGCAGTGTTTTTTGCAGTAACAGTGGGTATTGTTGGGAAAGAGCAAGAGCTGCTGGTGTGGTTCAGTACAGCTTGTGATACAGCATGTGGCACATGGGTTATGAGCTCCTAGCATTTGTGATTCTTGCCAACTGCTTGTCTTCCTCCAGCTTCATTCCCACTTTAACAAGGAGATGAAAAGTCATAGTCAACTTTGACAGCAGTAAGATTTGGCCTATCCCCTTCAGCAAAACCAACTGGAAGTGTTTCTAGGGATATGTGGGAAGCCACATGGCTTTGAGTTATCTTTATACCCTCAATGAAGTGATCAGAAATGCCTGTAAGCAAAATGTGGGCAAGTCTACAAACTGCCATGTCAGCCAAAGCACGTGGCAGAGGCTTTCCATTGTTTGGCTACAAGCTGCTGTAGAGCACTGAAAACCAGGCCAGCACAGCAGCTAACACACCCACCACGCTGCACTCAGCAGCTGTCATATCTAGGCAGATGATAAATTCGTTGTGGTTTAAAATCAAAAAAAATCAATCTTGCTTCAGCTGGTACTTGTGCTCCTAGGAAGCACAGTCAAGCATAGGGGTATGTGCCAGTTCTTCAGGGATCACACAAAATACTCAGTATTCACCGAGTTCACTGGGTACTTATTCTGCCTGTGGTTGCATTACTAGTCACTTGAGCACTGCACTGGGAAAGGCTTGCTATTTTCTGTCCTTTGGAACAGAGCATGATTTTTAATGATGCTGCAGCACTGGCAAAGTAATCAGCTAAAAGATTTAAAATCTAGTATTTTAATTGTTCCTGCTGTTCAGGGGATGAATTCACAACTTGCTTCCCCATGTAAGAGTTGTGTATTTTGCATCTTTGACCACCAAGATCTGCATTTTTTGTCTGATTTGGTTCTTGTTTGCAGCTCATATTCATCGGTCTGATGGTCTCTGGCAATAGCATCTCAGGTCTACACCTGGACAATGTCTAAGTAAAGAAAACCTTTATTTTCCTCCCTGTCAGCAATAGCTTTCTGCTTGTGCTCCACTTCAGTGTTCTTGCCTATCAACTGATGCTACCAGAACGTGGTTTTGGTCCCACAGCTTCTGTTCCCTAAGATGCTCTCTGTGAACCAACTGTGAAGGCTTTACGTTCATCCTCATGAGCTAACTTCTGCATCCTCTTTATAGATTTTTGTTCTGGTTTTTTTTTTGCACACCTTTCTTGAATAGTCATGAGTGTAGGTGTCAAGATGTAAATCAACTTTTAAGACTAGATATAAGACTGTTTTGACCATGTTAACTATGATCAGAGGATTGGAGCACAATGGCTTAGGATAAGAAGAGATTTTTAAATTTTTTTTTTTATTTGAAAAGACAAATTTTTAATTTGAAAAACTAACAAAGGAAAAAACTGTGACATCTGTTTCCTGCTGTCTCTACGTCAGTCAGATGATGCACTGGCCAAAGTCCAGTTACAAGCTGTGAAATATAATTAAGTACAGAATAAGGGAGGAAGGGCTGAAAGTAGCTTCCGGCCTTAAAAATTCATGGGAAGAGAAACCTCATCTTCCTTGATTTTACTGTGTAAGGCTGTGCCTGCTGCTTAAAGCAGGAATTCAGAGGCTGATGCTATCCTGTTTCTTTCCTGGCAGAAAGTACATCTTTCAGCTCCTTTGTACAGCTGTTAAGGCAAGCCTGCCATCCACATTCTCCCGTTGCCATGACTAACTCCTCTTTCTCTTCTTTTTCAGTGAGGAAGAGAAGACTTGCAGAGGTGAATGGGCCTATTTTTCCCAAGTGCAGAACTGGAGTGTAGTTCCTGGCTATAGAGGTCATTCCCGGTGATCTGTGCTACACTGTGGAAATCTAAAGGCAATAAGTGCCTTGACAGAGTATTTGTGGTGCCTCTGTTCTGTTTTATGCACTTAACAGTTGAAATTAAATAGTGGCTGTAGCTTTTATGAAGATTTTATCCAGTAGGACTGTTGACTGTTTTCTGTAGAGTTGGAAACTATTCAAGCCAATGTGTCAATTTTATGCAACCTCAGTTTAGAGTTAAAGGGGATTAATTTTTCTATAAACTTTCTCCACGGTGTTTCATAAAGTTAGGATGTGGTATGCATGAGTGAAAGGCATAATTGTTTCACACAAAGTATAGAAGTATTAAAAAAATACTTTATTTTTTTTTCAAAGTTGATCTCAAGTAACTACAGAGGAGTAACTAGTTTAACAAGCACTTCTAACATCTGGAAACATGGCTAATTTCAAGAATTGGGAATTACAATTTTTTACCAACATTTGCTGAATCATTTAATTGGAGATGCTGTTTCAAATGTATCCCAGTGTTTCTTAGAAAAAACTGATCTCCACCCCCTGATTAAATGGAACTTAAGGCCACCAAATATAAAAGTCTCAAAAATCGAGTGGTTTAGATGGGTCAATATCCTTCAATCCCATGCACATGTGAAGAAAACAATAATCCTCAGAGGTGTGATGCAAATCCTAACCTCCAAAGACGGCCAAACTAATCGGCACATGAGAACCTTCTGTTCTACTCCCCACTCCTTTCAGTCTCCTAGTGTTAAAAGCGTTTGTCCAGATATTTACTGGAGACAGGTTCAAATTCTCTCCCTTTGCTGTTTTGTCTAGATGACCGTGTCCATTAATTAAATTTTGTTCTGCTAGGAATTATTTCTTCTACTGCTGTCCCTTATGTCCACACAAATGCAAGGATAAATGTTGTGCCCTAGAAAAGCTGTGAAGTGAAATACCCCAAATCTGAACTACATACGGTATCACAGCTTTTTGTCAGTCTACAGTCATCATCCAGCCTGGGAGGAAGTCCCCACAGACTTGTGTATCTCCCGGACCTGCACTGGACCCAGCACATCCAAAACTCCTACTGTTAATGTGAGTGGGATCCTGCTCAGTAGGAAGTCTCCTGGAAGAAGCACTGCTGTACTGAAACCTTAATCTTGGGTAGATGACACATCCTAGAAAATGTTCTCTCTTGCTGGAAATCTGTCTTTAAATGTCTGTTAGAAGAGTGAAGTTTTTCAGCCTTTTACGCACATTCTGGCAGAAGTCCCACAGATTTCTTCAGAGCTTGTGCCCAAACACCACTGATGATTTAGCTCTGACAGCAAAGCAGAGAAACACTATTCAGCAATGTGGGAACCACTCTTGTTGCTCTTCAAATCTTAATAAATGTGCCTGTCATGTCATATAAAATGCTTCACTATAGCTTATTTCCTCTACTGTGCAAGTTCTGCATCAGAAAATCAATGTGGAAGAAAAATACTTGAAAACGTATTAAAATGAAAAAAACTGTGGCAGACTTTAAAAAGTACTTTCTTCTGTGTGCCCTGTGAAGGCTTTGAAGATCATCAAATCAGATGATTAATCTGTATCAGCTGAGTCATCCATTTGGATTTGCATGACACAGGTTCAGCTCTCCCCTTGGTTTCAGAATGTAAATGAATCTTATCCTGGAAAATCCTGGTGGTACTAAGAAACACAGACATGCAAGGAGATGCATCTGCAGACCAGGGAGCACTACCATGGATACTACTACAGCTCTTAAAAAAAAAAAAAAAGAAAAGAAAAAAGGACTTTGTCCTGTGTTTCACTGTAGCAGCATCCAAATTAACCATGCAGGCCAAAGGTATAGTAAGCTGTCAGGATCATTCCAGGTTCCTCAGCTGATCCTCTCAGAGCAGTTTTGCTGCAGGGTGCATCTCACAGCTGAGGGCGGTGCAGCAGAGACAGGCAGTGCTGAGGCATCAGGCCACCTGGTGAAACGCTTTAAGCTATGCAGCAATGAAGCAACAAAATGGTGGTCCTTAGGGGCAAATGTATCACTGTTTGGCCCAGCAGCTCTCCAGGAAAAGGGAGGAAAAGCCATCTGATGACTGCAGCATCTGGCAGTCACAGCCCATCCTGCTGAAAACTCTTCCCTCTCCTGGCGCTCATGCACCTTCTCTCAGGCACTACCACTGAGAAGCCTGGATGCCAACATACAGCTTTTTACATGGCAAGTCCTTATTTGTATTAATCTGACAAAACTAACCTGGAAAACAGGATAGAGAGCCTCTTATGGGCTAACTTGCAAGAAGAAGGCTAAGAATTTGTCTTATCCCCCTTCTGCAGCAGAGGGAACATGGCTTTATGGGATTCCATCTGTACATCTCAAGAGGCCTCATGGCTCCCCTTTGCCTTTGAGGTAGAATCTCCAGCTGCAGGGAGCTCTCAGGAGAATTGTACCTTGTAGCCAGGTCTACCATATGGCAGACTAGCTAGGTTCAGTGTTTTATCTCTGCAGAATTAAGCACCTCCAACATAACGTGCGAAGTGTATTTGTGCAGTACTTAAAAAATTATAATGGAAGCACTAAAGGTTATTTATCATAGATGTTTCAGAAGTTTACATATAAAATATAGTCATTGCCATCCTGTACTGATAAGTGATACAGAAACAGCATTACAAATTGATTAGTGTTCCAGACCTGCTGATAGACTGAATTAAAAAATTGTGTTCTTTTTAGCCTAACACAGGAAGACCATGGGGCACTCCCCATCAGTGTTCTAGACCACACCTGCAAGTAGAGCTTGCATTTTTCTTCACAAATACTCCAGTCCTCAAAACCAGAGAGGTTAACCAGCCAGCAGGGACTGAGAAGCTAGGGAGACATTGGCACTGCTCAGACTTCTGCTGAACGTGTCTACTGATGGGAATTCTCTAGTTTCTTCTCAAGGATGGGTTGTCCCCAGATTTACTATTAAATACTATCCTAGAAAGATTCGTGAAGGAAATATTCCTAAACTTCAAGGCTTTGCCTCGTTAATGGAATTGTCGTGAGGACAGTTGGTGAGCCATTGATTTCATGGTAGCAATACTGGAAGCAAGAAGAAATATTTGTCATGGCTTTAATGGAACCTATGCCCGTGTATTTAAGTTGCTAGTCAAGCCAACAATGAGGCCTTGCTGATTTAATAGCACCAAGGGAGAAAGTTACAATCTATATGAAAATAACATAGCCCTGTTATTAAGCAACTGCAGAAACCTAAGAGACTGTTTTCTTGCTTTTAAAAGCATTTGCCAGCAAAAAAAAAACCCAGACCCAGTGACTGTGATATCCTAATGACTTAATGTTTAGTTCCCAGAATGACAGTAAATTTCAAAGACATTTTTCAGTCAAGACACATCTTCCACACTATTAATAAATCCTGTCCGTACATTCTGTAGCATCAGGCACGCAAAACAGCACATGGGGCAGTATTTTAAGCTCATCTTGCTGTAGGTCCCTTCAAAGACAATTTCTCCACTAACAGGTGCTGGAAATTGCATAAACATCTTGCAGCTTTTAAAAAACTCAACTCATGTTTAAAAAGCACAAATGCTCCCCAGAACTCAAAGTATTTAACTTGGATAAAGGATCTTGCAGTCTCCTCATAGCTGTTGCTATGAGACATTTATGCACACATGCATCACTTGCAGTGCCATGATGCTGGTATTTTGACAGTCTCTGCTCCCCTCTGTGTGCCTGTTTTAACATGCTTCAAGCTGTCAGGTTTTTTTAGTGCAAGCAGAACTGAGTCCTGCATATTTCATATACTGACAAGTTGAGGGGAAAAAACAGTTCCCAGGGAGACTGAGTACTGGAAAGGAGATTGGGTTTGATGTTCATCCTACAGGTCACACAACTATGGCTGGGTAAACAGTATCTCTGGGCCTTTGCTCCAGCTCCTTATGCGCCTTCAGCCAGTTTTACAGGAGGGTTAAGTCAGTCATTTCAGGTAACTTTACCTTGTTCCTCACTGGTATAAAGCAAGAGATGCACGTAGATGGTGTGCATGTGGAGTATGTCTTCAGGATCTAATCTGGTCACATACCCACACCAACTTGATAAATCTGCTGTTTGCACACCTTTCTACAAGCTATTGAAGCAGATGCATGATCCTTGGAGAGGTCAGACAGGTTGATCTCCATGCAGGAAGAAAAAAATGGCATTGTTCGTAAGTTTTTTCAGTTTCTTTTGAATTGTGAGCAGCTCTGTCACATAGCAGATACTCTGCTCCAAAATCCCCATGGTAAAGGCCACACTACAAGACTGTACCGAGGAAGAGGAATTCTGTAGTGCTGGTGATGGATTGGGCACTCTGGTAACTTACAGGCAAGTAATGGATGGTTTTCAGGGCATACCCTATGTTTAAAGGCAGCATATGAACAAGACTTTCCAAGCCAACATATTTTCATAATTTCCAAACCTAGCTGATTAACAGATAGAGATCTGGTTACAGAAGCCCTTCACATGAGCACATGCCAGATTAGCCAGTGAAACAGCTTAATCTTTTCCTATGTCCAGCATCCTTGGTGAGACATGTTCAATTGGTACCCTTGGCCGTCTCCTTGTACATTCACATTCCTCCTTAAGTGTCTGTCCTGAAGCCCTTGAAGTCACCTTGAGCTCCTTCTCTTGACAAACAGGACAGCAAGCTGTAAGACCTTTGTTGCAACAACTTGGACATGTCAGGACAAGCTGCCGGCAGTGCTGACTGGAACAAAGTTTATACTGGTCCCACAGCACCCCACAGTATCTGCATGCTGGAGGGAGGAGGAAAAGAAAAAGTTAACACCCATACTGCTACAGCTCTTCCCTTGCAGAGGGCTTGCCAAGGCACCAGGGGGCTGCCAGCTCTCATTTAAGTGGCTATTGTCTTGCAGGTTGTTAATTCCTGTTTAGCTTGTCCTTCTAGAATCTAGTTCATTTTAAAACATCTCTTTTTTTACATACTTAAGACAGCTTTCTCTCTGGAAAAGAGGAAAGTGCTCACTAGTGCTTTCTGTAGTTCTGAATAGACAGACTTAGAGATTCTTACTGCCAAGAGAAGAAGAAAGACATGCAGGTGGCAACTAAGCCAGTATGCAGGAACGTCACCAGCTGGGGAAGGGGATGCCATGGAACTTCCTTCCATCCACAAGCAGTGGCTTGTGCAGACAGGGTGCCATTTGCAGTCCTGGTAGAGTCCTTCCAGAACATCACAGGTTTTAACTCTTTAACTGAAAGCTACAGCCCAATTTAGCGGTACCACCAAGAAGGTGCATATCACAGCATTTCCCCTTGAAACTTACATGGGGATTGCTGTGATGTATTCTGTTTCCACACCAAGTCAGGCCCCTTCAGTATGTATAGAGTAATTGCAGAGGAGGAATGGGAAGTAATGCTTGAAAAGATATCAAGTCAGAGAAAAAACCAGCACTGCTTCCTTAGAAAAAAGGCTAGAGCCAAATTCTAGCTACTTGTACCTGGCAACTGATAGCAAAATAAGAGATTGCTTAATTTGCAGTAACTGAAGAGCAATCCCAGCCAGAAGATCAGGTAATGTTCTTAACAACTTCAACTATAGGCCACTGAAATTCTATTGGATGTAGAATTTCTTACACATGAAAATAACAAAGTGTGACAGAGCATAGTGCCACTATTCTCCCAATACCTGTCAGTCTGTTGATATTCTGTGAGATTACTGGAGCAGAGAACTGCTGGCAGCAGGAGAACTATTTTAAACTTTGGTCACTTGGCCAACCCCAGTCTGATCAGCACTGTGGGTAACAAGCAGGTACCGATAGCTGCAGTGCTGGACAGACATCTCCATAGGTGCAGATGGCTCGCAGCAGAGCTGTTCTGCAGGGGTTGCTTCCTTCTACTGCTCCAGTTTTAGAGAACTCGTTAGTGACCCCTTTTCCTCTCATTTCTGTTTTGCATGTTAAAACCACAGAGTTGACAGTCATCACAAGAAGTGACAGCATTACGAGATCAAACCAAGTATGAGGAAGAACTACACAGGCCAGTTTGGCTGTCCCTATCCTGCACACCTCTGGAAATGATTGCAATAGCTTCCCAGCCTTCTGCACTTACATTATCTAGTCCTACCTGAGATGATATCTTCATTGGAACAAATGGCGTAACGATCATCAAATACAAACAGCTTTCCCCTGTAGAATCCATCTGGAAACTCTTCTAGGTACTTGTGAATTCCACCTTTTAGCTGGTAAACCTCTCTGCACACTGCCTGTTTAAAGCATATTAGCAGAAAAGCTGAAGGAGACCACAGCAGTGGTGGTGTGCCAGAGTTCCCAAAGCAAATGCTGTAAATGCCAGGGATCAGTGAAAAGCAGCAGCCTCTCAGTGACCATCAGATGGCACCACGTGCAGCCACAGCTCCAGGCAGTGCCACCAGGGAGTACTGGGCAGCTCCACAATGCTGGCTTGCTGGCATGAACCCAACTCTTCATTTAATGTCACACTCAAAAAGAAGCTGGTAACCTCCTCACCTTTGGAGGAAGGTTTGCTGCATCACAGATCAAATGCTTTTGAACCTCCATGAACTGCTGCTTATTATTCTGTCTTTATTTAGTTAACTGTTAGTGAAGCAGAATTTCGCAGAGTTCACATTGATGCAGTGGAAAAAAGAACCCCAAGGTTTCAATCTCTGGAGAAGCTTTCTGTTCTCTTGATCCTTGAGAGAAGGATCCAGGAGAAGAGTGGGATGGAAAGCACTACTGGAACAATGCACCATGCTGGATTTAGTTCCACAACACTGGGAAAAGTACTGACTGGCTGATTTTCACCACTCTGAGATGCTCAAGCTGTGCAGTAATGACTACAGAGCATAACCTAGACAGTCTGTGGAAACACTGCAGAGTATTTTCAAGCCCTCCTAAAACAGTCCTACAAATACATCTTCTCAGAAAATGGGTTATGTAATTATTGTCACTGCTGTGACACTAGTCCACGCAGGTCATACTGAGCCACATTGAACTATCCAGGTCCTTGGCAGACAGTGTGTCAGAGTGTCATTATCTCCCCACCCGTGTGTTCAGCAGTTTGTGCACAGTAAGAATTCACCAGCAAGACACAAGACACGTGCCCTTAAAGCAGCCTCAACTCCCTGAAACTTGTGCCCTCAGAATGACATCTTACCTTGCTCCTGAGGTAAGCAGAGCCTCTTTCACAACGAATCCCTCCTGTGCAGTACATCAGGACACGCTTGTCTTTAAAAAGCTCCAGGTTTTCATCTACGTAGATGGGAAAATAGCTGAACTTCCTGATATCTGGAGCCAGACAGCCCTGGAAGTGTCCCTGCAATTACAACAGATGGCCACGCGACTGGTTACTAGCATTGTTACTGATAAGGTTGGGGTCTCAAACTAGAGGAAGGAACAGACTTTTGGGCTGGAATACTCAGCTCATTGCAGCTGTTTTAGGCAGCTCCTCAGCTGCATTTATGCATCAAAACATACGTTAAAATCTGTAGGAGGATTCTGGACACTGCAAGTCTCCTCATGGAAACAAAGAAGAGAGAGCTAAGCAGAACCCTCAGAGAGAGGACAAACCACAACAGTGCATGAGGGGTGGTGGCTGTGACAGCAGGATGCCCCTGTTCTTTTTGACAGATGGGACAAGATAAAAAATGCTGAAAAAGGTCCCTACAAATTATGCTACTTCAGACATTTATGTTCATATATGGACCACTTCGTTTTCTTCCTGCCCCATGCTGTATAAGCACTTGGGCAGGCAGGCTCCATCCTGAGTTGCTAGGCAGGTCCTCTACTGCTTGTATCTAATATTCATTACGAGACTGCACACAGTACGCATTACAGTCAATCTGGAGTATGTAATCTCTTCTAACAGTAAGGTGACAAGCTCACAATCATAAATACTTCAACCCAGCACCTGTAATACACTGCAAGAAGCAGGCAAACAGCACTTACTATTTTACTTTCATAGAAGTTCCTACAGTCCAGCAAGATGGTATCGCTTTGTCCTTGACTGGCCTGAGACAAATACTGTTCTACTTCTCTATGAAATTCCTGAGGGGATAAATGGATTCCTTTAACAAAACAAAACAAACGAACAAACAAAAAAAAAAAGAAAAAAAAAAAGGAAAAAAAAAAGAGGGAGGGGGAAGAGAAGTGAGAAGCAGAACTACAAAACAATGTCACATATGAGATCACTGATCCAGATTCTTCTCAGATTTCCTAACAAAAAGTTTTTGTGATTGTTCACAGACTTTTCATCCCAACTCAATCAGCCAAGTTTATCCGTGTTTGGCTTCCTATTGGCAAATGAAAGAAAACACAACACAGTTCTATGTGACAGAAGAAGCAGCAGACAGGTACCTATCTCTATGATCTTTTGTTGCATTCCCGTCTACTCTTACAGTTGTAAAAGAGGGAGTGACATATTCCACTTCCCTTTGCTCATCTGTCATTACATTTGGAGGTGCAGAAATACAATTTTTAAAATTAAACTCTTCTTGATAACAATGAAAAACTTCCATGAACGTGTATTACTTTCAGTACAACTTCAATTTACATAAAGTTTCTCAACTTTCAGGACTTAGGACTTCTACTGAAAAACTAAAAAGCTCCACCAGCTTTATCTTTAAATCCTTTACCTTATTAAATCCTTTACCTTATTAAAAAATACCCCTCTAAGCAACCTGCCAGAGTAATACGAACCATCTCCATAACATGCTGCAAACTGGGGGGAAAAGGGAAAAAAAGGAAAGAAATAGCCAAACATACATCCCACAAACTGCAAAAAAACAGGAACAAAAAAAGTCCTCTTCCAAATTCACAAAAACATGCTCTGGAAGTTTGGCACCAACTAAATCTCTTGGTGGGAAAAAAAGCCGAAAGCTGCTCTGTTAATTGCAGTTTGCAGTGCTCCTGCTACCACCTATGTAAGCACCCTTACAGCAAACCCATAGCCAGGAACACCTTATCAGGAATAACCCATACTAAGCAGCTACAGGAAGCACAAAACAGATGCAGTCGGAGTTCATGCAGAACTTGGATCTGCTCAGTGCAAAAGGCAGGAGCACAGCTGTTCACTCCAAAACAAGTGACGCCAAGTCTGCAATCACCACCCCACAAGGTAACTGCTTCACATCATCTGAACTCTCCCACAAAACAGGAAGTTAATTCTCAAGTTTTCTGAGGCAGCTACACACTTGACTAGCCAAAACCTGGGCCAACAAATACTGGTAGCTTTTGACTACCAGTAAGAAATCAATTTCTGTATCTATTTCTCCTGTGTCCTGCCCATTGTGCAAAGGGAAATATTTCTGATGAAGGTATTTTACTCTTCACTCACCTCTCACTTGCCTGAGAGGCTTTATTTTTCATTACATAAACTTACCAGTTTCCTTATAAGACACTATCTTTGGATCAATGCCCATAGGTACAATTTCTTTGAATACTCCAACTCGAAGGTCTGGGAAACAGCGAGCTCCTCCTGCACTGCTCTAAGAAATCAAACACAGAAACAATTCACCAAAATTTGCCCGGTGTCAAAATTAAAATTACCCACTTGCTTGAATTCTACAGCTCATTAGAATATGAAAATATCTTGGTGGCTGAGGGAAATAAATGTCTCTCTTGCTGAAATCCACACTCTAAATCCTGAAGTTTAGGCAGCGTACCCCTAACACAACCTTAGGCCCAATGGCTACTTTGCAGGTGAGACAGACAGCATTTGGTTGGAGGTGCAGGGATATAGAGCAAATCTGAGTCAGAAACATGTTAGTAGCATTTATCATGAGAAAGTTGAGGCCCCTTACAAAAGCATGCTGATCCTGAGAGGAATATTAAATAATGTCCTCCAGTAATGGATCATGTTGCCACATCTAGACACTGCAGTTCTCTTGATCCCTCTGGCACCCGACACAAGCACAGCTGTGCCTCCAGTCGTGACATGTGTGATGGGAACTGCAGCATTCATGGGTGTGAAGGAGATGTACGGGAGGTCAGCCAGGCACATGACTTGTTAACAGTGGAGGCTGGTATCTCCGCCTCCCCCCAAACTCAAGCGTGGGATTTCCCCTTCAGAAGTCCTGGTAAGCCCTTTCTTGGTAGGCAGCCCCACTGCAGGCTACAGGAAGTGAGAATTTCTGCAGAGCTGAACCTCAAACACCGCTTGGGCACCATCAAGTATATACACATTCAAAGAAAAGTGCAGTGCTGTGCAGCAGTGTCCCAGCTATTATGGGAATCAGTCTGTAGTAACTGCAGTGCCCTCTGGATACGCTCATAGCCCCAAGCACGGTTCTCACTCCTCTATCCCATATCTTCATGGCACAGCAACCTGAAAGCCTGGCTCACTCAGGTATACAGAATACAGGAGAAACTGTGAGACACGAAACACCATAGTCCACTAACGCATGAACCCTGATGCCCAAAGAGATCATGCAAGGTTGAAGGTTTTGCCAAGGTCAGGGTAAAATTCCATCCCTGTTCTGTTTTTGCATCTACATATGACTGCAACTAACACAATTCCTCTTGAAATTCAGCCAAGCATAACAGACACTTATAAAGCTAAGACTGAATCATCACTGCAGCTCAACACGGAATTTGAGTTTCACAAGTTTCACTAACTCCTTTGATCTAGCTGCTTATGAAAAAATAATAGCACTCCCTGCAAATAAAACTGTGTGAAGAGAAACCTTCTCCTTGCAGAGAAGAAACCAGAACCTGCAGTGGTGGGCAGCCAAAGCCTACCAGAATGCCGTGGAGTGCACCAGCCACCACTGCCCTCACCATCTAAGGACAGCAGTCACTATGTATGCTCCAGCCAGGCACTAAGTGGCATAGGAAGAAACCTCTTGACAGTCCCTATGTGTTTTCTCTAGAAGATACCCAATCCATGGAACTGACGGTGCACATGTATGGGCACCAAAGACTGGATGAACCTAAGCAGGCTTCCAGTCAAGGATCTCAAACCAGTGTGAACAGGACAATGTGGAAACACTTTGCTGGGCTATGTATACACAGTGATGCCTGCTCAGTCTGGAGTAAATGCTTGTTGCAGAATGGTGGGGCTTAAGCACACTCCCTCCCTCACCTGTATCGGGGAGCTGTGCAGCTGCACCCACAGCTGCCAAAGCTTGTGGCAGCAGCTGTCACTACTCATGGAAACTGCTAATTCTGGTAAAAACCAGAAAAGTTACCTAAACAAGGTATGGTTAAGATGCTGGGAGAGCAGAACGGCTACAGCAAAAGTAATACTGTCAAGAAGGAACGTACTTATTTCTCGAAAATTAAACTACCTGCATTAACAATGTCTATGTAAAAATTATTTTTTCATACCTTGAAATCTTCTTGACACAAAATGTTTTTGAACAGAGGCTGGGAAAGCATAACTTTAATGTAGAGACTGGTAGCTACTTTGCTTCCACCAACTGTCCCATTAATCCCTTCTGAAGCAACTCGTACCTAGAAGGCAAGAGGAGAAGCTGGGGCTGAGCCTCAGTTACAGCAAAACAGATCACAGTGAAATTGGCAAAATATGACTGGGTGACAAAAGGCAGGCATAGGGGTATGTTCAGAAAAGAGACTACTGAATAAGGAAGGAAAATATGGTTACACCAAAGCTGAACACAAAGACTATAAACAGAAGAAAACCCCAACAAGCCAGTAATCTCTTCTAAGCCATTTCAAAAGAATCACATCAGGACAGTCAGAAGAGTCCATGCAGTATAAACAGAGAAATGCAGTATAAACAGAGAAATTGCTGTCTGCAAATCCTGCAGTCAGCATTAGAATTCCCAGTGAAAGTTGCCTCAGAAAGAACAATAGGCTTATGCCCCATGACTCACACAGCTAAAAAAGAAAATGTGAATATACATAACATCATATCTAATATTAAGTTTCAGGATGAGTCATTTTATCTGCAGCACTGACAAATGAACAAAAGCTCTGAAGTGGGGGCAGGGGGGAATGGAGAAAGATTGAATATAGGAAGTAAGGAAAAAACCAACTGGCTGGGAAGGTAAATACTGTACCTGTCTTGGAGATGAGACAAAAAAAAAGAAAGAAAAGAAACTCGAGAAAAATACCAACCACCAGGCAAGATAGCTGAGCAGAAAAAGAAGTGAATCCATCAGGACATTTCACCCCCAGACCTATGCTGATGTAACACTGGTAGAGAGCAAGAAGCTACTTAGGAAGACAAGTCACAGATAAGAGGAGCCTCCTGCTCCAAGTTGCCCTCCTTCTGCCCACAGATAGCATAGGACCATCAGCTTTCTGAGGCTAAAATTCACCTTCTCTCACAGCCTCCAGAGGCCAGCTACACAAACAGTTCATGTCCTTGGTCTAGCCTGCCAGAAATGAAGGAAACAGACTGTGCAGGAAAGAGAACTGCTATGCTACGGTGTGGTCTAAGGTGCTGGTTGGTCTCACCTAATTCCCAACAGTATGGATGACAGCTTGCTGTAGCCACTCTGTCTGGGAAACCACTGTGCACTGAGGAAGGAGGATACACCAGACCAGTCAGTGGAGCAGGCTCAGACCCATGCTATCCCTCCAGCTTGGCCCTCAGGCTGTGTTGTGCTGCACACAGGTGCAGCTTTAGCCACAGGGTACACCCAGCCTGCTAATGCTAACTGAGACACCTGCATGCAGCTCCCTGCTGATACCAGTGATTAAGCCAGTTTCATCTCCTTGCCTTTATCTAAGAATGCATGACAAATTTCCCATGTGACTATCCTTTCTGCTTGACACCAGGAGTGATAGAAAGACTCATTTTCCTGTTTCTATGTGTAACAGTGATGGAAAAGAGGCAACCGTTGCAAGGACAGTATCTGCACAGTGTCCTGTCTATGAGGCTCACTCGATGCCACACAACCCAGGGTTCCCTGCACCAAAAGGGATATAAGATTACCTGTAATTTCTTTTCTTTGTTGTGTTAGCTCTTAAATAGAATTCTAAAAGATACCTTACAGAGACTGAGTGCCTCTCTTAACAGGATCATAACAGACTAGCACCTTCTGGTGCAAAACACACCTGGGTCTCCATATACCTCATCATCCTGCACTAAATAGAGATGTGGGGTTTTTCCTTAAGAATACAACCATAGCTTAAAACCTTACCTTGCCAGTGAGATGCAGATGCTGACACAAAGCCTTTTGCCAAGCACAGAGCTTCTCTGGATCTTTCACCTCGCAGTAACAGTAATACAGAAGTACTTCTCCCACCTGGCTGCCCACAGCATGGCACAGATAAGCAAACAGAAAAAGGATGTTAAGAAAGAACAAAATTATACTATTAGCAGCAACCATTCAGAAAACAGATAATTTTCTTCTGGCAGATGCATGGAGGAAAAAAAAACTCAAACAAAGAAACTCTGGAGGGATTAGCACTGCTGGGTTTGATTTATTTAAAGCAGAAGGAATATTAACAAAAAAAGCTCCCACACTTCTAATTCTCAGGACTGGTTACAAAATGAACTCCTCTGTGCTGCATGGGACATCACTGCCAGTGGCCTACCATGTGCTCTCCCCACACACAGGACACAAGAATTGCTGACTTTTGTGCACACAAGCATCCCATTAAATGCTCACTTTGCCAAACTGGCACTTGAAAACTCAAACACTTGAGCTGTCTAAATTTAAAAAGCCAAAACTTTTTGTGACATTGTGTGTTCCCTCATTCTGTGTGGCATAAGCCAAACTCTCTCATAGTCAGAAACATTTTTGTAAACCTACGTCATAACTAAATGAGCCCTGAAGGAACCTGAACAAGCAGCAGAAACGAACCTGTGCAGTGCATATCCTGGTGTTCTGCTCTTTTCTGTTATGGTCTTTCTTTACAGATCCAAGCTGTCAAACAACACCCATACAGCTCTGCTTTAACAGTGCGGGATGATATAGCTTGGACAGTTCAATCCACCACTAAAATCTGCAGTGGCTCTAACTCTTTATGTAAGAGATACCTAAAGAAACCGAAGACCTAGAAGAATACTGGTGAAGACTCTTACTGTATCTTAAAAGTGTCGCTTGGCTGAGTCTCATAAGAAGCTCTACTTGCAGATGACCATGTAGAGCGTGAGCAGCCAAACACCCCACTCCTGGACAGTCACAGCGGCGAGGGGCTTCCTTACCTTGTCAGATCCTGCTGGCTGACGTGGCTGGTGTCCGGGAGCGCCCAGGAGATCTCCGTGTGGCCGCAGGGATGCCCGCTCGGCCGGGCCGCGCTGCCTGCCGGGCCGGGGCCGCCCCTGGGCTCCGCCAACCCCGCAGCGAGCCCCGCCTGGCGCCCGACGTCCCCGGAGTGGTGCAGGGCCACGTGCCTGTGGATGCCGGGCAGCTCCTCGAACGCCTGCCGGCAGCACCGCCACCGCACGCCCTCTGCACCGCCGGAGCACCGCGAAGCGGCCGGCACCTCCTTGGCTTTGACGAACAGCGAGAAGGCCTGGAAGGCACCGCAAGCGTCCGCGTTACCGAGGTGACCCCGCCAGCCGGCCCCGGCCCACCGCGGCCCTATCCCGGCCCGACCCACCTTCCTGCGGGCGGCCGCTCGCTGCTTCCTGCCCGCCGCCGCCCCCTCAGCGCTGCCCCGCGGCGAGCCCTGCCCGCTCGGCGCCGCCTCGCTCGGCACCATCTCCGCCTCTCTGCCGGGAAGAGCCCGCTCCGCCCCGCCTCCTCCGCCTCCTGCCTGCCCCGGAAGGGCTCGGGTTCCGCAGGGCAGCGGGCGGGAGGTGCCGCGCCCGCCCCGGAAATAGCGCAGACGCGGGCGGGGAGGCAGCGCGCTCGCTCGGCCCGTGCGAGGTTCCTGGGCCCGGCGCTTCCTGGCGCTTCTCGGCGCTCCTCACCGCTCCTCACCGCTCCTGCCCGCTCCTCCCGGCCGTTCCTCGCCATGTCGCGGCGGCGGCACAGCGACGACAGCGATGGTGAGCCCCGCGTCCCCGCCGAGGTGGCCCGGCAGGGAGGGTGGCTTGGGCGGGATGGAGCAGCGGCAGGGTTCCTGCGGTGTCGGTAACGCCGTGCTCGGTGTGTTTTTGGGACAGGGCAGCCCCACAAGAGGCGGAGGACGTCCGAGCCGTCGGAGATCGAGGAGAGGCTCGAGTCGCTCATCTGCAGGGTGGGAGAGAAGGTAGGCGGGCCGGCGGCTCGGCAGATTTAAAGCCTTGTTTCCCGCCGCCCTCTGCCCTTCCCGTGCGCGGCGTGGGAGCACTTCGTCTGTAGCAGCGACCCACAAAAAAAAAATTAATGCTTATTTTATGATATAGATGGAAAGTTGCTGGTTTTTGCAGAGCTACGTGCTGTGGCGGGCAAATGCTTAAATCGTAGCGTAGCATTTCCCAGTCAGCGGTAAACAGCCAGAGAATAGTTGCCATTGTATGTAAAGATGGTGTTGCTGATTCTAGTCTGCCAAAGATGTGCAGGAATTAACTGGTCCGCCTGTGACACAAGTTTCCAGTCCCGACAGAATGTGGGGCTAATGGAGGAGGGCGTGGAAGAACAAAAGATGACGGTGCTCTGTAAAACAAGGTGTTTTGCTTCGTGCTGTGTTGTTAATCAATGCTCGGCCGCATTAGCGGCATGCTCCTGAAGTGATGTCAGATGTGGCATCCCTGGGGAGCACTGGAGTTCCTAGTAGGGGATCTTGGCGGTCGGGTGCAGCTGTTCTGAGGAGTAGCTGCTCCTCTCGGGCAGTCGAGAACAGATCTTCTCTGCTGATGGAGGCAGGTTGTTGCCCTGAAGAAAGAGGGGACATGAAAGGATGCTCTCGTCCAACTTCATTATCTTACATGTGAGAGTCAGACTAGTTCGTTTTGCCTGGTTGATGACGAAACGGTTTTTTATATTTTTGTTTTAGAGTAATTCATCTTTGGAGAGCAACCTGGAGGGCCTAGCTGGTGTTTTGGAAGCTGATCTGCCAAATTACAAAAGCAAGATACTGAGAATACTGTGTACTGTGTACGTATGGAGGAGGTCTGGGAATATGGGATGTGCTTTCTTTGTGCATTAGTTTAAGTGTTTAACGTAGTTTGAAGGCCATGAATAGGTTTAGTTCCTGGTTGCTGTCATAACGTAGGGTTTGTCTTACTACAAATGAAAGAAATAGGGGAATAAGCTCGTTATGTACTGGGTGTAATTAAGGAAAAATACCTCTTCACATTGCTTTGACTTGAAACCTGTACAAAGACTCAAAGCAGGTAGAAGAAACATCACAACTGGTCTGCAGGAGCTGTGGGAACACAGCAATGCTGGGCAAAATCCTGTTTCCACATGAAATACTTAAGACCACCAAAGTTATGGGCTGCTTACCCTTAGTTGCCTCTATTATCTGTGATGTTTTCTCACTGCTTTCTCCTCCCTGGCAACGATGTGCTGATGTGCTCGTGTCTTTGTAAGCCCGTTTGCTAGAGGAGGGGAACTGGGAAGGTGAGGAGCAGAAAGCAGGCTCTCTGGTGGCTGACAGCTCTCCTTCCTCTCCCTCACAAAGTGCGGGGGTGCCATGTCAGGGTCACTGAGTGGGGTGTCTATGACAGGAGGTAGGACAAGCACTAAGGAAGGGTGTGGTGGAGACTCTATAGCCTATGCTAAGGTTTTGCAGATACTATAAGTCTATTTTGTAGCAATTGATGTAATAAAAGGCAAGCAGTGTGCTTCATTCCCGCATAGCAGAAAGACACTTCCGAAAGTACAGAGTTACATGCATATAAAAATGGTAGAGAAAAATTACTTCTTTACAGGAGGACATCACGTTTAGATGTATTTTCTTAGTTCCTTGTGAGGCAAGTTTAATTTACAGCAAGCAGATTCTAAGATGCTATGCAGTGGCCAACTGGCACATGATGAATAAACAACTAACGCAGTGTTTCTTTTTCTGTGTCAGCGCTCGTCTGCTACCAGAAAAGCTTACTGTTTATACGACATTGGTGGGGTTGCTGAATGCCAGAAACTACAATTTTGGTGGGGAATTTGTAGAAGCCATGATTCGTCAGCTTAAAGAATGTCTGAAAGTAAACATGTATAATGAAGCTGTGCATTTAGTAAGTGGAATTTTGTTTGTATATTTGTTTCACATCCTTTTTCTTTCCTCCTTCTTTCACCTTTTTATTACAGAAGAGCTGAACTTTGCAATGTGTTTTAGTCTCTTTTCCTGTCAATATGCAGTGCACTGTAAATATTCCAAGAGGAAATGTGTGTTATGTGAGAAGTATTTTCTTTTTCACCGGCAAGGAATTATATCACATTTGCAAAATTTACTTCCAACTTTATCTTTTTCACAGTGAAAAATTAGTGTTAAATAGAGACACTTCTCCCTGCCTGTTCTTCAGTCAAATGTAAAAGATGAAAGAAAGTCAATGCACTTTCATTGTATTCAGAGGTACATGAGGGTCTTGTGGCTCCTGTGGAAAAAAAATTTTGAAAAGAAAATGAACAGTGTAGTTCTTAAAAGCTATTTTTGATGGCTGGTTTCATTGTGCTGATGTGAGGGGTGAAGATCAAGCAGTCAGTTTTAAGTGCTGCCTTTCTTTGAAAGCATTTGCTCCATTCTTGCTGCTTCCAGATTTTGTCAGCTGAAAGGTATTAGAACTTCAGCAGTGTCTGATTTACAAGCCCACTGCCAAGTTCCCCACCTTTTTCTAAAACTCACTGGTGAATGTTAAGATTCTAGTCAAGAGACTGCTCTTCAGTCAAATGTAGGACACTTTTGCTAATAAGAGCCAGTTGCTAGAATTTCTGGTATTTTAGTAATCTGATACTGTATAGAGTAGATAGAAGCACAAGGATTTTCTTCTGTAGTATCAGTATGCATGTTTCCCACCATTCCTTAATTAGGAATATTATCCTTACAATGTTATTGCAGTGGATGGGATTAAGGGCATTATAATGAACAATATATCAGACAGCACGTATGATGCTTGTTTTCTAGCACTGAAAGGCGAGTCTCCAGTGTGCAGTTCAGCCTTTGTGGTACTGAATGAGTATTATACTTTTATTGGTGGTTTGTTTTAATCATTTCAGTAACGTTTATTTTTTCTTCTGTAGCCAGTGTAAAAAGTATTCATTTAAAACATTTTTTCCTCTTCTTTAGGTTCGTTTTCTATCTGATCTCGTCAATTGTCATGTAATAGCTGCACCTTCAATGGTAGCTATGTTTGAAAACTTCGTGAGCGTGACACAGGAGGAGGATGTACCCCAAGTAAGCAAAAGATCTGTAGGCTCCCTGTGGCTGTTTTCACAGTTTGTCTGTACCATTTGTTCTGTACTTAGAACAGGGAGGTTTTAGGGAGAGCAACCTAAGTCGATTGACACATACAGTTTCCTGAGCATTAGTAAAAGTAGCCTGGGGCAATTGGGAAATATGTATACAGTAAGAAAGTGTGGTCATTATAGTGAAGTGGCTGAATTGAATTTATTTTACCTTGCTCTGGCAATTGCAGAATGCCTAGCTTTTCCACTGTACTGATAATCTGCAGAACTTTGAAAGTGGTCCCATTTATCCCATTTTTTAAGTCTGTCTGACAGAGTTCAAATGAAAAATTTTACTTTTCAAGCATGAATCCTTTTCTTTCATGCTTTACCTATTTCCCGTCTGCAACTGCTGGTCTTTACATTCCTCCAAAACAACTTGCTGATGTTTTAAATTAAAATGTATGTGGGTACAAAATCTGTTGGAGCTTACTTGTCATGTTTTGGTATATTACCTTCCTGTAGGTGCGATGTGACTGGTATATGTTTGCATTTCTGTCATCTTTGCCTTGGGTTGGAAAGGAGTTATATGAGAAGAAGGATGCTGAAATGGATCGCCTCTTGTCTCAGACAGAAAGTTACTTGAAGTAAGTTGTAACTTGTTAGAAACACTCTCTTTGGTGTCTATATAAGTGTGAAGTAACAGCTTTGGTTACTGCTCACTTAAAAGTATTCTGAAGCCTTAGGTCTGAACCATTTTGTGGGGAGAATAAAGCCCTAAAAATGCAGTAGGTGGAGAGATTTTCAAGTTTGAAAAGTTTTATTGTCTAGTTCTAGGGTGCGTTGAAGGTCTTGTTCTGCTCATGCTGGAGCAGCTGGAGTTGTAAATGTGCTGTTGATAGTGGTAGATTGTTGCATTGGTGGTGTGCAGTGTCGCTGCTTTCTGTCTGGGTGCTTCAAGTTAGTGTTATCAAGATATGATAATAGAGATATTTTAAGTAATCACAAACCTGGCTTTTATATGCTGTAGACTTCATCAGCTGAAGAGAACGAAGATTAGTCCACTCACAATAAAACCAAAAATTAGTCTATTAATGCTGCCCTAAATTAGTCTATTAAAAGTCAGGTTTTCTTTCCTATTTAAACAGACGCCGCCAGAAGATTCATGTGCCCATGCTACAAGTGTGGACTGCTGATAAACCACATCCACAAGAAGAGGTGATTGGACTTTACACTGCATTCTTTCAGAAAGTTTGGAAAGTAGTTTTCTATTAAGGTGTTCTTTTATGGTGAAATTAAAAGACATCTCTAAAAGTATGAATGATTTGAGTTGTCTGATGTTTGTCGTTGATGCCAACAAGTTCTCTGTGGGGAATTCCTTTCCAAGTATTGGGCCGAAATAAAAGGTTAGGTTGAGTAAGAAGGAGGGTGTTAGTTGTTTGCTGCAGGCCCTGAGGAAATGTTACGAAGTAAATTGTAGTGTTTGGTTTTGAACTTCAGGTTACAGGGCTTCATGTTAAAAGGACTTTTTGTGTGAAACAGAACGTATGTAGTTCCTTACTTACACTTAAATGTTTTCCTCTGCAAGAAAGAAACCTTTGTAATGGCTTTGTTTTTTCTCAACTTTAGGAAGTGCTAAACAAATACATAGAAACTGTATGCAGAAGTTACCGTGCTATTTTTCTTTACAGTTAAGCCAAAAATACTGGAGAGGACAGGTGGCATCTGGCTAGCTTAGGGTGGGATTTGCCTTTTTGGGTATTCTTGAGGTTTTTTCTTTCCCCTGACTTTCAGGACAAATGTTGGAAGGTGGGATCTAAATTGATTTTCTGGGATATTTTGCAACTTGGTCCTCTTAGATTCTGTTCAGTGTTCTGATTAAGTCACAGTCTTAAAAATTATCTTGTTAAACGTAGTTTGGAGGGATGGGCTTTCTGGTTATGATCAGTTTGTCTACATGAGTTTTTTGCCTGCCCAGTATCTGAATTTCGTTATTTAGTTCAGTAGAGACAGGTTAGCTGACTGTGTTTGAGACCCAGAGTACTTGCAGACATGACTGTTCACTAGTTTTGTTTTTGTCATGTCATAATTTCAGTAAATGCAAAGTGCTTCCATATGAAGAGGTTTCTTGCAAATGTTGCAACTTGAAACTTGCATTCAGTAAGGCCACAGGCCTCCAGACGTCTTGGAGTAATTGACAAAGTAAGACTATTGCCAGTTGCACAGGTGTCAATGCTATCCCTCTGAGATTGGTGGTATTTAAAGAGTCATAATATCCCAGCAAAGAGTAGTGACTGTTCACTGCTGTAGTTTCTCTGGGACCCCTGAAGTGCCTGTTGGTGTTTAAAAAATTGCCAGCAGTTAAATTTCACTGACACAAAACTGTGCAGACTTAGGAGTAGTTCTAGGATTTAGAGTTCTTAAATTATTTGTTGGTTTACTGAATCAGCAGTTCAAGAAACTTGGTTTTTTTCTGAATGTAGTATGGAATGTATAGATTTCAGATATTTCAGGAAACTGCCGGTTTTGTTTGGAGATTCAGCAGATCTAATGTTTCTCACTTTTTACTTCAGTATTTAGACTGCCTTTGGTCTCAGATCCAGAAATTGAAAAAAGACCGTTGGCAAGAGCGGCACATCCTGAGGCCCTACTTGGCTTTTGACAGCGTTCTCTGTGAGGCACTGCAACACAATCTGCCTCCCTTCACACCCCCACCTCACACTGAAGATTCTGTATACCCAATGCCAAGGGTTATTTTTAGAATGTTTGACTACACAGATGACCCTGAGGTACGTGATTGCTGTGGGGAATGGTGAGTGGATTTCACAATTAGGTTCCTGGGGCCATATTGGTGAAAATGTGATGTCCTTTCTCCCAGGATAGTGAGTTCTTTGAAGGCCAGCAGCAGTTTTGCTTTGGTACTTCTGCAGAAGTGGACTAAGTGACCAAGTTACTGTAAAAAGGAAGTTTGTGAGGAGCAGAATTTAGGGAGTAAAATGCTGTGATGCTGTCATTTAGAGGACAATGTTGACTGAATTCTCTAATGTCTCTAGTAAAACTACATTCACAGAGTTAGACTTTGCTTCCAAAAAGTTGGTGACTCAAGTCTTTTCTAGGCTAGGTATTTGTTGCAATGTTTATTGTCCGTCAGAATTTGTTGATGCGTATTGTGAAACAAAGGAGCGCAGGAAAAGAAAATATGCTGCTTTCCCCAAATGCTTTTATACCTTCCTTTGCCTGAGTCTGCTGCCTTTTACCTTTGCTTATTGGCCTCTGGTTTTCACAGTGAAAAAGACCATGAGTGTGTATTCTTTGTACTCCATGGCTTTATTTCTTTATCACAGTCTAGCTCAGCTGTGGTTTTCTTCCCAGGCTGCATGGTGGTAGCCTACCCAGTGACTCCACGAAGCAAAGGAAGAAGCAAATGCTCTGCAAACTTAGAATCGTGTTCTCTGATTTTGTTCCTATTTCTTCTTTTAATGAGTCCTTGTGTTCATTTTGCTTTAAACACGAGTGACTCTGAGGTTTATGTGGAAATGCGTTGTACCAACTTTTCAGTCCTGAAGAATATAGGGTAGTTGAGACCTGATGGTGTTTATGTGGAAGTTGAACTACTTTTTTCTACCTGTAGATGTCTTTAGGCTAGCTTGCTGCCTGTGGTACCAGTGGATTAGCAGTGATCTTAATAAGTCTTCATTCTTTCTTACCAGGGTCCTGTCATGCCTGGCAGCCACTCGGTGGAGAGATTTGTAATAGAAGAGAATCTTCACTGCATCATCAAATCCCACTGGAAAGAGAGAAAGACTTGGTAAGAGGATCTTAGTACTAGGGCGCCTTGGCACTTTTTAAATGCTACTGTGGCTTTGGTGCCAGCGGGGATATGTCCTGCACTGGTTAGGCGAGAGCTCAAGAGCAAATGTTTCCTGACCATTTGGTGGTGAAAGTTTATTTACTACATTTATCCATGCTGAAACTGTTGCCTGGAATACTGTGTATCCATAACATCCAGATAACAGAGAGTCTGTGTAATCCAGGGGGCGGTGGTTTCTTGGGAAGGGAATCCCTTGATAATACAAAATGTGCTGCAAAAAGTACGCAGACACACCTTATTCCTCATGGGAGCTCTGTGGAGAATGTGGTTGTGTTGTGCTTCCTGGAATGCTGTGTAGTTGGGGCAGCGAGCCTTGAGCTGGTTCATCTGCAGCTGACTGAGCATTGATGTTTATGGACACCTACTTGTTGTGCTTCCTGTGGGAATTACATGCCAGAGATAATTGAGTTCACTCTGGGGAGTCACTACAGGGCCAGATTTCATCGGTTTCAATCCAGCTGTGCGGGGCGGCAGTCAGGGCACTTCTCTTCCTTTCTGCCCAGACACCGTCTGATGTGGGTAATTGATAACCAAGATGGTTTGCCGCAGTCGTCATGCTTCTGTATGAAAATACCGAACCCTGCATGGGTTGCAAGAAATGGGCAGAAATTATGTTTCTGGTGATGACACGTGCTAAAGTTCAGTGGTTGCAGCTGTTTGATCCAGCAGAAACTAGAGTGTTTCAGTGTTGTTGCAGTTACTGGGATAGTCTTTGCTAATTCTCAGAGGAAAGTAAAAGACCGGGAGATACAAGATGTGCCAGAGAGGTGGTGGTTTGCTTTGCACAAATGATAGGTGGTAATGACCTGATTAAAAGATTAACCATTTGAAACATGAGAGTTTCTTATATAAACCATTAGCTTAATTGTGCTTTCAAGTAATTTTAAACATTTAATTGTTTGGGATAATTTCTTTTTCCCATTTCATGTGCACCTGCCACAATTACAGATCATGGCAACTTTCTATGCTAAACTGTTGGGGATAGCAGAAGAGTGTTCAAGCCATGTTACTACTGAACAGAGAGTACAGTGTTACAGATCATAGTTTAGGCAATGCTAACATGTCCTTGTGCTGTTCCTTTTTTAAGTGCTCTATGGGTTGAATAACAGACTTTGGAAGGATTATTGATTTGTTTGGTGCTGTTTTTATGGGCACTCTTGCCCAGAATTAAGCATTTTCTGTAATTCTGTTACTTGATTTTTATATCACATTTGCTGTGTTATGTTTGAATTAAATGTATCTGTGGTTTTGCAGTGCTGCACAGCTGTTGAGCTATCCAGGAAATAACAAGATCCCCTTGAACTACCATATAGTAGAGGTATGGATTTTATAATCACCTCTTCGGACCTCCATTATTTCATGAGTAACACGTCTCAGTTAGTTCCACTATAGATTTCTTAAAATACAGTTTGCTTTGGGAATCAACCGGAATTTTGTTAAATTCAACCAACACCTTTTAAATGAGCAGGTTATATACAGTCAAGTGATAGTCTTGTGCTTTTGTTGTAATTTTAACTTGGTGCATTCAATTTTGAACTAAAATACAAGAGGAAATGTACACAAACTGAAATACAAGAACCTCCATTTAAACATAAGAAAAATGTATTTTTAGTGCAAAGATGATTAAGCAGTGGAAGAGTGTGGAGAGAAAACTTGTGAACTCTATCCTTGCAGAAGTTTAAAACCTAAGAGGACACAGCCCTTAGCAATCTGCTCTAGGTGACCCTGCATTATGCAGAGGGCTTTTGACTTGATGATCTCCAGTTAGACTCAGCCATTCTGCATCATTTTATGTTTAGATCTTTTAAATTATTTTGTCCTGCTAGCCCTGCAAAGAACTCGTAATGAAGTAGCAGTGTGTTTCCTCTGGGACATTCTCCTTGTTAGAGAATTCTAGATAACTGTAATGTGTGCCAGCACAGCAGCCTAGGTCTTCTTTTACTTCGTTCATTGAAAAGTCTGCTTTCAAGTTGCAGAGCGGTATAAAACTTATTGATTTTCATACAAAATTCATAGGAATTAACAGATTATAATAACAGCAACTTGTCATATAAAGGCTTTATGAAGAAGTAACTATAAGTATGAATTTCAGAGCTAATTATGACTAGAAATAATCCTATGTAGAAGATTTGTCTTAAAGTGGGATTGAGAATTCCTTTTGGCACCAAAATGCCAAGTATTCTGATTGTGCTGTGAAATTACATGAGTTTTGGTCACCTTATTCTTTTTTTACTCTGAATTCAGAACAGTATTAAATTTATTTATTACATTAAACAGTATTAAAATTAGGAGTAATTTTATGCCTTAACATTGAAGTATATTCAGTAGTTTTGCCTCCAGTATCTTGAAGTACTGTAAAAAGTGATGAAAAAACCAGAAAATGTACAAATTCTATTACTAACTCTGTAATAATTTCCTTTTTTTTGCAATTTTGAGTTATTTTAGACTATTCACTTCATTATTTGTCTGGCTGCTTAATTTTAATGAAGATCTAGAGTTTTTAAGGCTTAGTGTAGGGTTTTTTCATGCTTCTCTTTATTCTGCTTACTACTCCACCCTTGTAAGGTTTCTCTGACGGTCTCTCACCAACAGTCAGGTTGGTGATATGCAGCTTTCAACAACAGTTCAATCTGTGAAATTTCACTAACTTTTCCAGCAAGTCAAAGAACTGTAGAAAAAAATGTGCTCTAACAAATAAAGGAAAATGTTATTTAGAGTTCAGAATATAAGAGTTAGGCAGAAATAAATGTAGTCTGTCAGTACTTTCCCAAGTATTTCTATTTTTGAGGCCCAAGACTCCATTTTGCAGTTTGTTGTCCAGTTGTTATTTCTTATCTTGAAAAATGGAGGTGTTTTCTGCCTAACAGAGCTCTCCCTACCTTTTGGCCATATATGTCTTAACAGTATGTCCAAATTATGCTGACACAGAAAGGTTCCCCAGCATCTTATAGTCTCTTTATGCTTTCAAGTCCTTCCTTAGAAAAACAAGTTCTAGTCAATGCGTTCTCATGTGCTGTTTTTGGAATCTATAAATGGATGTTGATTTCTTATACAAGTAAGACTTTTCTAAAAAAAACTCCTTTAAGCTTTATTCAGAAGTTTAAAGAGGAAACTGATCAACCGTAATGAATCAAAGTGTCCCGACTCCTTTGATGTAATTTAAGTTTAGTTGAGAGTGGAATACAAAATGAACAGAAACTCAGAGGTGGATGTTTTACAGTGACGAGTTTTTTTCTGACACTCAGAGGTTGACATGCTGTTTTTACGGGCAAACTTTAAAATAAAAACACAAATGCTGACTGCAGGATTATTTTCAGGTTTCTTAGAAGGGTTTCTTCCAAGGGGTAGTGAGCATATGTATTTGTTGTATGAAATGCTGGTTGTAATTCTCCGTTTAAAATTGTGACTTTTTTTGTATATGGTTTTGTATAGGAGAAAAGAGGACACCGTGAACAGGATGTAAATGCAATTTTAATGCAAATATTCTTTCATGCTAAATGCTTAGGCTTCATTTAATAAATCTAATATTTATTATTCAATAGGATCAAATTATTTCTGCATTTCTCAGATCATATGGAATCACTGCAGTAGATCATATGACTGCCCATTTCTACAGTTACATGCTATGTTTGTTAGGCTTAATAGACGTGTAGTGCTGGTGTTTTGTTAGTATGAAATGATAAGAGCTGTTAGAGTGGACTCCATTAGTACAGTGTTGTGTTACAACTACCTTTTATTGGTTTTCTCTCTTTTTCCTGGAACATGCATTTGGCAGAAAAATAAACGTCTTTTACGATAGGTAATTGTTTAAGATTTAAAGCCACCGTTGTGAAGCTGAGAGTTGTGCAGGCCACATTGGACTGTGCTGTTATTCTGTGATTCCCTCTCCTATAGGTAATATTTGCAGAGTTGTTTCAACTGCCATCTCCACCACATATTGAAGTAATGTACACAACACTCCTGATTGAGCTGTGCAAACTTCAGCCTGGCTCTTTACCACAAGTTGTATCCTTTCTGTGCTCCTGAGGAGCATTTATGAAATGCAGTCTTTATTTTGTTTGTTCTGTAGCTGATGGGATAGTAATCAATACTATTAATATTTTACAGTATTAATATTATACAGTAGCTGCAGGAAACTTTGCCTGTAACACTTGCATGATTGAATAACGCAGCCCACTTAACAGAGATGTAGATTTGCCAAGTAGGCAGGACCCTTCAGCATTCTAGGCAATAGTCTGGTCCTTCCTCTAACCTTGCCAAGAAGTCTTGATAAGGGGATAAAATGCAATACTTGTTTGTCACTGTGGCCTGTTTAGGTCTGGATGATGTGTGGCATGGTCAGAGACACATTAAAGGCTGAGAAGGAAAGGAAGTGACAAACTTGATCTTATATTCTAACAACTCTTTGAATGCTCCTGCTCTTTGTTAGTAGGAAGTGTAGGAGGTGGTTTAAAGGACTTGTCTGAGTTGCCACTTGATGCTCACACTAGAAGCACTTCCAAAGGCCAGTAGTTATCTGTAGGCTCAGAGAGGGTGGCTACTTGCTGAGAAAAGAGGCATGGCTCCGAGCTAGTTCTGATTGCCACATTGCCCCTCATGTCCTGTTAGGTCATTGTTTTATGTCAAGCTATAGACTGAGAATGGAGGACAGACCATAGATGTCTATCCACTGGTAATTTCATGCCCAAATTTTCTTTCTCCTACTTGATACCACTTACTGTCTGAAAAGAACATCGTCTCAATTACTAGAGCCAAGTGTCTCCCTTGAATTGGATATATGTCCATGCATAAAGTTTTCTGTGTTAATAAGGACAGTGTAAGAAGGGTAAAGGCCTTGTTGGGTAAAGTCAATGTAGACAGACTTTCTCAAGCCTTCAGTGATGATCAAAGATTGATTGTGGATGACCAGGAGTCTCTGAATCCAAGATGGTGAGATTACTGAAGTACTCCATAAGTAGGTTGGTGCCTGTTTATGTCAGTGCAGTTTTGCTTGTTGCATGATGTGAATTCTGTCCTTCTGTGGAAAAAAACAGCAGTTGCAATAATGAAAGAAGAGCAGGCTGGGATTAGAGGGTGGAACTCACAATATTCTTAATTTTTTCCACTGTGGATTTACTTGATTTACCTGGTTTTGGAGTAGGATCAGGGAGCTTCCAGTGCAAAAAGTTGATGATATTCCATTAAAAACCTGAACGGAAAAACATCTGACTTACCTACTTCTTTTTTGTAAACCTTAATAAGAAACTTTAAGCTTGCACAAGCCACAGAGATGCTCTACATGCGTTTGGACACAATGAATACAACATGTGTGGACAGGTAAATGTGTTTTGGAGACGATGGAAAACATTCCTTGATAGCCAACGTAGAAGAAAACAAAGAGGTTGTGGAAGGAGCAGTCAAAAAGCCTTGTTAGAACTAGCTGATGTTATCCAAAATGTTCTGTGGACCCTGGCTTTGAGTGATCTAAAGAGAAGGTGGAGGATTGACTGCTTGGCTCTCCTGCCAGGAACACTCCTGTGGAGGTCACACATTTAGTTGTCTATGCGGGACAGGTCAAACTGGTGACAACTTTTCCATGTTCAGAGTTGTTCATGGTTGTGTAGCACTCTGTTACCTGGCACTGTGCCTACTCTCCAGTGGTTGGGGGTGGAGGGGGTGACTTGGAAAGGAAGTTGGTGTATGTGCTGCCCAGAGGAGAAGAATGGTGGTGATATTGGCCTTTTAGTGAAGTCTGCATTGAGTAGGAGAGTGGTTAATGACTCATTAAAAATGTGAAAGCTGCGTGTCCACAGTAAGTTTACATTTTAATTGGTAGTTTAATACTTCATCTCTTCATGTGAAATGATAGAGCATGACAGGCTATCTGTATGTAAAACCTTCTTTCTGACTCTCCAAACTGAGTCTTTTGTATCTGTCAACATAAATGCCTGTTTAATGCTGTAATAGCTTAAAAGAGTTTAGGCTCGTCTTTGAGAAGTAGAATACATTTATAAGGAAAGCTCAACTGAAAGTTTTCCTGCACTTCTGACATTTAACAGAGCTTTCTTTTTCTTTTAATAAAGATTTATTAACTGGTTTTCTCACCACCTGAGCAACTTCCAGTTCCGTTGGAGCTGGGAAGACTGGTAAGTTTCTATCCTTTGAATTCAAACCTGAGATTGATAAAACCTTAACATTTCAAACATATCCAGAAAGTGTCAAGGTATGGTGACCTTGTTAATTGCTCTCCTCCATCTTATCAGAGACCTTTCATAATCTGTCTACCAGCACTCAGTGGTAGATTATTTTAATAATCTCTTTAGTCACTGTATTGTCGCTAGTGAAGTTTGTGATAAATCTCAAGCCAGTGTAAGCATTCCTTAAAGAGGGGAAGCAGAAATGTGATGTCTTTAATTTGTCCTGCACTTTCTGTCAGTTGCTAGCAAACTTTCCAGAATGACTCCCCATACCTTTCTTTTACTTTTAACGGTTTGTGCTGACTCTTTCTAGCCTGTATTCATTCGGTTGTTTTGCTTTCTGCCCTACCCTAAACCTTTAATTATAACTTTTATCCTTCAGACCTTGTGGTGTTTGCCACCTGCCAAATCCTGGTGCCTGAAATTCCATCAGAGCTTGCCCTGACACCTTTTCTTACTATGCCAAATTTTGAACCTGCATGTCTAGCAGGAGCTCCCTGGAGTCCATCAGTGTCTAAACACAGGTTTCCGGAGATTTCCATTCCAGGCACCCATGTAGCAAGGGAGATCCCCTTGAGGCCAAGTCCTCCACGCAGTATTTTCCACAGCCTGTAACTACATATTCTTTGTGGGTGATCTGCCTTGTGGAGAGGGTTGCAGCCCTTCTTCTGATACAGTTCTGTGGCTTTACTTAAATTTCTTGTACTGTCTTCTTGTGGAGTTAAGTGCTCGGTGGCTATTCTGGCATATATCCATGTTGACTGACCAGGCAGCAATCTTCAAAGAGCTGATTTTAGTTTGCCTGGATGTTCCTTGATGGCAGTGATTCTCACAAGGTGCCATTTTTAACAAATCTTGCAAGTAACTCTATTTGAGGCTTTTCTTTACCTACATTGCATTTGAAATCAGCCACAAGAGCTGAGGGAGGAACAGACCATGAAATCACACAAGATTCCTTTCCTGAGGAAAGGGAAAGCCAGCTAACCATAGCCACAAATTATTTTTCATGTGGTGGGGGAAGGGAAATTACTTGAAAATTCATCACACAGAGATGAAATTCCAGGAATGCTAATTGCCAACAAAGAAGTAGTGATTAACTTACCTCAATGGCTTAAAATTGCCTACACTCCAAGGGTCAAGCGCACCTATTGTCTTTAAACTGTGATTGTTTTGTACTATCAGAATAAGCCAAAAGAGACTAAATGCTTTTGCTAAAAGCCATCACGTTTTGTCCTTTGATAGGTCAGATTGTCTTACTCAGGACCTTGAAAAACCCAAACCCAAATTTGTGAGAGAGGTTTTGGAAAAGTGCATGCGGTAAGTAAGATCTTTCCATAGTTGCATTCAAGCCAGAGTTTCATCTAAATACTGTCAGAGTCCTTTTAACTTGACTCTTGTCTTGGGCACATCGGTTCTTACAATTCATTTTCAGTTAAGAGATGAGCCTGTTGTTAGTGTGATTTTTAATCTGATTTACCTGCTGTAGGACACTGCTTTAAAGAGAGGGACAAACAAGTAGTGCAGGTGGTAGTGAGCTATCCATGCACACCTGTAGTCACGTGCTTCACCACAGGCGTGGGAAGAAACAGAGTTTAGGCTATGTTCTTGGAAAGTATTCAGCATTCACAGAAATGGAGGGAACTGACCATTAATTATACTAAAAACTTAGAATCTAATCCTGATTTTTCTAAGTGCCTCTGATGTTCATTTATCTTAAACTAATAAACAACTGTCTAAACAAACAAAATCTCCAAATCCAACAAGACTACATAATCAGTAGTTCTGATAAGTAGTCTGGGCTTAAAATTGTTGAAATTAGGGTGGTATAGGAGAGAGAAAAAGCAAAATGTTGAAAAAGCCTATGTTATTCAGCATTCAGCATGAAGACAGTCGAGGTTTGGGTGAATTCCGTATTGGAAGTGCGAAAGTGTTGTGCTGCACAACAAATGCAATTTTTTCCATGGCACTCTTCTATATCACTGAAAACTCTGGTAGCAAATTAAGCCTTTGTGAGAGTGAAATGAAGCTGGAGAGTAAAATGAAGATGTCTGGTTTAATGTTTTTTCTGCTTTGAATACCAACATCTTACTAGCTTTCTGCAGCACATCTCAAGTTTTTTGCATAAAACTTCTTACCAGGCAGCCTTTTCACAAGGCAAATTAATTGCATGAGGATGAAACTCTAGCATCACAGAGTTCAAATAGAAAGCATCTGCTAGTAAGTTTGGTTTACTTAGCTCTTACTACCCAGCAGAAACTAGCATTCTGTTGTATAAGCATCCCAACTCTTGTTCTGTGGACCTTAAATACAGAAAAAACATTATAAAGCAGTCATTTAACTGTGCTGTTACTCCCATTTTAATTCTACTGCTGTGGAACTTGTTATTTCCAGACTCTCCTACCATCAGCGAATAATAGACATTGTTCCTGCAAGTTTTTCTGTCCTGAGTCCTGCTAATCCAGTGTGCATTTACAAATACGGAGATGAGAGTAATAGTAAGTATTAAAATTACTAGTGGTCAAGTTGAAGAACAAGTGTTTCAGAGCGAGGGAGCACTCTAGATTGACTGTAGTATGAGTTGTCTTCATAAAGAAGAACATAGCTCAGATAAATATGCATGATTTTCGTATGGGTATATATGCTTCACATGAGCAATTAATGTGTGTTAAGCCTGGATCTCTCTAATAAAATACTCTCTGCTACTTACAAAGGAAAGAAAATCCAGATACATGAAGCTACTATTGCTGGTGGGCAGCATTATTTGCCAGAAGTCTTAAAATTGGACAATTCATCTCTTTCCTCTGTTTGGACACAATATTATGGAAAAGTCAGCATCTGAAGTGATAATGAGAAATTATTTTTTGAACTCATGAAACATTAGAATATTTTACCAGTAAACTTGATTTAATGAGCATACAGAGGGAACAGATACTATAAAGACTGAGGTAGAGAGGTACCTTATTATTCCTTTTATTGCTCGATGTAAGTACAGTCCTAAGTATAAAAGTGTCATAATCAAAGATACGGTGAGGAAAAACAAGGAAGTATTGTATTTTTAGAAAATGGGTGGAAACTGAAGTAGAGCTTTAGTCAGGAAAGTGATTGCCTGAGCTCAGGTCTAAAGGTTCTACTCCAAGTTTTGAATTTAACATGAAGACCAGAAAATGTGTTGAGTAATTTTATGGCATACTGATGGGGACAGTGATATTGGGAACACTTAGTTTTAGGTGTAGCTGGGAAGGGTACTTTCTTCTCTTCAAGGCAGACGTTGATGTTAAAAGTGCTCACTTACTTGCCTTTCCATATTTTTGACCTCTTTGTTTGTGTTCAGGGTCTCTTCCTGGGTATACTGTGGCACTCTGTTTAACAATTGCAATTAAAAATAAGGCCAGCAACGATGAAATCTTCAGCATTTTAAAAGATGTCCCTAATCCAAACCAGGATGATGATGATGGTAAGATCCAATTTGTTAGGCTTTGACAGGCTGTCTTTTATTCTGTGTGTAGACTGATCTGCCATGCTGCAATTATTGACAGAATAAAAGAATTTAACATCCCCTTTGCCTTCAGCAGCAGAGGGCAGTTTGTGCTCTCATCCTCACCCCTGAAATTCGGTGCTCCTGCCCTAAGAGCTCTCCTCCCCTCAGTGCAGTCCCACGACAGATAAGACAGCCAGCCTGCTGGCTGGCATGTTCCACAGGTGTAAACTCAGTGGGACTACTCACATTCTCCTTAGCTTTGCAGCCACAGGCAGCACTGATTCCTAAAGCTAAGGAGTGTTTTATGGAGTGAGGAGTGTGAGTGAGAGTTAGAAGTGATCTAAACACTGGAAAATGCTTCATTATTTTTGCAGTATTTGCAAGGGTTCAGCTATGCAGGCAGAGAGCAGCAGCGATCTGGTGGATTTTTTTCCCCTGGGATCCACTGTCCTGTCTCCTGATTTGCTTTAGGTGTTACCCACTAATTAGTGCTCTCCCTTCTGCCTGTCTTCAGCTGCAGGAGGGCACCTGATGCCTTTCTCCCTTATAGCGATATTTGCTGTCCATGTCTGGTGAACCCTTCTCCTATATCTAAATGGTCATCCTCTGTATGTTAATAAACCTTACCACCCCTCCCTCCTCACCTTGATGCACAACTGCAGTTTCCTTTGCTGACTTTCTGTACTGCTGTCGGTGCTGTTACATGTTGGTGGGGTGGCTGTGTCTGTGATAGAATTCCAGTTTGGTGAAGAAGCTTTCTGCACATCTTCTCTGTGGCAAAACTGGAGCCTTAAACTCTGCACATTTTGGAAGAGTCTGTACTAGCTCCTTGCTGAGCCCTGTAAAACAGTTGATGGAACTCTTGTTAAATGAGCTAAAACTATAAGTTATTTCTGCAGCTGTATGAGTAGCTTACATGCTTTACTTGAAGTATTTATTAGTTTCAACTTCAAATAACTTGCAGGTGAAGGATTTACTTTCAACCCTCTGAAAATAGAAGTCTTCGTTCAGACTCTGCTCCATCTAGCTGCAAAGTCTTTTAGCCACTCCTTCAGTGCCCTGGCAAAGTAAGTATAATATGTGCATTATTTTGGGGTTTGCAGAACAGTTTAATTCTGGCAGTGAAATGTGTAATAAAAGAAATGGAGTGCAAGCTTCAGCAGTGTCTTAGGTACTCCACAAAGCAATATGACTATGAGAACTAAAGACACTGCTTACTGAAGGAATGATAGTGTAAATCCTAGATTATATATAGAATTAACAGAATTCTACATAGAAGTAACAGAATACAGTGCAGCCATGTGATGTAAATCAAGCAAATGAGACAGGTTTGGAAAATTACTTCATTTTTGTATTGCTCATTTTCTGATTATGGTGAGGAACAAGGGATTCTCCCTACATTTCAATGACTGGGTAGCAGCCATCACAATATCTTGTACTATGAATATGAATCTAGGACAATTACGTCTGTATGGAAAAAAAGAGGAAGGAAAAGGAAAACATGAAACTTCAAAACAGTCTGCTGTTAATTTGCTTCTGTCAAAGCAGAGTAAAACCACCCTAAAATACTTTAGAGTTCATCCCTTAAAGATATGTTGGTACTGCAAAGAATTTACTGCACCATTCTTAGCAAAATTAGAATAGCATTTTTAATCCTGTGTATTTTAGAGTTAATTTTAAGTGGTTTTGTTACATGAAGGGTAGTCACATGCATCTTAATTAGTTATTTTTCTATCTGTCCATAAAGATAGATAAAGCTACTACAAAAACATGCACCTGGAAGCTCTACAGGGACAATGTTGATAAGAAGCTGCAGGTAGTAATCTGCAGTCAGCAGTACAAGAGGCAGGGTGATTCAAATACTTAGACCATGGTATCTTCTCTGCTGCACAACAGCAGTGGTAGCCAAGAGATCAAGAAGAGCCTCTTATGCTTTATAGTTATATTACAATAAGCTGGGCTATGAATGCTGTGTAGCAGTCGGCATAACTGCTAAAATAGATGCTTTTAGCAGCCTCTCCTTGAAAAAGAGGCACTTAGGATAAGTGTCTGAAGTTGCAGAAACACGTTAAGAGGAAGGTCCAAGGCTCAAAAGGCAGCAAATTTTGGTTCAGCTGTATGTAGATAAGGACATGAAGCAGAAAAGTGCCTCCTGCTTTTGAGAGCATGGGAAATGTAGCCTGGCTTCAGGAAGTAAGTTCACCACTAAGGTGTAAGTTGCTTTTAGGAGATGTCATTTCTTTGTAGGCTATTTTAGCTCAGGATGGTTATATTTCCCAGGAAACAGTTGTCTAAGAAATGCTGTAGATAGTCACATAATTTTCTTTTCGCCAATCTAAACTACTTGTCTAAATCTGCTGCTCTTTTGACCTGATCCCAGCCTCTCCATTGACTACTTACTTCTATTAAAAGGTTTCATGAAGTCTTCAAAACACTTGCTGAAAGTGATGAGGGGAAACTCCATGTTCTGAGGGTTGTGTATGAGGTTTGGAAGAATCATCCACAGGTAAAAAGCTGGAGTGTCAAGGATCTTTGTGAGTTTCAACTCACAGAGGTCATATGTATATTAGAAAATGTACAGTTTTTTCTATAGCCTTTAAAAATAACTTGTCTGTTGTCATTTTAAGGAAAGTTTAGATTGTATTTAATGTTGTTACTACTAAAGTGAAGGCTGGACATAAAATACATAACATCAGTGATGATGCTGCTTCTTTCTCAAGAGTTCACTGTGAAAGGGCAAGGGCTGTCATTAAAACTCAGATTCCTATTGTGCTGGTTGTTGAACAAGATAATAACTTCTGCTGAAATCATGGTTTTGTTCAAAATTGGAAAACAACATAAATATGTAAATTTAAATAAGATATAGATCTCAGTCCACATTCCTAGAAATGTGGAAGCCTAAAGATTTTTAGGGCTTCCCTCCCCACCTCAACAATTGCTAGTGAAAACCATGCAGTTATTACACAGAGCTCATTGGAGTCACTATTGTGTGTGGGCAGGGTGAGTAGAGCTGCAGTAGTGGCTGTTCAGAACAGATTAGTTTGACAGTGTTGTGATAATGTTCATTCTTGAGCCAGATGAAATAGCACCCTAAAAGACCTACAAAAAATGCCTTAGTTGTTTAAGCTGTTCAGTTTCTTCACAGCAATTGTGTTTTATCTCAGCTGTCATTTTTCTGTGAATGGAAATCAATGAGGAACTCAGGCTGACTTGGCCTGCATTAGTTATTTCACATCTTCCTTGCTGGTTTGTTTGTGTTGCTGGAAAGTGGAGTTCTGTGCTGGAAAGTGGACTGTACCTCTCAGTTGCATAGGTCAGACTAGACGAAGTGATGCCACTGAGAACCAGGAGTAATCCTTGCATCTCCTACTAGAACTGTGGTTCATTCTTTAGTGGAAAAAAACGAGCACCTAGGAGATACCTATGCAAGTTCTTACTTTATATTTTTAAGAAATATATATTACCCAGTTTACTGACCTTAAAAATGTGACATTTACAGTCTGACCTACTTTTTGCTGCCATTTAACTGGATCAGAAGAAATTTCATTACTGCAATGTAATATCTGTATCTGCTTCCTCTTCGTTGCTTTGTATTGCAGCATGACCAAACTGAGTTGGAGGTTTCAAACCCAGACTAAATAGTCATGTTAGATTTATATGAATAAACCAAGATCTCTTTAAAAAATGTCAAGTGCAAAAGTTAGGAAGGTTTGCTGTTCTACTTAATCATGGAACTTAAATCTTCTCTTGCTTTTACCACAGTTCAGTGTTTTTTGCTTCTGAGCAAGCATTTTACTTTTTTCTTATTGCTGAGTCCTCAACCTCTTTGTCACACAGAAGGAATGGTGCCTTCACAGCAGGGCACTTGTCCAGAGTCTGTTTTCAGGATATTCACCCTACTCCCATGTCTATGGGTACACCCTTTGGTTTGGTTCAGCAATGCTTGCAAAGCTCAAAGCACTAATGAGTGATCTGTGCTGCAGGGAGTGATGTAACAGCAGGAGTCAGTAGTCCCTGGACTTAAAAGCAAGGTGGTGGTGGTGACTTCATAAAGAGAGACTTTAGCATTGAGATGAAGTATTTTCTCAAAATCCTAGATGTGTGTTTTTTCGAAGACTAGGCTAAGTAATCAGAAATTCTTCCTGGCAATGCAGAAAGACAAATAGAGCACAGGATGCTATCCTGGGACTTGAAAGTTGAGTGCTGAGTCCTCTGTATGATTCATTCAGTTATTTTAATTTTCCTTCCTTAAAAGGAGCTTTGTTACACTTCCTCATTTGACAACGGGTGGTTGTAAGGATAAATACAGCGCAGGCAGTGGTTCTTAGATACTGTGGCATTCAATCACATGAGTAACTAAGATAAGCCCTTTTTTCTGAACAGCTTGCATGTTCTTTAGTCAGTAACTCTTCTCTGCAGTTGCCTGCTAGATGGCTTGCAACTCCCTCAGAATCATGGCAGTGCCTGTAGCAAGTAAGCCCTTCCACTGACTCCACGATGCTCATTGTTCTGTCCTGAAGTTATTGGGCCCTGTAGAGAAAAGGTTACTGTCATATTTGAAGGCTGTTGCAGTTCAAGGGGAGTAGACTAACAGCAGCTCCTTCATTATGGTAATCTGACAAGTATATGTGCTCTGGTTGGAGTACTTTGATGTCAAATACTCATGTCTCTCAAGGCCTCCATTCCAACTCTGATTCTTGTGTTTTTTGCTTTTGTATGGGAGTATGTATGCTAACAAAGAGTGATACTTTCAGAAGCAGGTAAGGTTGTTAACAATATTAGAGTGCATTATGTAATTGATACAGGTCCCTGCATTTGAAATGTTTTAAGATAGAGTACCAAAAGTACTAAAAGTATTGCTAAAGTATTTTAAATTACTCAGTAATACCACTGATGTAGCTCTGCATCAAATCATCTCTGGTTTTATCTGAGACTGGAATATTTTACACAGATTGTGTGTTTATTGTCTTCCACAAAATACAGATGATTGCTGTGCTTGTGGACAAGATGATTCGGACACAAATTGTTGACTGTGCTGCAGTGGCAAACTGGATCTTTTCTTCAGAGCTTGCACATGATTTTACTAGGTAACAAGAACTTGGTTTGGGTTGTTATTTATCTTTGATTTGCTATTTTAAGTTGCCAGTACACAGTTTCATCTGTGAAAACTCAGTAGTGGAATAAAGTACAATTAGTCTTTTGCTCTTTCTACAAAATACGTACTTGAACATTTTTCTTTCTGAGTTCGGGTGTGAACATTGGTATGACAGTGCAAGATTGTTGCTAGCATGTCCTTTTGCTAGCAGTATCCAAGCTTGCTGAAGTGCAGCAGCACTGGAACTGTTCCTGCAGAGTCAGTGGCTGTGTGTTGTATCACTGCCAGCTCGGCAGGGCCCTGGCCTTGGGGTACGGTGTGTAACTCCTACCGCCTCTGGTACATTGCACATGGGGATCGGGAGAACTGTTCCATCTCAGGAGTCAAGTTTGGTGTTGGTAGTCTTGCAGTGTGCACATAAAATAAAATTCTGAGGTGTATTGCAACAAATAGGCAAGAATGATGGTTAAGATTTCTTGCATTACGAGTATGCTTTTCTATATGCTGGGCATTCATTCACTCTGGTAGATGTCTCCTTAAATGATACTTAGATTTTTTAATTCTCCCACTTAACATTTTTCTGTTAAGAAACTACATTTAGTTTCCTAATTTGGAGTAGTGTGTAATGTGATGTTTTGAGCTTTGTGTCTTTCCTAGGTTTTATATCTGGGAGATCTTACATTCCACAATTCGTAAGATGAATAAGCATGTCCTGAAGATTCACAAAGAACTGGAGGAGACTAAAGCAAGATTGGCCAGGCAGCACAAAAGAGTGAGTAATTAGTTTGTAAATTTTAAACTAAGTTATACGAACATGCATGCTGACCTACAGACACACAGTTGGTTTTGGGAAGGACTGAATACATGTGATTCTTCAGAAAGCATGTGTGCAGAGATGTGGTCAGCTGTAGCACTGAGACATCAAAAATCAGATGTTCTTGGTCCACCTTTCTAATGGTAACTGTAATTTTAAGAATTTAGTAAAATCTTTTTAAGGGCGTTCATATGTATCTGGTCTGTTCAATTTCTCTCCCACAAGTTTTTCTTCCAATATAAGCATGTCTTCCACTTGCCTTCTAATCTGGGTTCCAATTACCTTATTAGAGAACAGTAAGAGCAGTTACAAATTATTTATAGTAAGTTCTGTTAAAGAGTGCTCTTGTGGCTTCCATGCAGAAGTGCACAGAAACAGCTATTTGCGATTGAGAAGTTGGCTGTTACTGTTCTTCTGATGGATGCTGCTGGATTCTGACACTGGCATGGCACTTCCTTCTTCCATCTTATTTTCCTGAATATAGTTGCATGCATTATTAAATACAGCAAACTGATGAGGAAGCAGCTGCTGTTGTGTTCTGTTGTCTCAAGTGGGACAGTAAAATGGGGTGAGTCTCTTTGTCTGTAGCAGCTGCAAAAGATGGGGCCCAAGGAAGCTTGGCTCAATGCAGTACTTAGTTATGACAGAATTAAGTCAGTTTATAAATATGCTGAGTTGCAGAAAGCAAGAGAGAATTTCTGTGTTTCTTTGAGGTCTGTGTGTTACTTGCATAAAACCCCTAGCTAGCTCCAAAATTTTGAATGAAGTTCATGTCAAAATGTGACACAGAACCTGCTGAATGTTTTTTGAAGAAAGCTGCTCAAGTCAGTTGTTTGTCCAGAAGCTTCTATTGAGAGATCACTAATAACTCACAGCTTGCCAGTGTTGGCTCATCCCAGCCCCTTCATCCTGTTTCCTTCACTCACAGCAACAGCCATCTTAGCTGCTTGCTTCCTCAGTCTACATTGGTAAGCAGTTAATAAATGCCTGTGATTATTGAAGACTTAGATACAGTCATTGATCTTACTGTGAGGCAAAGAGCTTCTCTGGCATCTGTAAATATACCAATGTTCTAATTTCTGTCCTTGTGTCTCGCTGCAGCTCTTTATTACTTAGTACTTTAAATGGGTATTGTGCCAGGCAGAAACATTTGTATGCAACAGTGAGTAGTTCTGCAGGCTGTTGCTCCGCTGCATGACCATTCCTTTTAGAGGAAGTAAGCCATCAAGTTTTGATGGCCCCAGTATGAAGGGGATTGCCTTGCCATGGAATGAGTCCAAGGCTTTCATGCTTTATATTGGTCCTTTAGCATTTTGAGTTCAGAAAACCTCTATAGATGGGGAAAAGGCAAGTTCCTGTAGTGAGAATAAAATTAAATTCTCACTTGCTCTGGTAAGTCATTTTCGTTTTTTACACTGATTCAGAGCTATACCTGTCTTCTGGTTGTGAACTTCATTTCCTATGCTGTAGGTGAGTTAACGCATGACCCTGTGTTTGTCCCAAGTTACGCATGCTTCTTTGACAGATATTTGAAGTTTTGAGCTGGTAATTTGTGGATGTTTTTGCACAGAAACAATTATATGATACTAAAGCAGTGTCTTCTGCTTGAATTTACTATAATCTATCAGATCTTGCCTTTCCTCCTGTATGCCTTGTAGTCTTGTTTAAGACTTAGTCACCTGAACTTCCAAGGCTGGTACTTAGGTGTATTTTGTGGGTGGTGGTGGTTTGTTGTGTTGTTTTTGATGCAGTGAAGCATGCCATGTTTCTAGTTAGTAGATCAGTTTTCATGCTGACCCTTTCTAGTCTTGAGAGTAGCGTTTTTGATCCATAGTATAGGGAGTCCCCACTTGAAAACACTGGCTCCAGTCTTTAGCCTTCCTTTTGTGCTAACCACCTGGAGCGATTGTTCTTACTGCACCAAGTTTGAGTTCTTGCACCAAGGAGAGAATTTACACCATGTGCGTTATTTTTTGAAGCCCTGAGATTTCAGAACTCTTCATTTAATGAATTATCTGTCTTGCTGCAGTAGATGCAATTTGAAATTATCTACACCAGATTGTTTTTTAAAAACTGTTTGTTACCTTGTAATGATAAAGTTAGCAGCTGTATTACCTCCCACTGTGTTTAACTTACATAAATCACGAAATCATAGAATGGCCTGGGTTGGAAGGACCCTTAAAGATCACCTAGTTTTAAGCCCTTGCCATGGGCAGGGATGCCTTCCACTAGACCAGGTTACTCAGTGCTCCATCCAATCTCACCTTGAACCATTCCCAGGGATGGGGCATCTTCACCTTCTCTGGGCAACCTGTTCCAGTGCCTCACCACTCTTGAGTAAAGAACTTCTTCCCTATATCTGATCTAAACCTACTCTCTTCCAGTTTAAGGCCATTCACTCACCCTTGTTCTACCCCTGCATGCTCTTGTAATTAGTGCATCTTTCTTGGAGGCTCCTGTCATGTACTGGAAGGCTGCAATTAGATCACCCCAGAGCCTGCTTTGCTCCAGGCTGAACAATCCCAGTTCTCTCAGCCTTTCCTTGTCAGAGAGATACTATATCCTTCTGGTCATCTTGGTGGCCTCCTCTGGACTCTTTCCCAACAGGTCCATGTCCTTCCTGTGCTGGGACCCCAGAGCTGGATGCAGTGTTCCAGGTGGGTCTCACCAGAGCAGAGCAGAGGGGCAGAATCCCCTCCCTGGCCCTGCTGCCCACGCTGCTTTGGATGCAGCCCAGGACACGTTTGGCTTTCTGGGCTGGGAGTGCTCATGGCTGGGTCATGTCCAGCCTCTCACCCACCAGCATCCCCAAGGCCTTCTGACAGGGCTGCTCTCAAACTGTTCGTCCCCAGCCTGTGCTGATACCAGGGATTGTTCTGACCCAGGTGCAGCACCTTGACCTTGGTCTTGTTAAACCTCTGGAGATTCCTATGGGCCCACTTCTCAAGCTTGTCCTGGTCCCTTTGGATGGCATCCTGTCCTTCAGGAATGTCAGCCACACCACTCAGCTTGGTATCAATCTGCAGACTTGATGAGGGTGCACTCGATCCCTTTGTCTGTGTCATTAATCAAGATAACACTGGTCCCAGTACAGACCCCTGAAGGGCACTGCTGGTCACTAATGTCCATTGGAACTCTGAGCTCTTGACCACTACCCTCTGGATACCACCAATTCCTTATCCATGTAACAGTTCACCCATCAAATCCATCTCTCTCCAATTTAGAGAGAAGAATGTTGTGGGAGACCATGTCAAAGTCCTGGTAAATGACATCTGTTGCCCTTCCCTTGTCCACTGATGGAGTCATTCCATCATGGGCAGCCTGCAGGTTGGTCAGGCAGGACTTGCCCTTGGTAAAGCCATGCTGGCTGCCCCAAATCACATCCCTATCTCCCCTGTGCCTTAGCACAGCTTTCAGTAGCATCTGTTCCATGATTTTCCCAGGCACAGTGGTGAGACTGACAGGTCACTTGTTCCTGGGGACCTCCTTTCTACCCTTTTTAAAGATGGCTGCAGTTTTCCCTTTTCCAGTCACCTGGGACTTCACCTGACAGCCACAACTGTTCAAATGTCGTGGAGAGTGATTTGGCAACTACATCAGCCGGTTTCCTCAGGACTCTGGGATGCATCTCATTGGTTCCCGTAGATTTTAAGTGTGTTCAAGTTCTTCAGGTGATCATGAACCTGATCTTTACTTAGAGCGAGAGAGACTTTGCTCCCCCAGTCTTCATCCTGCTGTTCATCCACTCAAGATGTGTGGTAGGAGAGGTGAGCATTGATGACTGTGGCAAAAGAAGTTGTTGAGCACCTCAGCTTTCTCCTCATTCACTGTTACCAGTGCACCAGCATTGTCTTATCAGGGACACACCTCCTTTGACCTCCCTTTTCTGGCTGACATACCTGTAGAAGCCCTTCCTGTTACTCTTTGTGTCCCTTGCCAGGTTCAGTTCCAGCTTTGCCTTGGCCTTCCTCACCGCATCCCTACACAACCAAACTTTGTGTCTATGCTCTTTCCAGGTTATGTGTCCTTGTTTCCACTGTTTCTGCTGTTGCATCTTTCCTTTTAATTTGACCAGCAGTTCCCTCCTCAGCCATGCCAGTCTTCCACCTTCCTTGTATGATTTCTTGCTCCTGGGGGCTGCAAGCTCTTGCTCTCTTATGGAGATCTGCCAGCTGTGTTCTGATCCCTTGTCCCTGAGGGCAGTCTCCCAGGGGATCTCATTGAATATCTCCCTGAAAAGCTGGAAGTCTGCTTTCCTAAAGTTTAGGGACTTCTCCTGACACTTTCCTGACCCATGTCCCTCAGAACTGTGAACTCCACCAAGGCATGATCACTGCCTCCCAGGCTGCCTCCTATCTTGACATCCCCCAGGAGCCCCCTTGTGTTGGTGGCCAACAGATCCAGTGACACCTCCCCTATTGCAGGGCTGTCTATTACCTGGGTCAGGAATTAATCCTCCATGCATTCCAGGAATCTCAGGGATTGCCTGCAGCTGCTTTTCCAGCATGTTCAGGGGTGGTTGAAGTCCCCCACCATCACAAGAGCCCATGAGTGCAATGCCTCCTGTAGTTGGAGCAAGAAGGCTTCTCAGTCGGCACTTCTGGATCGGGGGCCTGTCACAGACACCGAGCACGAGGCTCCCTTTGTTCCTCGGTCTTAGATCGTTCCCTACCAGCTTTCTACTTGCTCATGGCTGTTCTTCAGAGACTCTTCACATTCAATCCAACTCTTGATGTAGAGGGCAATCCCTCTGCCTCTCCTTCCTCACATGTCCCTTCTGAACAGCCTGTAGCCATCGTTAGTCACTCTCCAGTCATGGGATCCATCCCACAGAGTTTCAGGAATGACAACAAGGTCATAACTTTCCAGCAGCACAGTGGCTTCCAGATCCTTCTGTTTGTTGCCCCTGCTGCATGCCCTGGTGTAGAGGCACCTCAGCTGTCAGCCATGGTGCCTTCCTAGAGGAAAAACCCTTAATTCTGACAAATCTTTACTCTTGCTCTAGTTTCTCTGAAATCTTGATATTAATATTTTTTTCAGGGCTTTCCCGTATTGGCGTTTTCCCTTCCAGATTTTTATCTGGAATTCTGTGCTGCTCTTCCGTTGTTGTGCAGGCCTTTTCACACGTGGAACTGAAGGGTATTAATGGTATCCACACCTGTCAAATTACTGGTTAAGTCCTGTATTGTTGTCGTTTACAGCGAGACAGTGATGACGACGATGATGATGACGACCGAAGCACTGATCGAGAAGATGGACCACTGGAAGAGCAGATAGAGCGCTTGCAGGAAAAAGTAGAGTCAGCCCAGAGTGAGCAGAAGAATCTCTTCCTTGTTATATTCCAGGTAATGATGGCCAAAGTCTTTATTTTTACTTTAGGTTTAGAAGGTACTTGATTTATAAGCTTTCAGCATCACTAGTATGTTGAGCATCTTCTTGGAATAAGAATAAGGAAAGGGGTTGATGAGTTTACCATGGGTTAGAGTCAGTCGAGATCGTCCCTCTGCAAAGACTGGTTCTGAGCAGGATCTGATGAGTTTCAAGTGCTTAGGAGCAGAGGAGTTCTCCTAGCACACAATTTCCCGCACAACCAGAAGCTAACTGGTTTATTTCCATACTAAATTCATTGTTTGCCAAGCAAAATAATTATTCTCACAGTGCTGTTTGAGGCTTCTGACCCCCAGATCCTCTTACCTGAGGTTAGGATTCTGCTTTTATTTGATGAGACTAAGTCTGGGTTTTTTCCCCTCTACTGCAGCGTTTCATCATGTTGTTAACGGAGCACTTAGTGCGCTGCGAGACCGGTGGAATTGACGTATTTACACCTTGGTACAAGAGCTGTATAGAGAGGTTGCAGCAGATCTTTCTGCAAGTAAGTTTCATTTCTCAGTTTGGAAGGCTGTTGGCAGGGCCGTGGTGGGTTGGGAAAGCTCTGTTGGTGGAGAGCTGAGTACTCCACGAGAGTAGCAGTAGGTGGCAGCAGCACATTTTCCCCAAAGGCTCCTGTGAGGCCAGGTCACAACCCTGGCTCTGGCCAAATCTCTGCCACAGTCCCATGGAGTGACTGATCCTGAGTGGAGTATTCCCTCACTGTAAGCATGCTGCAAAAATATTTCAAGATGTGATTATGAATTTCACTGACTTCCGCTTAGCTGTGTGTTTATAGTAAGGGCAAAGTTGTGAACACACAAGAATGCTGAAATAGATAAGTTTTAAATCAGTGAATTAAAATATCACAGGATTCCTTTTAGTGAGGTGCATAAATATCTATTAAACATAATTTTTGAATATTTGGCTCTGTATTAAATCAGTTAACAAGCACAGGTGGCTGGATGAAAATGATTAGTTACAGAAAGTTATACCTGTGTGAACACAAGATGTGTTGAAGAATGGGAGGGGTGGTATAATTCTCCCTTGGGATGAACCCTTCCCTGGCAGTAGCTGTGTGTTCAGAGGAAATACCATGATTCTTCTAAGACACCTGCAGTGGCATTGTGTCCTGCACACAACTCAGAATCCATGAGTGAAGAGGTACAGGGAGCACAAGGCAGGATTTCAGCACAGGCTTCGTTGGTGCAGTCAGCAGTGTCTCTACATTATGCTTTTCTTATCCATGGCTGCTATGTTGTGAAAATGAGATGTGCTAAACAATTCAGATAAGAACATTTGTGGTTCTTACATATCTTGACTTCTCTACCTATTAGGATATAAATACAAAACCAGTAAACATATGTGGTTTGTTTTTGTTTTTTTATCTGTCAGCACCACCAGATAATCCAGCAGTACATGGTGACGCTAGAGAACCTCCTGTTTACAGCTGAACTGGACCACCACATTCTGGCTGTGTTTCAGCAGTTCTGTGCTCTGCAGGCCTGAGGGATCATTCACGAACAGAGTCTTGTCTGCAGGACTTCAGTGAATTTAATTTTTTTTTAATGGCAAAACCTAACATGGGGATGGAAGAATTTTTTGACTAAAACTGGCTTTCATGTGCTCCTATATAAAAAAGTAGAGTATTCTAAAAAAAAAAACGCAAACTGTGTAAGCATCATAAGCCTTAAAAGATATGACTAATAGGGGATATTTGTGAAGTAAAGTATTAATTCTTTTTGTTGTCTTTTAATTTAGTTTGATTCTTTGCTTCATGATAGTAATTTTATTTCTCCCCTCTTGCCTATGTAAAAATAAAAACCAGGCACACTCCTTACCCCCCAAAAAATCCTAATCTCACAACAAAAAAAGCCAACCCCAAGCAGTTGAATTTGTTACCTCTGCTTGTCCCTTAAATCAAATGAATTGCAGAAATGGGGAACAATTTGTAGTGTTTCGTGAGCATGAAAGGGGATGCACCTTCTCAGTGAGCAGTGTGGTAAGTTCTTTAGTATACGGCATAGGAAAACTGTCTTAAGTTTGGGCATGTGAAACACGTTTTCAAAGTAGCATAGAGGATATGAATTTTTTATTACCAAGCCAGATAGATTTTCACAGTTTGAAAGAACATGTAATACAATTGAAATATGTTTTCAAAATGTATTGTCTAGTGTCTTATTACAGTATCTATAAACAGTCAGTACAGAAGCTTCATGGACTACTTCTGAAAAATGAAATTTGTTTTGCAGTGTGGTCAAGAAATCATGAACTGCTCTTGGTAGCAGTCTTCACTGATAAATAGAGACAGTAGGCAAGAGTTGAAGAAACTTTTGACTTCCATACTGCAAGCCTTACCTGGGTGTAGGGCGCTCCAACCACAGATGCCAGGAAGAGGACAGTGCAGTGCTGAGCTTGTTTTCTTCTTTCAGCCTGTAACTCGTTGGACTGTCATATTTGCGCTGGGCTGGACCTGCAGGCCTGTAGGATGTCAGAAATCTTTCTTGTTAGTGACAGTGGATCAACCAAGTGCTCACCTCACCTGGCTTGGCAACAACTGCTGCATCTGCTACACTTCCCTCCCTTTAAAATGTGACAGCAGCATGTTGCTCTCATTAAGTGATACATTACAGGAGACTTAGACTGGGAGAACACAACTGAAAGTAGAGTAGGCTTAGTTTTGAGTTAGGCCAGTAACATGAGGTGCATCAGAGCCAAACCAGAGTGTTCTGTACCACGGTGAGCAGCAGTGAATGGGAAAGACACTGCCTTAGGTGCTCAGGTCTGTCAGTGTGCACAGGGCTTCCAAGCTGTTTATGGTCTCTTCATTTTGCAGGGGAATGTTTTAAATAATTTCATACCCAGTGCTGTTTAGTTTTAGCTTAGGAAATTGTGTGCTTTGAGCAATTTTGTTCCTGCACAAATTAATTTTTCAGGTATTATACTTAGAAATACATTTTATGTGTACATTGACCAATGACCTCCTGACAAAGCAAGGAGGGTAAAAAATTGAACATTTTGCTTTGACTGTTCACCTAAGTTTGTGTGTGGCCTGTAGCAATCTGATATATCCTCACAGACTTATATCTGTTACTTCTGCTTTTTCTGCACGCCCTTTCTGACTTGACTGATTTCCCACCTCTCCCCCATTCTTTCAGGGTGTACTGTTATTTGTTGTAAATTTGCTTTATGCAAGGATTTTGTCAGTCATGCACGGACTTAGGCTGCAGATCTTTCTCTGTTAATGTTCTTGAGTAATCAAATAGGGTTTCTTGGGTTTTTTTATTTTTAGGAAACATTTAATACTTTAAAGGTTTTAATTGGAGTTTAATAGTTTTTTCACTGGTTTGAGTCAGTATCAGTTCTGATATTAACTAATGGTGAGGGTTCTGACTATAAATGTGACTTCTGTAAAACTGTTAATGCAGTTAGAACTTGCAAACCTGTAACTTTCTTTGAGCCTTGACAAATACTGATGCTGGGGATACAGTTGCAAATGCTTGAGTGTAATCCTGTGTTTTAAAACCAAATAGTAATGTCTTTCAAAATTGATTCAACTTCCAATCATGCCAAGCTTTCAGCATGGGCTTTGATTTCATTTCTTGAGTCTGTTGGACACCTTCACCTTCTTTTAGGTCTAATGGTGTACACCTGACTTGACTGGGAAATTGGCTGGATCTGTAGGAAAGACAGTGAAATGCTTATGTAGTGATACCAGCAGCTAACTGGAGACACTTGGAACTGCTGAAATATGAAGTGGTGGATAGTGTAAAGATGCTGTAGAAATGTGGTGTGGTTGGAAAAAAATGCACATTTAAAGACAAAAATAAATGAAGGTGAAGCAGGTTGCTGCTGAGAGTGTTTGTCCAGTCTTTTTGGGGGACACTGAAGCAAAGCAATCATGCTGGGTTATGGTGGTGTTAAATGCAAAGGGGTTTGAAGCAGTTTTGTTTCCTGGCACTCATGCGGGTACCCTGACTAACACACAAGCCTTCACCTCCTTGCACTACAGCTGGTCTAACACGTTCCCCCACCTGCAGCTGTAAGAGGCAAGCATATGTGCTGCTCGGTGCAAGGAGGTGCTGATGTAGAAATTCTCCCTCTCCCTTGCTACCTCCTGTCCCCTGGGAAGCAGGGAGTGCTGCTGCAGGAGGTCAGGAGGGTGTGGGCTGGTGGTGCTTGCTGTGGGGCTGGTGGGATGCTGCAGCATGCCCACAGTAGGGCAGGAGTCAGTGCCCACTGGCCAGCTGCCCTGGAGAGGAGTTTAGGAACCCCAGACAACACTAAATCGTGATATGGAGGACTACCGCCAAAAGCCCTGCCTGGACCTGCCTCCCTCCTCTAGTCGAGCCCCCATGCCACTTTCTTAGGTCTTTTAAGGCCCTAAATCCTTCTCTGGTTAGTGGGCAGGCAGGTTACTGCAGAGTTGCAGATGAGAACATTGAAAAAGTGAAGACCTATTACTGGAACATTGGAAAACACTGGAAAAGTGAAGACTTATTGGAAACATCATCTGCCCTTCCCAGGCACCTTGTCTCCTCTAAGAAAACCACAGAGTCAGTTAGGTTGGAGAAGACCGCTGAGGTCATCAAATCCAACCTATGACTGAACATCACTGTGTCAATTAGACAATGGTGCTAACTTGTCCAGTCTTTCCTTGAGCACCTCTAGGCATGGTTGCTTCCCCCACTTCCCTGGGCAGTCCATTCCAATGTCCAGTCACTCTTTAAAGAAATCTTCCTGATGTTTGACCTGAACCTCTGCTGGTGTAGCTTGAGGCCCAGGCCCTGTGTCCTGTTGTCTTGTCACTGATTGCCTGGGAGAAGCGGCCAATCCCCACCTGGCTACAGCCTCCTTTCAGGGAGTTGCAAAGCACGATAAGGTCACCCCTGAACCTCCTTTTCTCCAGGCTGAAGAAACCCTGTTCTCTCAGCTGCTTTGGGGCTTTTCAATAGCTCCATCGATCATCTCCAGGCACATTTGAGCACCTCAGTGTTCTTCCTGAACTGAGGGGCCCAGAACTGGACACAGCACTCAGAGTGTGGCCTCAGCAGTGCTGAGTACAGGGGGACAATCACTGCCCTGGTCCTGCTGGCCACACTAGTGCTGATATAGGCCAGGATGCCACTGGCCTTCTTGGCCGCCTGGGCACACTCCCAGCTGGATGCTGACCAGCACCCCTAGGCTGTTTTCCACTGGGCCTCTTTCCAGCCACTCTGCCCCAACCTGCATGGGGTTGTTGTGACTCAAGGGCAGGACCTAACACTTGGCCTTGTTGGACCTCATAGCTTTGGCCTTGGCCCATAGATCCAGGCTGTCCAAATCCCTCTGCAGAGCCTTCCTGCCCTACAGCAGATCAACACTCCCACACAGCTTGGTGTCATCAGTGAATTTACTGAGTACAGTTATCTCATATAGATCATCATGAAGATGTTGAACAAGACCAGCCCCAACACTAATCCCCAGGGAACTCCACTAGTGCCCATCCACCGGCTGGATGTGACACCATTCACCTCCACTCTCTGGGCCTGGCTGTCCAGCCAGTTTTAAACCCAACAAAGAGTGCACCTGTCCAGCCCATGAGCTGCCAGCTTTTTCAGGAGAATGCCATGGGGGATGGTGTCAAAGGCTTTGCTGAAGGTCAGGTAGACAACATCCACAGCCTTTCCCTCATCACCTGGTCATAAAAAGAGATCAGGCTGATCAAGCAGGACCTGCATTTCCCAAACCTTTGTTGGCCGGGCCCAGTCCCCTGGTTTTCCAGCATGTGCTGTGTGATCACACTCAAGATGATCTGTTCCAGCCCAGCGGAGGCTGACAGGCCTGTAGTTCCCCAGATCCTCCTTTCAAACCTTGTTGATGGGCATCACACTGAACAACCCAATCATCCCAGACCTCCCTGATGATAAATGATGCAGAGCAGCTTAGTGAGCTCTTCTGACAGCTCCATCAGTGCCCTTGGCTGAATCCCATCTGGTCCCATGGACTCGGCTCTAATGGCTCAGCAGGTCACTAACTACTGCCTCCTGGATTACAGGAGGTCTATGCTGCTCCCTGTCCCTGTGTAGCAGCTCAGGGTCTGGTTGCCCCAAGGATAACTGGTCTTTCTGTTAAAGACTGAGACAAGGAACCCAAGTATCTCAACCTTTTCCTCATCCTTAATGACAGTCCCCCCATGCATCCAATAATGGATGGAGATTCTCCTTGACCCTCCTTCTGCTGTTCCAAATATTTATAAAAACACTATATTTCACAGTGGTGGCCAGATTTGAGTTCCAGATGAGCTTTCATCTTTCTAATTTTCTTTCTACATGACCTACCATCATTCTTGTACTCTTCTTGAGTTGTCTGCCCCTTCTTTCAAAGGTCATAACCTCCTTTCCCTGACTTCCAGCAAAAGCAACCTGTTCAGCCAGGATGAACAGGAAGACCAGGCTGGTCTTCTTCCACGATGGCTCACCGTCTGGCACACTGGGACAGTCTGCTCCTCCACCTTTCCAGATTTCCTCCTTAAACCATGGCCAGTCGTCATGGGACCCCTTTGTTATTAAGGACTGTTTCCCAAGGGACTCTCTGAACCAGTGTCCTGAATAGGCCAAGGTCCACCCTCCAGAAACCCAAGGCAGAGGTTTCATTGACCCCGTTCCTTATTTATCAAGAATTGGAAACTGTCATTTCATGGTCGCTGTGCCCAAGATGGCCTCCAACTACCACATGTCCCACCAGCCCTTCTCTATTCATAAACACAGCACATCTACCAGGACACCGCCCCTTGTATGCTCATGTTGTAGTTTAGGAATGGTGTTCCCCAATTTAGTGTTCCTACTGAAACACTCCAAATCATGCACAACTTACTCACTCTGCCCAGCAGGATGGGGATGAGAATTAGAGGCACCAAAGGTTAAGATCAAGGGTTGAGATAAGGACAATGTACTGGAAACAGCAATGAGGTAAGAAACGAACAGTATCAGTATTAGTAACGGCGTGCAATAAAGATGATCAATTCACACACAAGTGCCCGCTCAGTGAAACCCGATGTCGCCCTGACTGGAAAGGATCCCCTTCTGCCCACTCCCTGTGTATGGTGTGGGTGGTATAGGATAACCTCCAGGTCTGGGTCATGCCCCTCCTGGGGCATGCCCCTGCAAAAAATATCTGTCCTGGCCAGAATCAGGACAGCTCATTTGCCAGCCGTCAGTTCTCTTCCACACACTCCAGGAACCTCCTACACTTCCTCCTCTCCCTGTGTTTTCAGCAGACGTCCCAAAAATTAGTCTCCCACAAGAATAAGGGCTAGCAATTGTGAAACACCAGCAGCTTCTTATGGAACCCTTCATCTGCCCCTTTATCCCGGCTGGGTGGTCTGTAACAGACTACCCCTGGGATGTCTGCCTTGTTGGCCTTTCCCTGATCCTCACCCTCAGGCACCCAAACTGCATCATCACTGCCCTTGCACTCCGTAGGCTTGAAATTCTCCCTAAGGTACAGAGCCAGCCCCTCCCACCTCTGCTTCCCTGCCTGTCCCTTCTGAAGGATTTATAAGCATTATTGCAGCACTCCAGTCATGGGAGTCATCCCGTATTTCCATAATGGCAAGTACGTCAGTTTTCCTGCTGAAAATTTCACTTCTGCATGGCCACAGTGGCTAAGGCTCACCACAGAAGTTCCAGAAACTTCCCTGTAATCTGCCATATTTACAATAGTAAATAAATGTAGAGCCACTACCCTAGAACATGTTCCTTCACTTCAGCCAATTTCCACATGCATTCCCCAACAGCTGCAAAAATGAGAAATTGAAATTTAAACTTGGAAGTAAATTCACCTTCTACTGAAAGCAAACATCATTCAGGTACATTTAAAAGAGCTCTGCCATGGAATGCTACTTTCCTCTTGTACCCAAGGACGGGTCTTGACCCTTGCCTTGGTCTCTGGTTCAAAAGTTGGAAGACCAAGAAGATACTAACTGTTGAACTGTTGCAAATGTGCTGCATTCTACCCCAAGATCCAGCTTAAAAAGCTTACTGTTCTTTAGAGCTTCTTACAACTGAAAAATACAACCCTTCACAGAATTTGGCAACAGTTTGTTCATAATTAGCATTTATTTGATTTTAATACAAAATACCATTAAAAACAAAGTAGAATTAAACAGGTTAACACTACATCTTCTCATAAGTTAATTCATGGCCACATACAGTGCATGTCTTTTTATATGTATCTTCATCAATATTTTCTTCTGGTCCATATTCATGTTCATGGATACTAGTTTCTTTCTTCCACAAACTACTCCTCACGGCACGGCGGAGTTCTGGTAAGAAATAAAAGAAAATTTTAAGATTTATTAAAATCTTAAATGTTTAGTAAAACTCAAACTAACCAGCTTCCTGAGGCCTACAGATGACAATATGCTTGCCGCCTATCTTCCACAAATTCTGGGAAAGAATCTGCTCTTGCAAGAACAAGCTCTGACTTGCCTTGCAATCCTCACCTTGGTTTGCATATTTTAGAGGCCAAGAACTATACTGTCATGGAATCTCACAGGCAAAGATTTCCCATCTGGACTAAGGACATGTTGCTCACTGCCTTTTTACACAAAGCCATTCAAAGGTATCCAAAAGGGGTTGGTGGAATGCAGAAGCAAAGTTTTTATAGAACACCTCATTTATTTTACATGACCAAGAAAGAGTCATTTTCATTCAGGTCACAGTAAGCCTCCCAAATGACTTGGCATTCTCTAAGCTTTATGCCCAATAATATGGGTTGCCTCTGCAGCATCCGCAGTGAAATCCACGGGTTCTCTAGAGCACACAAGTTGGCAGCAGAGGCCAAGGTATTATCCGGATGTTGCAAGCGGGTGGCAAGCATACTGAACAGCAAAATGTGGTCACATTTTGAGCCAAGCCATTCAGGCTGCAAACTTCGTCACGTTAAGGCCTGTACTTGCACTGTACTCTGGCATCTTGGCTACTGTCTGCTGCCAGTCCTTCTGTGCGTACAACATCAATGGCCCAGACAGGGGTTATTTGTGCAGCCTCAGTTTCTGCCTCCTCCAGACAGCACCAGTACAGCCAGCTTGAGCTTACTGCTCTTGTAAATGCCACCCCAAAGCTAAGCATTGGTGTTACAGGTGGCACAGAAAGTTCCACCCATTACTCTTCTAAATAGTAATTTATCAGGGAAAAAACCCAAAGGGTACTGTGCAGTAAAGACAGCAGCTAGGAATGCTGTGAACAATAGGAAAACCCATTTTCTACCTTGATTACAGTCACTCCACCTGAAGGCTATCACAGAATTATAACCCACTGCCACAAAAATTCCTGTCTTCCACAAGTCAAAAGTATCAGGAGCAATTCATGGCACATTCTGGGTCATACGCAAAAATGTGAACAACACTATAATGAACCATTGTAACTGATCTCTGTCACATCACATCCACAGGACAACAGGGGAATTCAAGTTGGAAGAGACCTCAGTCCTGCAGTCCAACTCTGCCCAAAATAGTCAGCTATGAGGTCAGACCACACGGCTCCAGGTTCACCCCGTCTTGAAAACCTCCATTTTGCCACACTGAATATTTTCTCAGTAATTTAATCAGATGTAGGCACAGATTTAAACACAACTGTACTTCACGTCAGGTACTAAAGTATGTAATTTTAATGCTTTACCTTTAACTTTCTTGTCAAACTTCTTCTGTTTCATCTTCTCTCTGCTATCACGGCGGAGCTCCTTTGCTTCTTGCAACGCTTCCTCACTACCCCAGACTTCAAGTGAACGCTTGATTACCTACAGGATGGACACAAATGCCTTTTTTTTCCCCCTGAAATGATAAAAGTAAACTATTCTAACTCACAAATTTAATTTTTCCCTACGCATACATAAACCAACCAATCTTCCTCTGCCTCCCACCTGTCTCTGCTCTTGACTCACGAGAGACTGCACTCCTTCCACAGGACAACACTGGTTTTTAGGAATCAGTAACTTAGGTAAAGTTAAACCCAGCTTTAATTCTGCCTGTATTTTACTAAAGCAGTATGATTCCTATGAAGTAGCAAACAAATGACAAGAGCCCTGGGAAAACCACTTGCTTTTCCTGCTGTCTCTGTAGGCAAAGCTGTGAACACAGCGACAAAGGGCCACACACAGCTGCAGCTGCCCCATGCACTTCAGAGCAGCACTGAAGGACCATGTGCTTTGTGACTTGTCATTGTGCAACCCACTGAAGTTCTGCTCAATGAACATCTTTAAAATGCTCTCAAAACCAGACATTTTCACAACCTAGACTGCAACCATTTAACTATAAAAAGCTATACACAACACTTAGCTTTGACAAATTCATTCAGGTACCAAGTGACAACCAAAGCTGTACAAAGGTAAAAAAAGGTCTGAAACACAGTAAGTTTCTATACCTGTAATTTTAAATAAAGTTTCATTTCACCCCATCGTGAATTATGAGGGTTTTTCTTCACAATGAATCTAAGCACTGGTTCCCTCTTGTCTAAGTCACAGTCTTTAAGGAGATACTCTTCTTTTGCTTCTGTCCTTGTTATAAGCTTATGTTTATCTTCAACATCTCTGCAAGATGTAAAATAATGATGAGAAAGCTACACCCTAAAACCACAGGTTACTAACATCTAAGTCCCCATCCCTTCTAACATTCCTGAAATACAGGTAGCCCTAATTCGCTCAGTTTTTTATGCATGCAAATAACTTTGGATTCCAACAGTCTAGCTAAACTCCAGACTAGATTTACTGAAATTAAGCATTTAAAAATTCCCCCCATTTTAGCAAACACAGGCTGAGAAGCCTGCTCTTCTAAGAAAGGCTTTCCTTCTATTTTCTTATGAGAGAGAGTAACTGAAACCTAAAATGAGTACCAATAATTTCAGGTATTCACCTAACCCAGAAGCAATCCAAGGGACAGAAGTATGAGCCTGACATGGTCAAGACAGAAAGAATGCGTAACATGAGACAGGTCAGATCACCTGAGAATATACACACTCCATATGCTTCTAGATCTCAGAAACTGATTAGCAACACAGACAGCATTTGTTTCTATAATGCAAGACAGGAGGCAGAAGAACCATAAAATACAGACTTTTAAAAGACTGTAGCTTTTACTAGACAGATAATGAAAAACTCTGTAACCACAGCAGCATTTATGAGTTAATGGAAAAAATTACATTTACGCAATCCTGACTGAAGTACAACTTGAATTGCTTGAGCTCAACAATCTGCCAAACACTAAGTGCTAACAACCGTCATCAAGGAAGTACTGCTGTAAATGTAGCTTTACTAGAATTCAAAGTTCACAGTAACAGCTAATGCACCAACGACACTCCAGCGATCAGCTAACAAAAGCTTAGACCAAAGGAAAAGTACTCCAAAGGCTCTGAGTCCTGTCTTTAACATCCTTTTCCTACCGGCTCTAACTTCCGAAACAGAACTTTGCCTCCACTAGGACTGCAAACTGCCTACACCACGTGCGCAGCCCTGACCACTCCCTGCAGTAAATGGTAGGCTCCCAGAACAAACTCCTAACTGCCATTTTTTCATTCACCCAGTTCATTCTTACACACACAGGCAGCCGGCTGCTGCAGTTGGTTTCACTGCTCTGGTTATCTTGATGGCTTCTGGAGCCCTTTCAGCTTTAAGAGATAAGAGCTTGCTCTCCTTCCAAGGTCGAACTGCTTACCCCACAGGCCAACCAGGAACCTCCCGTGGGGGCTCTGCCCTTTGGCTGCTATGCTTCCAGCACGCCCATGCTGACCAAAGTACCAACTTCACTCGGTTAAAACACTGGCACCGCAAACACTCTCCTAATCCTTTATTCCAGAGAGCAGATATTTGTGTTCCATCAGGTTTTCAAACTGCTCCAGTCTGCAGCCAGACATAAATTTTCACACTGACAAACACACCAACTGCTCTCGTGATATCCTATTTCCATAATGTCGTATGAAAATCCACTGATGTCCCCCATCCTAAGGCAGGCTTATGAGACAATCTGTGATTCAATTCCGTAACGGAAAACACAGAGGGTATCAGTCAACCTTCATTTACATTTTTGAAAAGTTACTGAAATATGTCTCTTTGCTGACAGCCTCTTGAAACGACTGTAACTCACTGAATTATAGCCAGCAATCTTTATGTAAAATAGTGCTTCCCTCTCTGATTTGTAATACCTGCAATTATCACATGTTGCCCAATCAAAGTGCTGCATAAGGTAGGAGTCCATGAATTCTTTGCCACAGTCTCCACAGATGAGATAGTCACATTCTAGTAGGGGTGCTAACGGAAAGAAATATTTTTTTAAAGGGACCACAATGATAAAAACAAGCATCTAGAATTGGTATTACAGGCGACTTTACTAGAATTCACATAGGCATGTTACAAACTAGTTTCACTCTCAAAAGTTTTTCCGAATAATACAGTACAAATTCAAACCCATTACCATGCAATTCCATCTCTGTTGGAATGCTTCTGTTCTTGTTGGTAAGTTCAACGTTAAGTACTTCAACGTTTAAATGCACACATTTAACTTAGTCATTGTTAAAAAAAATTCTCCACATTTCTCCCACAAAATGCTTCATATCCCCTCCTGCCACTTCCTCTGTTCTGACCCTCCTAAAATATGCCCTGATTTACAGAAGACATGCAGGCAGAAACAGGAGGAAGCAGAGAAGGGATTCAGTTTGAAGAGGGTGGCAAGAGCAGGAAACTACAGGAGCTGCGCTGGCATCATAGTTCTCTCAGCTCTGCTCCAGTTTTTTTCCTAGCTCAGCCACACCTGCCTCTCCCTAGAAGAGCTCAGTGGAAGCCTGGGGCAGTTGGCAAGGTTCTTGTCCATTCCAGCTGGCAGAAACGGAGGTGGATGGCCAGAGAGCTGCTAGGAGTGGAATGGGGATGGAGCTCCACTACAATCCTCTCCCCAAGCCCTCTCAGCACTGCTCCAAGCCCAGACTCATCTCAGCGCCAGCCACTGCTTCTGGCCACATCCTCAACGGGTGGATCACCTCCAGCGTCATCACCATCTGCTTTTACGTTCCACAGGACACCAAGAAACACCGATTCGGGGAACAGCTATAAGGAACATTCCTTGAACACTAACATTGAAATTCTATCGCAAAATTAACATTTCTATACAGTTTTGAAATCTGAAAGCGAGGAAGTGCTGTGGAATTTTAGGAACACCTGAAGCAGAAGATTAATGGTTGACATGCAGCACCATACATTTTAATTGCGTTTGCATTTATAGCAGATCCGATCCAGCAAAGACGACATTTTATGTAAATTCAGTCCTACTAGCGACAGCCGGATGCTCAGTACTTCACAGTCATTTCATACTCTTACATCACATTCCATCATTTAAGGCAGTGCTCCCGAACATGAAGACATTTTATTAAGACAATGACGTTATGAATTACACAGCAAAAAATACGCCCAGTGTACAGGCATTCCAGATCTACTTTAATTTATTGTTAAACGTTAGCCCATCAAAAGAAGCAGGGCTGCTAATTGTTTACACTGTTAATGAAATGTGGTGCTGATTTCTAACAAAGAGATACACTGCACCAACAGCCCCGCAGCTGATTCAAGCAGAACAAAGCAAGACAAAGACAATCCCAGAAAAGAAAGTCGATCTATTTTGAGACCCTTACTTCTCCATTTGCTTTTTTTGGGGGGGGAGAATATCGCAAGGCAATGTGCTGAAATCCTCCACCGAACGATCAGTAACTTGGCGCCAGCACGTTTTATAACGATAAAAGCTGGCACTGCAGCAGCGCTCCGGTCTTGGCACAAACCACATCAATCCCAAAATTCCCACAACCGACGAAGCCGCGCAAATTTACTTTCATGTCGGTCTTAAAATTCAAATTCCCCAAAAGAAATAATGGAAATAACGTTTATGGGGGTGGGGGGCAGAAAAAATTAAAACGTGCTATACCCAAGGGCACTGGCTGTGTCCCATTTCCGCGGCTTAAAATTCTTCATTTTTAATTGCCGCGCATTTGCTATAGCCGATTTAATGCTGAAAAGAATCGGACGCGCCACTAATCGAGCACATCCAGAAAAATGCGTAAAGGAGGAAGAGGGGTGGCAAAGAAAAAAAAAAAGAAAAAAAGAAAGAAAAAAGAA
>VZTJ01006180.1:177882-232049 GCA_013397795.1 Orthonyx spaldingii | reverse complement strand
CGCCCCGCCCGGCAGGAATTCCTCAGCAGCGTCACCCAGCAATGCCCCTTTTGTCCGCCCGGCCCGGCCCCGCCACAGCCCTGCGCGAGCCTGGTTCTCGGCCGGAAACGGCCCCGGCCACGTTTTCTGCCCTGAAAACTGTGCTGGAGTACTCGCCCCACTCCCCGCTGCTGCTGAGCCCGGCCCGCCGCGGTCCCAGCCCCGCTCGGCGCGGGGAACGAGCGCTTTCCTAACAAAATTCCCGTTCTGGCCGTAATGGTTTTGCGTGTTCCGCGCGAGGGACGGTAAATGGAGGCTGCAGCCTCCGTTATTGACGAGGGACGCGAAAATGGCTTTGTCATGCAAATGTGGCTGTAAGCCACTTTCATATAAAGCCACTTAGTGCCGAGCAGCCAGTGATCCTCGCCCGCCCGTCAGGCAGCGCCTGCCCTGTCCTTGAAGGAACGGAAATGGAGGCACTGGCACAGATGCGTGCTGCCTGCCTCCATGCTGAAACGGCATGACCTCAGCACAGGGAGAAGTCTTCCTTCCCCTCCAACCCCCCCCAAAAAAATCGCTCTCTTCCGTGAAACTAAACTAGTTTCCTTCCAACCCTTCCCTGCGGCTCCGAGAATACGTCCCTTGTGCCTCTCCGTTCAAATGCCCCCGGTAATTACCTGTATGGATTGTGCTTCTCCTGTGTCCTAAAACATTTTATTTCTTTTTAGCTTGTCGTCCTCGCTTGGCATTAACTTTCGACAATAGCCAGCAGAGTGTGCTGTGAACGCTGTGAAAAGAACATCCTGCTTCTGGGAAATTTTTATATATATCTCCACATATATATATATATACATATGTACAGAAATGCAGATGAAGACATTTTAAGCGGTTCTAATACTTGCATGAGTGGTAGGTAGTTCCTCCCGTCAATTAAAATACTTCTCTTGTCGCAGATCACAGAACCTCTTCCTTAAAAATTAATAACCAAGTCATACTAAACCGTCTGCTTTCAGCGAGATTGCTTTCCAGTGTTTGTATAAAGTTGGAAAAGTGCCACAGTGGAGATGTCCAAATACGTTTCACAGTCAGAGAGAAGGATCTAGAACACTAGGTATTTAATAGGTGAAAATGCAAATCGTAACCCCAGCCTACAGGAAGCAGCTTATGCAATTATACAGTATAAGCACACATTTCTCCAACCTTATTACTCCTTCATTTGGACTTGCTTACTGACAGTGGAGTTCCAAACAGATTAATAAACACAGTAGAAATGAGTGAAATAAAGAAAGACTGAAGACAAGTGTTTACTACATGTCTTGGAAATGGAAATGTTTGCTCGAAAAGCAAACACATGTATGTTGGATTCCTTATGCTATTCTGGTGTCAGTCTCTTCTTCCTTGTTTTGTAGGAGCAGACATTTAGGGAGGAGTGAACTTTTGAGTTGTGCTTGTGGGGTAACAATTAGTTCTGTATCATTCATAAACCAAAACTGCCTTAAAGTGAAGCCAAGTTTGAGACCCTGTGTAAGGGTTTTAAGGGCAAAAGGACATTATTGTTATGCAACCAAACTGGAATTAGGATTAAAAGGAAATCAGAATGCATAAACAAAAGCAAATTCAGAGGCAAGGCATTCAAATAAAATTGGCTGTGGGCTGCAACCATCTATGCAATACAATTAGTGTTTTATTAAGTGAAACTGTTTTAGAAACATATACTAGAGGTTTCTGTGTTTTCCTTTTTTTCAGGGGCAGTCTGACTGGACAATCAAAGCAGAATATTCTTCCCAGCTCCGCTTCTGACCGGAATAAATCAAATACAATGCTCCTAATTTTCATGGCTAAGAGAAGGTAGTAAAACTAATAGTTGTATATTAGCAAGGAGTTACAAACTATCTCATATGCATTGCTCTGGTCATGCGATAACATTTGTGCTTAATATTAAACACATGTGGCTTAATGCGTGCACATGAGTTAATGATTATAATGGTATCTGTGTTTTAAACCGTTTTTCAAGTTCTGTATGCCAGGTAATATCAAGTAGCTGCTGGTGGCCATGTATTATAAGGCAGGCTGTCATTAATTGTCAAGCACAGATGTGCATTATTTCATAGCCACAGAGACCATCATTGATGAGGAGTTGAGCTCAAGGAGGCAGCTGAGCAATGCTGCACAATTCATCACTCCCATGATGGAGAGGAAACTGTGAGTGGCAAGACGAGAATGTTTGCTGACTATGCAAAACCTTTTTAAGTTAGCAGGGGTGAAAGAATTGTGGGTGATCAGGCAGTAAAAAAGTAGGTTAAATACAGAGTAGGTAAATGCAAGATGATGTATGTGCAGAAGAAGCCTATCATAACTTTACATAAAAGGTAGGAATACCTGAATTGGTTGGTTCCACTCAGGAGTGAGACTTTGAATATGTATGCCCTGCATGAACGCTAGCTTGGTGTTTGGAAAAAGCATGGCACATTTCAAGGAAAGGGACAGAGAACAAAACAGAGAACACATTTATGGCACTCCAGAAATCTGTGGTGAGTTCGCACCACGAGCACTGTTCACACTGTTGCGTTTCCTGCCTCTTTGAAACAAGATGCTGGAACTGGAAAAGAATAACAAGGACGCTCAACTGTCTGACTTTGTGTCCCTTGGAAGGGACAATTGAGGCTTGGAGTTCCCACCAAAGAGGGAGGATGCCTGAGGCCTGTCACATCTTAAGTAACTTGCAGAGGGTAGATGCCAGCTGACTTTTTGAGTACAAACCATCAGGTTTGCAGTAGCAGGAGCCCGAGTCTAAATAAAGAAGAGGAGCACTTTCTTCATTTAGTGCCTTTCTGAACGGCATGCTGAGTACAGGTTGTTTCTCTGGGATGCAGGGAAGATGGGCCAAGTGTTTGGAAGAGGACTGTGTTGAGAGTTAATGAATGAACACCCCCTCGGGCTCAGGAAATTCCCAGAGCTGAAAGCAGTTGGAAGCTGTGGGAGTGATGCAGAGAAGATATCATATATTTGCCTTGCTTTTCCTCTTCCTTTGACGTTTGCTTGTGGCCTGTGGTGAAAACAGGATGTTGGACTGAATGGGTTCTTCGTCTGAGGCAGTGCACCTCTTCCTCTGTATTCATGGAGGATCATGCTGAAGTACCTGGAGTCACATAATAGCACTAAGCCTTTGTGATGGGGTCTTTCAAACCAAATTCACTGTTCATCTAGACCAGGAATTACTTATAGAGCAGCTGCTGGGCATATATTCCTATTTTGCCTCATGATACATTTCTTTCTCTGTGTCCTCAAAATCTTAGTAGCAATATGCATACAGCTGCATTGCAGTTGCATACCTACAACCAAACCATCCTTTTGTCCTTCCTCAGTAGAAAATACTTATTCCATCAAAAACAGACCTAACAGTCTTACTTTTCTCTGTGAGTTTGTCTTTTAGAGCAGTAGCTGTGGACAAAAATCTCTTTTGTCCTCTTCCCCCTCTCTCCTGTCTATCCCTCTCCCTCTGTTTGATGGTTCATGTGGTAGCATCAATTTTAGCCACATTTGAATTTAGTAGCCAGAAGATGACTGGCTAATACGCACAGGGTGTTGGGCCGCTGCCTCTGAGCATGACTAAGGCATTGGATTTTGTCCAGTGATTTCAAATGTTTTTTGAATGGGAGAGAACAGTTCAATTTTGTCCTTAGGAATGTAGGGCAAAAAATATCATGCCCTTTGTGATTTTGTTTCCATCGGGGTTTAGTTTGATACACCCATTTCTTACATTACCCTTAAATAAATAAGTGGAGAAATATTGCTGGCTTCTTGGTGAAAAAGAAGCATGTGACCTGTGGAAAAAAAAGCGAACTTGTTAAAACCAGACAGTGCACCTGCTTGGATTTGTATGTTTTCTTTCTGAATTCACCTGTGCTGTAGTTCATGGATCAGGGGTATGCAGTGAATCATCCTGTTGGACAGCATGAGACATGCAGAGTAAATTAAGTTTGTCATCTCTCTGAGATTTTCTCCTTTGCTCACTACCTGTAGGAGAGGATTTTCATAGTAATGTGGCCTGTCTTCATGCTCCATTTATCGTACCCCAATTGATGTATGTAATCTTGGTTGAACAGATAGGTAATGGAGTAAACACATAAAGTGTTGAATGCCTAAACAATACATCTGAAATGAACAGGTAGGCAAGAATCAAAGTACAAATGTTTAGAGACAAAAATTGACATTCTTCTCTGACAGGAGATCTTAATGCAAGTTTGTTATCATTTTCTAGTTACAGGAGATGACAGAATGTGAAATTACAATGTAAATATATTTTATTTGCTAGCATTGTACATGAGTCTTCTGTTTTATTCCTGAACAGGACTTTAATATGTTGGCTTTAAGTATCAATAGAAAACATTGGTTTCATATCCGTGAACAGGAAAGCGTTGATGGCCACGTGATGAAAAAATGCTGTTTACCATTTCAGAGATTGCTGCGAAAGCTGACTGCACACTTTTGCCATTGATTGGCAATCTGGAAAGAGAAATCCTCTTTCAGTATTTTACCAGAAAAAGTCATCTTTTTCTTCCACGCACATAAAGAGTGGGAACTGTTGCAAAACAGCAAAGAAGTTCTGTAACTGGCATGGCAGCCTTTGGTGATTTGGTTTCTTCAATAAAAAGGACAAAAAACACTGTAGCAAAATACATATTTTTTTCTGAAACTAAGGTACTGGGATATTTTTTCTTGCCCCACCAGTGGCTGGCAGAGGAGATTTTATAGAAATGGGTTTGAAGACCTGTCTGAGCTGTCATAAAGTTGAGCTATTCAGATTTCAGGGTGTTTTTCCCTAGTGTGCAAGGCTTGTCACTTGTAGAAATATTTGCATATGATGTAAAAGGGATTTATATGTTGACAGATTTATTCTCCCTCCTAGTATTTCTATATGGACAGTTATTTAATCCATGCAAGAACCTTTCCTGTAGCACCTTCAAAACATTAAAAGACTTTGTCAAATGCTTTAGTCACTTTTTTGTTCTATTAAGAGGATCTCAGGCATTTCTGAGACAGAAAATAGGTACATCATCTATTATAATAATCTCCAAGACATGAGCTTTAGCTGTATTGATGATGAAGGGCTGAGCATTCTGGAGAAAAGTTCAAAACTGAGGCCTTGCTGAAGTATTTAAGGAGATAGGGAATGTAAGTATTTAAAAAGAAATTCTTCAGATTTCCACTTTATATCATGCAGTGAGTTATACCTTTTTTTTTCCCTCAAGCCATAATATAAAGAGATTTTTTTACTACTGCTTCCAAGTCAGCCTGGCTTGTTCCTGTGTGCAGAGTACCTGAAATGGAAAACCATAAAACAGCTGACAAAGGCTGCTGTAGGAAGGAAATAATGTCCCAGTTACAAGGGTTTAAGCAAGATGTGTCTCTACTGGTCCTTGCAAATCTCTGCAAAATATTTTGGTGCCATTGTCCACAGGTTTGATCAGATCTCTCTCTCAAATTTGTTTTCCCAGTGTTAGCTGCAAACATGTGATAAGTTCAACTCACAGCACTGTCCATATGCACGTCCAGGCCCCAGTTCTGCTCTTCAGGACAGACACCACCAGGAGCCAGGCCCAGTTCAGCTCAGTGAAGCATGAGAGGAGGAGAATGTGGAGCTGATCTTAGTAACTGTGCATTCTAGGTTCACACCAACCTACCTGTGAGAGAAATACGGACCCAACATGTGGCTTAAGCCCCCTAGGAATGCAGGGCCCGTGGGAGGTGCTTCTGAGGGACTGTGCCATCCACAGAATTTGAATCATGCACATAATCTGAATGTATCCTCTCAACATGACCAGAAGATAGTTTCTGATCAGGGTCTTGCTACCTGGATTACTCCAGTTACTTGATTTTGTTGTCTTAGTTTTGATTGCTTTTTTTTCCCCCTCAATGTGAAAACTTGGCTTTGCCTTGCCAGAAAGAGGAGTAGTGACCATAGTAATTTAACATGTCGTGTTAACTGTTTTCTCTTTTGGAACAGGAAAGAATGGATTCCAAAGGTTTTAGCACCTCTGATTAAGTTGAAACTGTTTATGAGTGAAAGAAAATAAAAAGAATTCATGGTGCCCCTCACTCCTTTCTTACAGTTTTGACATATACTAAATTCCTGTGTTACTTCCACTTCATCCAAATGTTTCTGGATAAGCTGTCCAAATAAAACTTTTTTAGAATTTATTCTCTTTGTAGCACAGGTACACTGAGCTTTGCCGCTTACTGGAAACTTTTTTTTTTTCTCAGAAGACCATGGTATGCCTAGACAGTGGGAAGTAGTTTATGAAGAAAAATAAGAGAGGGGGAAAAAAGAGGTTTTTCTCTTCCTGACTAGAATTGGAATCTAATTAAGTGATTTTGGAATCTAGTTAGTGATCTAGTGACACAACACTTTCGTTGCAAGAGACTACACTTTCTTGGTTTTTGCTCAGAGAGAGTTTTCTGTACAGCAGTGGTCAACAGTTTCTAGTTTTCAGCATCTGCTTTGAATTTGGAGGCAATGAAACTTCACCACTGAGTGAAAGCATCCTCACGTGTCTAGCACCTGACTATTCCCTGACCGAAGACCTGACACACTCAGCTGCCAGCCATTGCAACTGATGTACCACCGGAACAGGCCCATGCCAGGCGGGACATGTTCGTTGTTCATGAGTCTTCAGGTGTTCTAGGTCTCTCTGGGGTGTGTCAGCATGCTTAAACTCAACCAACTTGGATTTTCATCTGTTGAAGTCTGTATCTTCCTCAAGTTCCAGTTTTTCACTTCTGGTTTAGGGGATGCGTTTGTTGTTCTGAGTGTTGCACATTTTCCTAGTTTTATGTTTGAGGTATTTTTATTAGTTTCAACTTTATTTTTTTTGTTTCTTCTCTTTTCTGAGAAAACAAGAAAAAGCAGAGTTGGTGAAGTCCCAGCAACATTTCACGGATTCATTAACTTTTACCTTGATGTCTACCAAAATCTGAAAGTGCCTGTACAAATCACCCCAAACATCCATGGTCTCAGATGGTTTATCTGTACTAGCCACCCAGTCTCTTCTCTGAGTAATGTAATTTCTCGTGGTACATTCAAAAGTATTAGAACGCGTTATCCCAATGCCTTTATTTTCTGAGTGTGTGCCTCCTGTTGTCCATAGAAATGGTCCTCTGGAACATTTTAGTGCTGTGTAGCACAACCTCAGTTTCTTTTCTAATACCCTGATAATTTGAATACTTCCCTTGTTTGTTTCATCCTTCCATTCATTGACTTCCTACTGTGAAACTTACTTCCCTGCTCTTTCTTACTTTTCCCAAAGTGATTGCTTAGAACTGCACACTGCAGTAATCTCCTATACAACATAAAATTGTCTTAGTGGAGGCAGAATCATGGTTGCAAATTTCCTCATACATCAGTTCTCTTGACTCATACATTTATGTGGCGAATCCCAGAGGACACATGCAGAAAGTAGTATGCTGTCATGGCAGCAGGTAGCAAGAACTTTAGTTACTAACGTAATCATGCAACATAATGATTAAATGAAGACCAATGTGATACTAATATGATATGGCAAATTCTTATGCTGTGGTACATGTCTAGGGAATGTGCTTGGAAATTAAATGTAGACAAAGCATGCTTCCTGGCTACTTGGCATTCAAGATATTCTTCCTAATCTGCTTCCATAAAGACTCTTTCCATCTGTCCCTTACCTTTGACAGTTTCTCATTCTATAACTTTCATATAGTCTAACCAAAGCTAGCTTGACTGGAGCTGCCATAATTTGCTCAATTATTCCCACCTAGTACTTACATTCTGACCGTGTTTTACATTTAATGACTATCAGACATTCATTTCTCTATTAGAGTAAATTCCATACTTAGGCATCTTAAGAAAAGTTATGGTTAAATGGAAAGTCTACATGTTCCATGATTGCTTCAGAGAGTTGCAACGGATCTCTAAAGATCAGTAAATCATGACTCACTTTTACAGTAGCCACATTGCTTCCTTCTCAACAGATTGTCTTCATGCAGCTGTACGTTAATTCCATCCTCTGTTATAGATTTTGCTAAGTTCTCTGGTATGGAGACCAAACTTACTGCTTTATAATTTTTTGTATCCTTTCTGAGGGTTTCCTTGCAATTTTGAAAATGGCAAATAAAGGAATTACTTTGCCCTAAGATGCATGAAATGTTAAAATATTTTTATTTAAAAGCATACCATTTTTTGGCGAATAAGCAAGATAAAACCTTGCAGTTCCGTCTTTTGGGCTGATATAGAACGACTCATGTACAGAACATTCATGTGCATATTTCAATAAACTTTCTGGGTACCGTATTGGCATGAGAGAGCAGATACATTAACAGCTTACCATAAAAGGTTTAATTAACATCCGTAATAATGACCACAAGAGGGTGCTCTTAATTACTGTTCATGGATGCCGTTGGACTTTAGTCCTCAGAGCCAATGGGACAACTCATTTTAACACTTATAAAAAATCAAGTGAATTAGTCATAAGTGGAATCTACCTAAGTTATTTGAAACTAGCCATAATGCTTGGTCGTATAATCCCCACCCAAATACACTTTCCTCTAACTTGAAGCTAAACCAGGCAATATTTTCAGCTTCCCGTTCATATGTGTTTTTTGCATTAAAACAGCTATAAGAATAGCGAGAATTTTTATTTACTTTAGTTAAAACTCTCACACCTACAAAGTACATAATAAAACATTTCGTATTTGATACAAAAGTCAGTTTCCAAATGAAAAAAATGTCCAGATGCTTTCCAAAAAAGAAAAAGAATTTCAGTGTTTGGTACTTCGAGTACTTCAGCCGAGTTTGTGCACTGAACGACCTACTGCAAAAGGGCTTGATTTGGTTTTATGTCTTGTTAGTAATTTAATCAGTAAAACTAGACAATTAAATTGCTGCACAATCTTGAAAGACACCTCGTTTTCCACTCCCAGAATCTATCATTTTTTTGTGAGCTTTGTGTGTCTGTTTCTGTGTGTGGGAAATGAGAGCGTATTCATCTCAGTTCTAAAATGCCACTTAAATTCCAGACAGAGAGTGGATGCAATGTTAGAGTGCCACTTCCCATGAAGTGGTGCTTCCCACTTGACGGCCAGTTAGTGGAGTACTTGTGTTAAACATCATTCAATACACAGGTAAACCACTTCGTTTCAAATGCGGCGATCAGACTGCTGTATTTGCGCACACATCACTAATCTTTTGTGGCAGTTTGTGGTGAAAACATAACAACTTCCAAGCAGACCACCCACCTTGCAGTGCAAGAATGCATTTTGCACAATTGACAGACCTTTGGGTTGTTTCCTTTCTCTTTTTTTCTTTCTTTCTTTTTTTTTTTTTAAATGCTGTTCCTCTGAATCTGCCGTTCTTAGAACAATAGATTCAAATAAAGGCAGCAACGTTCAGTTCTCTGTGCGTTCATATGCTAACAAAAGATCAAGACTAAAAGAAGAGGTTTGCCTCTGTAGAAGTTGAAACTGATGAGACTTACTCCCGCTGTAAGTCACACTGTGCAGTTTTGAATGAGACAGCCAGCTTCTGGCTGGTTCTTTCCTCTATTTCTGTAAAACTGAAAGGAGGCAGCCCTGAGAGGACAGCAACTGAGGTGAAAGCTGCAACACTGCTGAATGAACCCAAACCATAGCTATGTCACTCTGGAGTCTGAAATCCATGGCTTGTCTGCGATTTAGAACTGCCACCCAGCATGGCAATGCAGTGCAGGCTCTGTCCCATCCTTACCAGGGGGCTTCCAGCAGAATCAAGGTGCCTGTGCTGGGACCTTTGCTGTGCCTATGGCAGTGGCTGTGCTGAGTCAGTGCAGAGTCACTCTGCCAAGTTAGAGATGGCTCTCCTGACCTGATGCTACTCCAAAATGTCCATCCATTCATCCAGATCAGCACTTTATGTCTATTTTGGCTCTTGTTTGTTGGAGCATATTTCCCAGACCTTCTTACTAATGTTTAAAAAGACAGGTCTTTAAGGCAAGCAGATGAATACAGTGCATCCCTTCTGTGCATGCCACAGGGCAAACAGTGGTGTATCCCTCTGTAACTTTCAGTCAGCACAGAAGTCTTGCAGAAGTCACGAGCACATAATTCAGTGTTGTCCAGCTGCCAGTGATATGTCTTCAGTGACCTCTGTGTTGGGAGTGTCAAACACCACCCATAAAAACAGCTGCTGGCAAGACATGGTACAAGACCACATAAAAGATTATAGTTCTAGTAAAAATCTCTGGATACCTGTAAGAAGCAAGGAACCAATCAATTTAACAGACCCTGCACTGCCAGGGTGTCCTCCTGCTGGCTCACAGGACCGTAAAGCACTTGAAATGCTTACATTAAAATCACAGAACCACAGAATGGGTCAGGTTGCAAAGGAGCAACCTTGTCTGGTCCAACATCCTGCTCAGGCAGGGTCATCCCAGAGCACATGGCACAGGATTGCATCCAGACAGTTCTTGAATATCTCCGGTAAGGGAGGCATCACAACCTTCTAATATCTTCTATAGAAAGACCTTCTCTTCATGCACCAGCTTGGTTGATTAGCAGTGTGTAGTCCAGCTTATGAGGAGACATAGACAACCACCCAGGATGAGTTTAATGTGAGTTTAAAGTGTAGCCCTTCTTAAATTTTGGAGGCGTCAGTATATGGAGAGTGTCTGTATAACCAGGATCCCTGATCAAGTCTCCTTTTCCCATGCAGAAATTTTGCCCAGACCAAAAAACAGAATCAGGGCTGTTTTTCCTATATTTGTGAGTATCTGGTAGACTGTTGGAAGAGTAGTGCTGTGTAATGCAGCAGTGATCTCCGAAGGCATAGTCAATATCCACACATCCTGAAAGGCAACCACAACATGTGTGCAGACCTATTTGTTCTTGTACAACCAGTGAATCCAAAATTAACTAAAAGCTGCAAAACCTTGGTTCATGATTTTTGTGTGTCAACCACTTGTCCTCACACAGTCCTTTGTGTTCTTGGCACACATGTAAAATCTTCCTCTGTGTGCTCAGTAAATCCAGGGTGTGTATGTAGTGCTCACTGTGGAACTGCTGCACAACAAAAATGAGTTGAGATGTCATCTGGTAGAAATACAATATGGGAGCCTTATAAAAAAGTGTTAGTGATCATTATGTTATTGCTCTCAACTGAGAGTCTGATTGGGGATGAAAAAATCCGTTGTCAGATTTCTGCTTGAGGCATTTTGTCTCCAGCACAACCATGTAAAGAATCTTTCACAAGATAACAACATTTGACCACCATTGTGAGTCTGCAGTCTACACATTGCTAGATCAGTTTGAATTACTTCTGGGCCCTCCAGCTGCACAGGAAGAGCCAGTGATTTGAGTTTCTTTATTGCAAAAGCACACAGCAAATGTACCTTCGTTTACCTGCTTGAGTAGTTAGATCTGGCCCATCTCAGTACATTCATTGCTAAAGAATTGTGAATTTGTTTAGTAAATACCTGAGATGTGCCAGAAACTGGGGAAATAAGAAAGACAGAAAAAGAGGGACATGCTTTGAATTGCTTTCATGCTTACAGTTTTCAGTCCATGAAGAAGCATATGGATAGCATCTCCACATTCCTCAAAGCCCTTCTGCTTCCTAAGGTTTACTGGTAGTGACAGAAGATGCTGTTCAGGACTTGTCAGTGTTGCAATAATTTACACTTCCTTGCCCTTCCACCAGGAAGAGCAAATTACAGACAGAAGGGGGAGAAAGAGAGATAGAAAAATAATATTGTTATTACTGAGAAGGTAGAGGAGATTTTATGAGGGGATTCAGCTAAGACTGCAGATCTGAGTCACATGTGCATACCACACCTCTTTTGTTAGCTCCAACAAGTGTCTCTCTAAACTGATGATTTTCCTCACTGCTTGCAGCCATGCAAAAATTCTCATCAAAGCTGGTCCTTTAAACCATCCATGGAATTGTTACCTGGAGTCCATGGGAGACTGCTATGGATGATTTGGATTTGTGTCTTAGGAAGGGCTGAATCACAGGAGCTGCCTGTTTATCTCCCTTAGGGGTAAAGTGAACCGTTTTACACTGTCCACCTGATTCCATGTAGGACAACAGTAAAATTGCTGGTTCGTACTTTTTCTGTGTGGGCCACAGTTCCTCAGGGCAGTGGAAATGGTACTGTATGGTCTGGTGTACCTCTACCTGGCATAATGTGTCACTGAGCTTGGGGAGAACTGGGAATGATGCTTTTGTTTAAAGAGTAATTAGAAACAAGAGAGATGGCTTCTGTTTTCTTTAAACCTTTCAAGTGTTTCCCAGAGGGCACCACATGAAGGCTGTTGCATGCAGTATCCCAAGGATGATTTTTGACAGCTTTCTGCCCTTACCATCGACAAGGCAACACCTGTGACTTTTGTGGGAATCACTGCTACAGATAATTCTTCAATGAGACCGTCAGAAAAGTGTCTGAAGGTGCTTCAGCGTATGTGCCAGGTACAGCTCCTCCATTGTGCAGATCCTTTCCTGTAGTGCAGGGCATGCAGCAGTGCAGAGGTGCTGTCAAGGAGGTCATGGCTGAGCACTGAACCACCCATGATTTCTGTGAGTTGCTGTCACAATCACACATGGAGGATGTTGTTCCCCTGTCAATAGCACGTTTTTGATTAAATATGGATGATCAGTTCTGTCTTGCAAGGCTGGTCATGCTGGATGGAACGTGGTTCCCAAAATCTGACAAAGATTTGTGTCAGAAGACATCTCTGGAAGTGTTCAATACAAGTCTGTGTGCCCAGCAGGGCTCACTACAGTGCTAGGTCAGGTAGCTCAGGCCCTCATCTGCTTGAGTGCATGGTATCTTCACCAAGGACAGAGATCCCACCACCTTTCTGGAGCTTGTCCCAGGGTTCCACTGTTCCCAAGGGAAGTTTCCTCCTCACATCCAAGCCCCTTGTGCCCCTTCTGCAGGACCTTCTGCCCTGTCACTGGTCTCCTCTGAGAAGAGTCTGGCTTTCCCTGTAAGTCCCTACAGGCAGTGGGAGACTGTAACTAGGATCCTCCTCAGCTCTCTCCCTTCCATGCTAAGCAAAACACGTTTTACAGAATGGATTGAGCCAAGAACATCTCTTTAACACAGTCAAGAATACGTTAACCTCCAGTCAGGGGCTGGCAGCAGATAATGTGAAGGCAGGGCACATTTTCTTTAGGAGGCACGAGGCAATGTGCTGATTGGGAGTTACCATGGCCAGTTTTCTGTGACAGCAGTAATTAATAATGCAAGGAAAAAAGTGGGGCAACAAGAATAAAGAGGCAACAAATGAAACTAGCAAACTAGCTAGATACACAGTCCAGCTGAGTGTAATTCTCAGTGAATGGTTCGCCATGGTTGGCTGCCCCTGGAGAGGGTCTCATGCTCTTCCTTACTCAGCATGCTCATTATTCATGCTCTTCCTTACTGTTTTCTAGGTCTTCCTGATCACAGCAATATTTGCTTAGGTGGATTTTGTCTTTTTCTGTTACTTTGTCCATCTGTTTCTGTGAATTTATCTTGTGAATTTTAAATCTAGGCAAGACTACTGGATCTACAACAACTAGCAATAATGGGTCACACATGTGGATTGTGTGTGGTAAGAAGAAATTAATCCTCTGGCTGAATGTGAAGCTGCTGTCTGCTGGTTTCATTTGTTGCCTCTTTATTCTTGTACTGAGAGACACATGAGTACTTACTGCCTGTTGACCTTCTCCTTGCCTGTCAGTGCTGAGGGGATCTGCTTTCATGCTAGTCATCTCTTTTCTAGACCACAACGTCTTGATATAGTTGGCTATTTCTTACTTCTCGTTATCCTCCCAATATATTTCTTTCCTTTTCCAGTTCTTCCATCTCCTTTCTGAGCCATGAAGATCAAGGTTAAATATTACTCCATTGGCATTGTGAGAGGCCTGTGAAAGAGAAGATTTAAAAGGGTGTTTGGATATGTTTAGCAAGGAGGAGAGAACTGGATGTTTACTAATTGTTTATGTAGTGAAGGCTTCTCAGTGATATAGACAAAAATTATGGCCTGGAAAAGACTTTATCAGCACTGCTGTCACCTTTATCCTTTGTCCAGGTCCTGGTCCTTTAGGCATCTTCAGTGAAGGTCCTAGTGGTGGTGGGACCATTTCCATGTTGCTTAATTTTCTGCCTGTCAAGATGCACTTGGAACGAGAGACAGTCCCTCCCCCTGCCCCAAGGAGGAGAATTGTATTATGAGAGCAGTTTTGAAGAAGAACTGCTCCTTTATTTAATTTCCCTCTTTTCTTTCCTGCCTACAATCGTCAAAAGGTACTGCTCAAGGTGGCTTCTGAAAACTCACACATTTGCCACTGGGAGGGTAACACAAACGGCCCCACAAGTGTATTTGGAGTTGTTTTACATATTTGTTTCATTACCAGGGCCAGTTTCAGAGTCTAGACTGATCCCGTGTGTGGAAATGGCTTTGTCAGGTCCGGTTGAGAGGATGCAGGGCATTGCAGTGATGGCCTCTAAGGCAGGGGCACCCACGAGAGCTACTCTGCAGTGGGTGTAGGAAGACTGGAAAGTAGAAGAGGCCCTTTGGAGGTGATGTGACCCATGAAGTGAGGCTGCTACAGAAACATCTGGCAGGAGAAGAGAGTTCTTGCAGCAGCTTGCAATGGACCCTGGAGGCCCCACAGCAGGTAACAAACACTGGAGTCATTCCCCCTGCAAGCAGTTTCATGTGTGAGGGTCACAACAGAATCCTCAAGCCCTGAACGCAATTCAGGTCAAGGCAATACCACAGTTATTAAAGCAGCTGAATCTGTCAGTTTTACCGTTAGAAAATGGCTTCTCAGACATCCCTGGAAGAAATGAAGCTATTTTATTTTCTGAGTTGCCTTCTGCAAAGGAAATCACTGAGGGAGGGATGCAGTGTTTGGGGAGAAGAGTGTTAAAATTCCTCTCAGGCTGAAGAGCACTCAGCTTTTACACAGGTGAAGGCTGGCAGGATTTTCTATCTGCTTTCAGCATTTCTTAAATATTTGTAAAGATACATTTTTGGACTTGACCTGGGAGCCAGCCCCCATTTTGTTGGCACAGCCCAGAACTCAGAAGCTTATTGTGTGAGGCTTGTGGCACTCAGAGCAAGAGCTGCTCTTTGTGCAGATGCCTCTGTCCCAAAGTAAGCCATGGGCACTCAGGGGGGCAGCAGAAGAACAGATGAAGCAGTAGTCTGTAATGTTCTACTAGGAATGTTATGCTAGTAAGATGCCCTGTGCTTTTTACAGAATTATCCTCTCTTGCTGATAGAATATTTTCTCCTTCAAAGTCATAAAATACTGCTGGCAAGGAAAAACTCTGCTTTAAGAATAGCCTATAAAGCAACAAAGAGCAAAATTGTATGTAAACCATTTTTTCAAACCATTGTTTCTGGTATCTTTACCCAGGAGCTACCCCCACAGTTCAAGGTACAGCCATTACAGTGACATTTTAGGTACACATGCAACAATAGGGCAGCTCTGTAGTACAATGAGATATGCATCACCTGTGATAAGAGAAGGCTTGATAGGTATGCTGCTTTGGCCTAAATCCCAGGTCCTTGTCCTTCCCCGTCCCCTAGTTTTGCTTTATGACCCAAAACTTCACCTAAATACAAGCTCTGTGCTTTCCTTTAACTTCCACTAAATCCTGCAGGGGATCCTCTACAGATGAGAGTTTCTTCCAATGGCTGCATATCAAAGGAAGTGTTTTAACAAACACAAAGGGTGGACAGAGGTTTTGTTCTCCCTTGTTATTCCTTGCAGCAAATACATATCCACTGGGGGAATCAAGTTGTTTTCTTGATCAAGGAGTCGTTGGAGATTAACCTTCTTTCAAAGTCCTGGCAGGACAAAGCTGCTTGTCCTGGCAACAATTTAAACACATGCCATGAGATAAAACACTGGGGTAGGTGGCATCCAGACTCTCAGGGTTTGAGGAAAGCTGACTGGTGCAGGGAGATATCATTCATATAACCTCTGCAGCTGTGTAGGTATCTGTCTGACCACATGCAGTAGCAGTTCCGCCACCTTTTTTCAGTACGTGGCGATTGGTGGGGTGGAGAAAGGGAGAATCAGCCCCACTTTTTGGTGTATGGGCGTTTTACAGTGTGGCGGGACCTGAGTTCTGGCCTGACTATACCACCACCACTACTTCTGTGTGGTGTCCCTCAATGAGTTTACCACTGCTTTGGCTCAGACACTCCCAAACAATACCCAGGCCTGGGAGCACCTTTGGGAAATTCCTGGAACAATCCTTACATATATCCCTTCAAAGTCAGACCCATTTCAATCACACATAAGGTCCCAATCACACGGGTGTCCCACCAGACTACCTGAATTCCTAGCCCTTGGGCACTGCCCTTCCTTCCACTGAGTGAAGCCTGCCCCTAAGCAGCAACGCTGTCAAAACAGATGGTGTGAGTGTCTATACATATTTAGGTGAGAGGTTGTTAGGAGGGCTACCCTGAAGCCAGCATCACACAGGAGCTAGGACATATTCCTGCCAGGGCTGTGGGGAACAGACCTACACCGGCGTGTTGGTAACACTGGAACAGCTTGGCCTCCTGGGGTACATCCTCCAGGGCTATACCCTGGAGTTGGCTGAGAGTGTCTATCCCTGCTACCTCCCAATCTGCTGTGCATCACAGGGGCTTTAGCCACCAAAGGGAAAGAAGTCTGGAGGCTTCATGCCCTTGCCCAGGTAAAGACAGCTGTGGTGTCTAATGTAGATGTAAGAGTTGCCACGCAAATGATCCAGCTCCCAGACAGTTTCAGCTCTTCTGCCATGTAGCCCAGCTCTTGGGAACATGCAGGAAATCTAAGGATGTTATGGATAGTGAAAACAGGCTCGTCTATACTGCCAGTCTGTTGGCGGCCCCAACAACCCTTTAGATCTCAGGAATGGCACTGTGCAGGACTGGCCCACAGTGGGTGCTGGCTGGCTGCTTGGGAAGGCACACATGCTCTTCAGCTGTGTCCGGCAAACAGAATGGAGCTGGAAACTAAAGAGACAGGTAATTTAGGCCAGCAAGGAAGAAAATGGACAAAGGGGAGTATTTACGTTTTTGATATTCTGCGCTTTGCTCCTGGTAAGAAAAACATTCATGAGAATCCTTCTGCCACTCTGGTGCAGCCAGGTCTTCATCACAGCATCCATGAAAAAGGAGCAGACAGTTCCCAACCTGTCTGCTGCTGTGGGCATGGTTTGTACTTGCTTCATTTTTGCCTGTCTCATTGCTTCATGGTTCATTTGGCTGAACTCTTCATACAAAATAACATGTTAGGCTCTGTACTGGGAGTATTGTGGGAAGGCAGTAGCTGTCTGTGGAAGGGATGGGCAAAGGGACTCTGCTTTCAGCATCCATACTGACTGCCAACGAAGCAAATGTGCTTGTTTGCGTTGTCAAACTGTTTACAGTATAATAATAATGTTTCAAGTCAAAGAAATACACCTATGCAACCAAATCTTTCTGGCCAGTGGCTCTGCCCACAAGCTTCCTGCACCGTGTCCTACCAGCTTATTTCAACTCTTTGCTTGGTCTTAAACAAGGAAGAGTTAGACTAGCACATGCCTGATGTTTTAGTTGAAAAAACTTAGTTACAAATGAGTGGAAGAGGTATTTCCTGTCCAGAGTTTCATTTTTGGTCCCCTTTCAGCAGTGCTGTTAAGTGGGTTACCACATGTAACAAACCAAAAGATGAGGTGTGGCTTCTTCTTTTAGAAAGAGCTAGCAAAAGAACAGCAGAGGGCAAACAACTTAGTTTTTCTAGTGCTATCAGTGGAAAAAGTGAGCTGGGGTCTTTTAAACTTGTATCATCTCATGTCCAAAGGTTAATTAACTGCTGGCTCTGAAAGCCTCACGGCAAGCAGTGGTAGTGGCTGAGTAAGAAGATGCTCAGACCCCTGCTGAGTTCACAAACATGCAAAATAGGCCCTCTCTCAATTACCCCGAAGGCTGTGAAGCTCAGAAGTGCTTCGTCCCCAAATCAAACAACTGAGGGCCATAAAAAGCATAGAAAAATTTAGATTAGAAGAGGAACATCATAAGGCCCCCAGTCCCACCCCCTGCTCAAAACAGGATTCACTAAAGGTAGGTCAGATTGCCTTGTCCTGTCAGCTCTGGAATATCTGACAGGACAGAGGTCCCATCACCTCTTATCTGGGCCTTGTCTGCACCAATGATGTAAAGAATTTTTTTCTTACATCCAACCAGAATTTCCCCTGTTGCAGCTCATGCCTGTTGTCTCACCACTTCCTCGTGCACCTCAGAGAAGAGGTGCCTTTTGCTCAAGTAGGCAATGGCTGACTGCAAATTGATCCTACTGCAGCCTTTTCCTCAGGCTGAAGATGAGTTTCTTCCACTTGTTCCCATAATGTCCTGCACTCCCACCCCCAAGACATCTTTGTGATCCTGTGTTTGAAATCCTTAGTTTATCAATATCTCTCATCTCTTGGGGAACTCAAAATTTGTCTTTAAAATTCCAGATGTGTTGAGCAGAGGGACACAGCCACCCTCTGCAGGGTTTGGGTATGCTTTGTGCTGGACAGTCTCTAAGATGTGTGCTGACATCATCTCTGGTTGCTGGGTCTGGGAGCTGTGTGGAAAGGAAAGTGATGGCACATCTTCACAGTGTGTGCCTTCTGCTGCTGAAAGTTGTCTTGGGCACACAGGAACAGTGGAGTATGCTCCTATACAATGACAAGACACTGGCTTAGAGCTCTTGTTGTTTGCTTTATGAATTTTGAGAGTTCTCTACAAACCTCTAGCTGCACAGGGCTATATTTCTTGCCCAATTCATATACACTCATACCTGAAGTAATACTGTTTTCCAGAAATCCTCTGTCCAAGTACAATATGCCTGCCATACTGCCACTTTCCCTGTGTTTACATACATATCTTAAAGACTTTGTATTATTTTATATTTACATTGTTTCACTCTATGTTTTTGCATTTTCTAACTGGCATTTACTTACAGAATACAAAGCAAGTACTTTTGACAAGCACATGTAGTGACTGGTTTCAGAAAGATGAGGCAGGACTCGCCTTACAGACATTTTTAGATCTAATTAGGAAAGGTTGTGGGGAAGAAATAGCTGCATCTACATTTTTCTGTTTCCCACTGGTTTTAGTTGCTGTAGTATGGGATACACTTTTCGGTGTATGCAGTTAAGTTTGACTCTTAATAGGTGCAGTAGTGCAGCACACTGAAGTCTGCTCCCAGCTTTAAGTTGGTCTTTCTCAGAGGAACACAGCTTGAGGCTGCTTGAGGAGCAGCAGGTGCAGTGAGGTAGTCAGCCCTCTGTTAAAACAACAGATGATGTACCAGAGTCAGGGATTTTGTTTATGGCACAGGTTTTACATGGGCATAGGTGCCTCTTCAACCTATGTGTAGGAAAGGTGGTCTTTCTGCTTCATTCCATTGTGACAACCAGGTTATTGGAGGAGGTTAAAACAGCCTTTGAATGAGAGACTTGCCTTCTCATACAGCTTTCAGTTCACTCTCTCATGTTTATGCAGTGGTCAGGGAAAGGAAGAGACAAGGTTCCTGAAGATTCATCTGTCTCTGAGAAGTGAGATCTTCTTACTATGAGCACAAGCAAAAAAACTCCCAAAAAGGATAAAGTCTCTTGTGCAACTCCCTTGCTCCCCTCCATCTACCATAAGAATTTTTTTTAAATGCAGAAAAAAATTTCTAACAGAAATAATGAAGAGATTTGACTCATCACTCCAAAACCAGAAGGTGCTCCTGTAAGCTGCTAGCTGACTAAATTCTTACCCTGCAAAGCAAGTTTGCATTTCCCCAGAGGTGATTAGAAGTGATCTTGCTGAGTTCTCTGGTATTAAAGTTGATGCATATTTTCTTGCATTCAAGTTTTTTTTTCAGGATTGTGCAAAGGAGGCAGAGTTTAGGAGCAGCTTTATTTTACCTTTTGGAAACCAATGACTTTGTGGTTATTTTCAAGCTTTTGAGTAGTCAGAATAGCAGATCACTCATCTGTTCTCATTAAACAGATTTTCAGGAATGGCTGAAATCCCAGGACCTTATCTATTGAGGGTGTATAACAAGTTGATTGTTTTACTTCCTTGTGCTTTGGCAGTGCCTTGTATCTTTGAACGCCAGGAATAGATCAGGTGCCCTGAAAACAGTCATGTTGAGCTGTGTTTGTGTGTTTGGGGTAGTTCATTCCTATATAAGCAGGCTTCATAAATAAGCAGCAAAGGCATATAGGGTGAACTCCACATAAATTCATCTTCCCAGAAGAATGAGCACTTACGTGTAATTGCTTGTACTTAAATTGGATGTGTGTCTCGCTTTGTAATGTAATACATGCACAGCCATAGCTGATTGTGACATTATGCCCCGTATTTCCTTCTGTGAAGCAGTAGCAAATTGAAAGGCAGGGTGCTCTCTTGAAACAGTCAATTTTCAATAAATAATCACAGAATCATAGCGTGGTTGGAAGGGAGCTTAAAGATCATCTAGTTCTAATGCCCCTGTCATGGTCAAGAATACCTTCCACTAGACCAAGTTGCTCAGAGCTCAATCCAACCTGGCCTTGAACACATCCAGAGATGGGGCATCCATAACTTCTCTGGGCAACCTGTTTCCTCACTACCATCATAGTAAAGAATTTTTTCCTAATAGCTAATCTGAATCTACTCTCTCCCAGTTTGAAGCCATTATCCCTTATCCTGTCACTAGGTGTCCCTGTAAAAAGTCCCTCTCCCAACTGTCTTGTAGGCTCTTTAGGTACTGCAAGGCTGCAATTAGGTCACCCTAAAGCCTTTTCTAGGCTGAATAAACTATACTCTCAGTCATTCCTCATAGGAGAGGTGCTTCAGCTGTCTGATTGACCTGGTGGCCTCCTCTGGACTCTTTTCCAACAGGTCCATATCCTTCCTGTGCTGGGACCCCAGAGCTGGATGCAGTGTTCCAAGTGGGTCTCACCAGAGCAGAGCAGAGGGGCAGAATCCTCTCCCTGGCCCTGCTGCCCACGCTGCTTTGGATGCAGCCCAGGACACGTTTGGCTTTCTGGGCTGGGAGTGCTCATGGCTGGGTCATGTCCAGCCTCTCACCCACCAGCACCCCCAAGACCTTCTCACAGGGCTGCTCTCCATCTGTTCATCCCCAGCCGGTGCTCATACCAGGGGTTGTCCTGACCCAGGTGCAGCACCTTGACCTTGGTCTTGTTAAACCTCTGGAGATTCCTATGGGCCCACTTCTCAAGCTTGTCCAGGTCCCTCTGGATGGCATCCTGTCCTTCAGGAATGTCAGCCACACCACTCAGCTTGGTGTCATCTGCAGACCTGATGAGGGTGCACTTGATCCCTTTGTCCGTGTCATTAATGAAGGTATTAAATAACACTGGTCCCAATACAGACCCTTAAGGGACACCACATCTCACTGATGTCCATTGGGACTCTGAGCTCTTGGCCACTGCCCTTGGAATGTGACAGTCCAACCACTTTCTTAAGTGTCTAGTAGTCCACCCATCAAATCCATGTATCTCCAGTTTAGAGAAGGATAATGTGGGGAACCATGTCAAAGGTTTTCTAGAAGTTATGGTAAATGTTATCTGTAACCCCTCCCTTGTCCCCTGATGGAGTCACTTCATCATGGAATGCCACTAGGCATTCAAGATCGTACTTGAAGTTTAAATTCCTTTTCCTCCAGGTCTTTGGGTTCAAATGTCATGTTTTCCCTACCACTAGTTGGAAGCTGAAATCCTTATGTACTCCTATGTCCATGGAAGCATGGCTTTTAGAAAAGTAAGGAGCACTGTAAGACTCCAAGAAATCCGTCAGAGCTCGTGGCAGCATAGCCTGCAAGTGTCAGCTTCCACAATGCTGCAGCACATCTTGGTTGATGGATACTTAAATGGACTGAGCCCCACTGAGAGTTACTCAGCTCATGAGATGTGCCAGCAGCACACAGGGTGATATGTGAAAAGACATGATTTGCAAGTGATCCTGCCTGCAGTCAGGCTCAAGGTGTAACCACTAAGGTCATCCCTGTCCTTCCTGAGGTGCAGAAATTCCACTGGGAAGGAAGTGAAAATGCACTGATGATGACCCAGTGCACAAGGTTCACAGCTGTTCAGCAGAAAGAGGCTGACCCACAACCCTGATCTCTTACTGAGAAAGGTGAAAGGGAATCATGAACTGTCCTTTGACACTTCTTGCTCTGACTTTTGCATATGGGATTCTGCACATCAAGGAAAACCTTGCTGCTATTTGGATTGGACTTTCCAGATCAACATCAAAAATCCATAAGGCTTTTCCCTGAAGATTATGTTGGCTACACAGTCAAGAAATCTTTTGTCATGTCTTTTTGCCATAGTTACCTGATGATATTAACCTGATGATAGTTAGATGGACCTTATGGGCGCTTCAGGACCTGAAGATGACTTCCTAATCCAGGAACATGCCTCTGTCTCTGGCATGTGATTTATGTCTACCAATACTGCAGGCATGTTCTAAGAAAATACTCCCCATGAGTTTTGAATTAAATTTTGCCTGTATATAGAGAGTAAGTCAATGCTTTTCTCCTGACTTTAACTATTCCATAATCACAAGGTCTTTATGACTTTTTGTGTCTCAGCTTAATTTCATTGTTGTGGAAGTGCTCACATTTACATGCCTGAGGAGATAACTAGGCAGGCGAAAACTAAATTCCACCTGTTTGGTTACAACTATTTAGCTCCTGGAGTTAAAGCTCAACTGGCTGTTTTGCATTGTGGTTACAAAATTGAGAAAGGACTGAATTCCCTAGTGCTTGAGATCCTCAGTGTGTATGTAGCCAAAACAGGCTTTCTAGAAGTACTGAGCCTCAAAGCTATGAAGCCATCTTAAGTAATGGTCCACAATGCACTGAAATAAAACATTTCTCTGCAGAAATAACATAGAATAGTAAAGCTTCTGGACTCACAAACCAGACTAGCATACTGTTCTGCTCAAGGGAAAATACCATTTCAGCTCAAACTTTGAAGTTTACAGAAAGAATGGGTGGGTTTAGGTAGTCCAAGGTAATGTTGTGAGTTTTTGTTTAATACATATCCAACTTAAGTATCTGTTATTTTATGCATCTCTAACTTCATAGGAGGAATGGGTTATATGAACACCAGAAAGGTACTAACACTTTTTCCATCAGTGTTAATCCTATTACAGAGTAAGATGGGCTACCTGCTATTTTGGACTCGCCAGGAGTGCAGAGCAAATTCTAAGTGCCTTTCTAATTAATCCTCTCTGTACTGATAATGTGATTGATATGTTCTGGGCTGTTTTGTTTATGAGACACATATAGTATCAGAAATACAAAAGACTGTCAGAGGGAGTGGTAAAATTACCCTTGAATTACAGTCCTTCAAAATTCTAATAGTAAATGTGACTGCTCATTGCTTTGGAAAAGGTTTGGGCGTGATAAAGCTTTGTGTGAACATTTTAAGTGCATATAAAAGATAGAATCTAAAAGAGGGGGAAAAGGGCGCAGCTCCCTCATTTTTTGGCTTTGGGTGTCCAAGACATGATAGGGCACGTCCTGCTATTTTTTGTACTGATAGATGTGAACTTGAAACTTAAGTCTTCAAAATGCAGGGGAGGGTGGGGTGAGGGGAGGAGGAATGCTTCCAGAGATAAGCAAAAGACATATGTCCAGTGCAACAATTAAACCTGTTGTGTGCGATAAGTTTAATGTAACCCCAAAAGTTATCACAGTCCAAATGCAGACAGCCTGCGAGGGGCCAATAATTGAACGAGTTGTCACATCTCTCCCTGGCCAGGGGAGCTGATGGTATCCCTGTGAGAGGGAGCTTGCTAGTGCAGGGAGTCATGGTGAAGCAGACGCAGGCAGCCACCACCTCTCCCTCCTTACCCTCCCACTTCTCCCTCTGCATGGCCCAGCAGCTGCCAAACGCAGGCACAGGGATGAGCTTGGGGGCCAGAAGAGAGAAACAAGTCAAAGCTTAATCCAGCTGTGATACAAGGCATGTTGGCTGGTTCCTGGAAGACAGGGATAAAGCATAAATGGTTTGTAGCTGAGGGGTGTCTGCATTTGCAGCTGCAGCTCTCTCCAGGCAAAGGAGAGGGTTTCTTGTTCCTGGAGGGCTGAGTAGCACTGAGTAGCTGTGATTCCTTGTTTTCTTCCTACTGCCCCAACAGACTGCCGCCACAGCTTTTAGGTGCTGACACAGCGTTTCATCAGCAGGGCATTTATCACCTGGAGGTGCAACATCACAGTCACTCCACATGAGCTCCACCTTAAATCACTCTAAAAGCTGAAGCTGGGCAGGATATGGCAGCTCCGTGCTAAGCTGGGTATTTTCTTCATGCACATGACAGCAGAGTATGCTTCTGGTTTCAGGGTGGAGTTCAAAAGATGGCTTCTGACCAGTAAAGCTTTTGTACCCTGTTATTACTGATCTACTAAATAAGTATTCAACAGAGAGGTCTTTTGGTTCAATAGGGGTAAGCCACTCAAGGTCTGTGTCTGACGATGACCCTCAGCTTTGCACCTCTCACACCTCTTATCTGAACCAACAGAGCTCAAATCTGTGACCCCAAAAGCAGGATTCAAAATTTCTGTACTCCTGAGATGTGAGGCTTGCTAGGGAAGAAAGCAAGTCAGGGAGGCTCATCCTGATGGCAGGTGCAATGTTCCTGCCTCATCCTTTTCACTGAAATATTTTGCACTGTGATAGCATATACACTGAATTGATTTGGTAGCAAAAAGGACTTCATTTAAAATATGTGCCTGAACACTCCAGAAAGGCACCTCTTTCCATCTCTCCTATACAAGACAATAAGTAAATGATCCAAACAAATCCAAGTTTTGCCATTCCAGGCAGCAGAAGATGCAGAGATCAAAAGTTGACTCTGCACTAAAATTACTTTTATTTTTTTCTGAGAACAGTTGCAGAAAAACTTCCCTGTTGCTATCTAATGGGTTTGAGATTTATTGTACCCATGCAGTGACTGAGCCAATTGTTTCATTTTATTCGTCTTGAACTTTTTTTCAAAAATGTGCTTCTTTTCTCAGCTGCAAAACTGATAGGACAATACTGTGTCTAAGGTGACATAACTAAAAAAGTTCTCACAGACAAATGCTTATTTTTGTTGTTTAGTTTGCAATTGAGTCATTCTAGATACAGTTAAATGTGTTTGTATTTTTAAAACAGATGAAATTCACAGCCTTTAGCTACTAGCAGAGATTCCAAGCTATTCAGGTAGATCACACAATGCTCACAGCTAATCAAAGAAATAAAAGTGATTGAAGTGAGAAACTGATAGAAAAAGCCCAGCTGAAGGACCCCTTCAGGAGGAAGGTGATGGTGGGTGTTTTCAGGAATTTCTGCAAAGGATTCTTTGAAATACTGATTGAGAGGGTAAATATTACTTACTGCTCAGTAAGCACCAATAAGAACACAATAATGACTTAAAAAAGATCAAATACAGAGGCAACATCTTCTCTTAACTTTTATTGTAAAAAAGTTTTGTAAAAAACAATTACAGATACATTTCCTGTAAAGTAAAAGTCAAAATTTTCATATATGTCATTTGGAAAAGGCGTTTATTGGTTCAGATCTAATAACTTACAGTGTTCACTAGTTATATGAGCTATTCTTGGATTTGTCAGTTAAATACTTTTTTCTAAACAGGCAAGGTTTTAGGGAAGCATGCAGAAAAACTATGTCTAAACTTCTCACCTAATACTTCATCATAGCAAAGCAAACTTTGAAATACATGGCTCCCATGTATGGGGTCATCCTGAGAAAGGTAAGTTTTAGTTCTGAAACAGTGAATTACAAGTGCCCTGGGAGTTCAAGCGTGTTACTTTCCATTACCAGAAGGCTTTAGCAGCGGTACATTCTTCTCTGTGTGTGGGAGCCCCACACCTGTAGTAATCTGAAAGGAAGCATCATCTCCTCCCTACTGTAGCAGACAGATGCATCAGGCTGTGTGGTGCCCGAGGGATTAGTGACCTGCTATTCATTTGGGCCTTTTTGGAGTGACAGGTAGACTCTGTGCTTTGGCTCTAGAGCTTTAGCAGACATACTCTAGGTATTACTCACCATTCACCATTGTCAGGATGTCAGATTAAAGCACACCCAACCTGCAGATAAAGCCATGTTTCTTTGCTGCCTGTACCTCCTTCCATTAGTTCACTTTTTGTCCCAAGATAATAAAGCATCAATGCTACTTTTTTTCTAATTAGTAAAACTATGTTTACAAGGCACTGTCAGTCCCTTCATGATATCTGTTTTATTGTCCGATCAACAATACATGAACCTTCTAACTCTAGGAGTTTACAAAAGATGGATTTCCCTGCTAGTTTTCACATACGACAAACCCCTTTTGCTGGTGCCACTATTAAATTATGAGTGGGTGTAGCTTGTTACAATAACAGGGTATTTAGACAGCAGGCACAAAACCAACGTGCTGATTCCCAGGCTGAGCCAACACCAAAAGATCAAACTGACAAAGTTCCTGTCTGCAAATGATGATGTTTTAGGAAGGGAAATCTTTTTGCAAGAGTTATTCTGGAGTTTTTGATCATTACTTTTGCAGCTAAACTGATGAAATTATGGATTTCACAGGTGAACTGTTAAGTGAGTGGAAAACTGGATGGGCTGTCAGGTTCAAGGTTAGAGGTCCATCAGTCAAAGAGTTGCTGGCAACAGCTACATGTGCCATTTCTCAGGGGTTAATACCAGCCCAATATTTTTAACATCTTTATCAACAACCTAGAAGAGGGGATGTAGGACACTGGGGATTGTTCCATACTGGGGGAGCAGCTGGAGCGGAACACAGCCCTTCAGAGGGGCCTCAACAAGCTGCAGCAATGGGGTGCCATGAACCTCCTGAAGCGAAGCCCCTGGCTGGGAGGAGCCCAGCAGTGAATGAGGCCCTTGGTCTGGACAGAAAGGCTACAATGCTGGTGGACAGCAAGGAATGTCAGCTGTGACTCTGGTGGCTGACCAGGGCCTGGGTGGTCCTTGAAAGCCAGTGGAGGGAAAGCCAGTGTCTCTCCACTGCTTGATGGCACTGATCAGGCAGCATCCCAAATTAAGTTCAATCCAAGAGAATTCTTGAGAAAACAGAGATGAAATCATCACACAGGCATGGTGCAGTCCTTGGATGTGGTCCAGAGAGATGGTGGGATCTCCATCGTTGGGGATAACCTGATCTAGCTTTGTGGTCAGCCATGCTTGGAGCAGATTGTTGGAACAGGGACCTCCGAAGATGCCTTTCACTCTGCATTTTTCTGAGCTCATTTAATTGCATTTCATAGGACTCTTGTAGCAGGCCTAAAGCTGAAATGGAGAATTGGTTTTGACTGAATGCAGTTTCTTGTGCCATGCCCAGGAGGCCAGTGCTGAGATTAGGTGATGACTTACTAACACGAGACCGTATGCCCTGACAACAGGAGGATGGCAACCAGGACCCAGAACACACTTCTGTCTTGCCTCTTTCTAATACCTCACAAAACCCAAACCAAGGAGAAATGATGCTGAAGGAAGCAGAGTGCTGAGGCAAAACTATCCCCCTGTAGCAACACCTGTATCCTAGAGAGTATGCAAGACCTGCCCAAAAACCAGCTTACCAAGAGGTACCCCTAACAGGAGCTGCAGGAGACCCAATGAAAAACTTGACACCTGGTGTCCCTCATCCACTGTGCCATCCCCAGTGAACCTGACCAGATTGCTTGGGTATAGACTCTCCGTACCTGGGAACACACATGTGAGAGTCGGTAGGGGAAAATCTGTGAATGAATAAGAGTGAGTAAAACCAGCTTGCTTAAAATTACAGTGGCTTTCTTGATCCATAAAAGCTGAGGCAAATGAACTGGTTACAGAGGTGCTGAAAGCACCCACTCCCAAGAAATCACAAAGCACCAGTGAAGGTGAACTAGGGATTCCTCTGTGTGCATCCAAACATTTTGATAACAGAGATCAACAGGAGGTCAATGATGTAAAATTTGATTTGTAGCACTTCTTTAACCTGAAACAAACCTGAAACACACACTGAAAGTAGACCTGACCCTTCCTTCCTACCAGGAACACAGGAAAAATTGCCTACTTGGATCATTCTCCTATGTAGCTACACAATGTTGCAGAAAATGCTATATCAGAGCAATATCTGAAAGGAATGATTGGAAAGCACACATACCCATTTGACAGACACTGCTGCAGACTGAGTAATCCCATTGGGCTGCTGATTTATATTTAGCTCTTCAATTAAGAGAAAGTCCTACACTTGGTACTCACATGAGTGAGCCCCAGGGTCACGTAAATAATCCTCAGGATTACTCAGAATGTATTTTTTTTAAGGCATGATTAACACATGACTGGGAGCTGCAGTGCACACAGAATCACAGAAACATTCAGGTGGGGAGGAACATCTTTGTTCCCACCCACCTTTCCAAGCTCAACTGCCTTCAAAGCAAGGTCAGTTTGATCAGAGCCTTGACCAGCTAAAGTTTGAGCATGTCCAGCAGTGGACATCCCAGCACCTCTTTTGGCCCTGTCCCAGGGCTGCACACTGTTGTTTTACTTCTTATGTGCAAACAGAATTTCCCATGCTGCAATGTGTCCCTTTTGTCCCTTATGACAAGGGTCAAAACAAGACTTTTTCAAACAAGACATCCCTGTGAACTTCTGAGGCAAGGTTAGTAACTGTAAGTCAGTGGACATCTGCAGTTAGGGCTTCCCTGAGACATCCGTTCTCCATGCTAACAAATCCTGATTCCCTCCATCTCTCCTCTCTCCATCAGGTGCACCAGACCCACCCACCATCTCCGTGGCCTTGCACAGATCTCTCTTCAATCTGCCAACAAATGATGTCCGCTTCCACCCCTGATGTGTACACGGGAATTGTGGCCACCCTGAGAACACAAATGTTCTTCTCATGATACTCTAATGCTTCTATGGCTGTATGCACCAGTCTGTTCACACAGACTAGAATTGGTCCCTGCAGTGATGGCTCATGTCCTCTCCCATGTGAGACTGAAAGAGGGAACAGCAGGAGCCCACATGGGAAAGAGATGCTGTTTGCCATGCAAGGCATTAAGCAGTGGGAGTGTGGGCCGCACAGGACCTTGTGGTCAGCTGGTGATGGACGTCTGGACTCTGGACAGGTCAGAGAATGATACTTAGAGGCAGGATTTCATCCTGGCACTTTGGTAGCACCTTCATCTGACCCCCTTCCATGTCAGTGCTGAACAAATGTATAAATAAAGCATGCTACTTCTCTGTTATATGGCTTGCTCTCTCCTTTATTAGTTTGGCGACTTCTCTCTTTTTTTTCCCCCCTTTATTTTCTTTTTACTGACAAAATGTTTTTGTAGACATTTCTGTAATAAGCACGGACCACTGGAGTTATGATGCTCTGGCTCCAAGTACTGATCAGCTGCCCAGAAACCTGTTTGGCTTAGGCAAATGACTATTTGCTTGTAGTATTGCCATTTGCTTTCCAGTATAGGTACAAGCTCTAGAAAATAACTGTTGAGCAATGCTGCAAAATCTGTGGGCCAGATCTTTCCCAAGGGCTACTCCAGCCAGCCAACAGCACAGTAATCATACCAAGTATGAATTCACATTATCATTTGAGCAGAAGTATATGTATATCTTTGATGCTCTGAAATATGTCAATACAACTTAATATCTGAAGAATGAAATACACTGAATAGCTGAGACAGAAAAACATTTGGTATCAGTTTTTGAAATTTCACTGAAACTGTTAACACACAGCACACTCACTGCTCACAAGTTCACTAGCTGGGGTGTGGGTGGTTTTAGCCTATGGCACTGATTTCAGCTCTCGCATTCAATATTTTAAATGTTCTCATCACACTGCAGTCGTGTCCTCCAACCAGCACGTTGCAAAGTTACTTACTCCTGCTGAACACAGCGTCTTTCAGCCTGTTATGCTCAGGGGATGGTGAGCAGACCTCTGTGAAACACCATGAGGTTGTGCTCCTTCCTGTGAAGCTCTGACAGGACCAGTCCAGGCTGCAGGAGAAATGGTTTGCCCTTCATGGACACCTCTGCAACTTCCAGCTCAGCCCCATGGCCTCTCAGAGACAGGCAGCTCAAGTTCAAGGCCTAAAATGCCTGCTTCCACAGGCAGGGCAGCCTACAGTCTGACCTTGGGTTAAATAAAAGTAGATTTTTGCAGATGTCAGCTGCACTTCATGTGAAAGAACAAGCTTGAAGCAAGGTGTAGGAGTAAGGTCAAGTACACATAAAAAACATACATATACAAGCGTTTCTGATATCTCTGTGTGGTGCTGAGGAGCATGCAGGTGTTGCTGGTTAACCTGGAGTTTACAGGAATCATTCAGAAATGAGTGTCAGAAACCTGGGGCTAGCCTGGCTGAACCCCCAGGAATGCTCCAGCGTTTGTTCCTCAGCTGTACTTGTTTAGGCAAACCAGACAAAAAGTACCTGATTTAGTCTGAAGAGGGAAGCTGGAGTACAAGGTAAACATGTATGGGCAGCACTCCTGAGCAGCTTGACTTTCAAGTTTTCTGAGAGCAGTCATGCCCACGGAGTCAGTAATGAGAAGGAATTTGTTTGCTGAAAGATCTCTGAGGCTCAGAAACTCTTTTCCAGGTGGGGGAATTCAGACAATTGATGAATGAAGCATTTTCTGTCTGGGACAGTAAATATTTAACTGGAAAGTTTAGAAAGATCCATGTTTCTGAGTTTTCAAGACCCTCTCAAAGAAAGTGTCTTTCCTGCAGTCACAAAACAAAACAAAACAAACAAACAAAAAAACACTGAAAAGAGGACAGAGTCTAGGAAACAGAGAAGTCAGAAAAGCTGTGTCCCTCTGTAGTGCACTTTTAGTCCTGCATTGCCTTCTCTGCAGCATGTGCAAGAAACCTGCAGCAACTGACATTCACAACAGGCTGCAGAGCATGTCTGCCTTCCTATTCAATTTTATTCAATTACCCCCAAATCCCATTTTTCACATTAGATCTACTCACTGAATGTTCAGTGCTTTTCTTTCCTTGGACAATCAAGCAACACAAAATGTGGCTTGCATAAAAAAAGTGATGAGAAAGGCAAGATTTTTACATGAATATGTCTTTATCAGGTTTTTCCACTGATTTGTCCAGCAGCTTTTGGACATGAGACTGGCATCAGCAAGTACCTGGAACTTCTTGGGATGCAGTCTCTAGTGGCCTGGTACTTAGGCTGCTAGGAAGCATCAGGATAGCTTGTTATAGCATCTTAGTGTGGAGAACCATGGCCTTTGGAGGTCTGATCCATGTGGCAGTAGGGGCTTCCAATGATTTCAGCAGAAACTAGTTGCTCTCAAGCACCAAAACCAGCTAAATCCTCCCATTCAATAAGTTATATTTTGCAGGAGAAATATATATATATTTCTCCTTCATCCTGGAGAAGTAGCTACAGATAAAACAGTCTTAACAGTTGTTTGGTGGCTCAGGAAAGGCTGTGTCTCACATTGTACCCTACTGTGTCACAGACATAAGCTGTGTGTGATTAAGGCCACAGTCCATTTTGTAGCCAAGCACAGTGGAAAAGAGAAGTCCCCAAGGTCTCCATGCTCCCCCACTCCAGTTGACTCAAGGGCCTTCACCTCTCCAGCAGGATGCACCCAATGTCGCCAGTGAAATGCCTGCCTAGCCAGCTATGACAAGGAGGCTTGAATCCACACTTAACCACTAAGAGCTCACACAAGTGGAGACTGGAAAGAGGATCTGCTGGAGACAGAGTGTTCTTAGGATGGTAATGCAGCCTGCTGCCCTGAGAGCAGTGTGCCTCTTCAGAGCTAAGCACCAGTAAGATGAGTTTGAGAAGGACAGAAGTAAAACACCAAAGAGATCTACAGGGAGTTTAAGTGGGCTTTCTCTTGGGATTGCCACTTCTCTGCAGCACATTTCCATTGATCTTGAAGGTGGCATGTTGGCTGGGTCTCTGGGCTGTTTCTTCAGGGTGGTTCACTTTCTTGCTGAAAGTGGTCAAAAGCAATCCTTTTGCACTTGAGTGACCCATGATGGGAGAAGTGTTTAGGAGATAGCTACACAAGGAAGCAGAGGCAAAAAAGAAAAGAAAAGAAAATACTTTGATATCTGAGAGGGTATGCACAGCTTCATAAACAGTAAGGGGCAGAAGAAAAGGGTGCTAGGCTTGTTCAGCCTGGAGAGGAGACGGTTAAGAGGGTACCAAGCTGCTGTCACTCAGTCTACTGTCCCACAGGGTTACACTGGAGAGAGAGACACGGACTATTGTCAAGGTCCACGGGGAAAAGACAAGAGAAAATAGTTAGGTTAGACAGAAGATAGATAGGTTGCAACAGGGAAAATTCTGGTTGGACATATGGAAAAAACCCTCTTTGTATAAAAGTAGTGCAGGTCTGGGACATACACCAGAGAGGTGGTGAGATCTCTGACCATGGAGATTCGGCAGACAGACAGGGTCTGGCCCTGGGCAACATGACCTAGCTTTTGTGAGCACTGCTTTGATCAAGTAGTTAGGCTTAAGATAACCAGATGTAAAACTTTCTGCAATTCTTCAAGGAACTCCACCGTGATCCTTCTGAGTTCCCATCCCATGAGAAGCAACAGTACGTTGCACAGGTGCCTATATGAGGATGGAGCCTGGACCTTGGGGAGATGTAGTGATGTAGGTGCGCACATGCCTCCTGCTGAGAAGCAAAGTGCCACACACTCATCCTCTGCTGTCTTCCCCATCATCCCACTGACGACTGCTATGAAGGCCTCAGAAAGCAAAGCTAAACCTTTCACCACAGGTGCCTCATGGCCGTATGTAAAAAAATTATATCACGCATGCTACTGGTATTTGATTTCTGCATAGCAAATCCTGTCACACCACTGATCTTTGGAGAAATGGTCAGCATGTGACAGCCAGAAAAGCCTTAGATCTCAGCTGCTGGTGATTTCTCGATGCTCTGCAGCAGGTGAAACAGAAAAACAAGGGCTCTGCAGAGCAGGAAAGGCAGCAGGGAAGTTGCTGAGCGCAGCTCAGCTGGAAGTTTACATTGACTTGGAAATGATCCGCTGAGCTTGCAGCACGATGCTGCACTATGGGCTGCATAGGGAATGAAAATCAGGAAACCTAGGCAGGTTTTATCTCTGCTGCAGAGAGCACAAGTAGAAGCTGTTGTCCAAGCTACCTGGCTGAACACGAAACCTTGTGGTAGGCATGTGCTTCTGTTCCTCTACTATTTAATAAGGCCTTGAGCCCACAGACTGCTTCAGAGCAGAGATGGCCTCCTCCTGGGCTTATGTCATGTGAGAGGCACTAGCAGAGGGGCCTGGCGTTCTCTGCCTCCTCAAGAAGGCACAGGGTGCAACCCTTCTTCCTGGAGCAGAAACCCAGACAGGAGAAAGATAAGGCTTTAGCAGCAGATTGGCCAGCGATGGCATTGCTGCACATCGCTGGAAGGATGGAGGTACACGGACAAATGAGAGATCAAGCATGGCTGGGATGACATAGGTAGGCTCTGGAGGCTTACGGAGATGGTCTGGAGGTAATGAGGCCTGTCACTGGCAGCATATTTCTCAATTTCATCTTTCATGCCTGTGAGTCACCAGCAAGCTGGAGGAACAGCTCAGGCAAGGATCCCCCCACGCAGAATTGTGTGTGAGCTGTCCCTGTGAAACTGCAGAGCACAGCACCACTGGGGTGTCATCTGGCAGTACCTAGCTGCAGCTAGCTCAGTCCACTGGGAAGTGGCTCTCCATGAGTGTGCAAGACTGAATTCGAGCTTCACTGGAAGACCTCTTTTTTTTTTTTTCTTTTTTAATTAGTCTTGAAACATTTGTCTTTCAACTGTAAATGGTTTTTAACAAATCCTGCACAAACTTTCTCAATTATTTTTAACAAAAAAACCCACACCTGAACTTTATCACTTTTTAACAAAGGATTTGCCATTTTTGAGAGGAACTCCCCTCTCAACAAAGTGATGGATTGCTCCCCTTCTCCCTGAGCCTTTCCTACACATCTCTGTTCCATCCCTTTTCCTTGGGAGGGAAGCCAGGCAAAGTTGCAGGATGTTAAGCTGAAACATGTTCTAATCTCAGTCCCATGAGACAGAAACTGGAGGGAATGACTTTGAGGATCATTCTGTGGTTTCCTGGGGGCAGCAGACATAGGTGATACAACAACACTGGAGGAGAATGGGCATCTGAAGACCTTGCCAGGGAGGCTCACCACATGCTCTCTTGCAGCAGAGTCTGTCCTGGTCCAGTGCTTTGCTTGGGTGTGTGCAGCACTCAGCAGCTGGCATCTCTTGCTTGCAACAACACCAACAAAAATCTGATTTTAGGACTGTTCATGTTATGCTGGCTTCAGTCTCAGGGAAATTAAACTCAAAAGTCTTTGTGGTGCCATGTCCCAGTAGAGACAAAGGAAGTGGACAACAGAGAGACAGGACACAATGAGTAACAAGTCCTCTTCTAAGTAGTAACTCCAAGCTCTCCTCATCTGTTTTCCTGGAGTCCTCAGGGCTGGATGTTGTCATATCCCAGGCTGCTGCTCTGGCTGGTCTTCACAGATTTGCTGCCAGTTTCTTTTTGTCGGCTCTCCTGGCACAGTGGCACACACACACACAGAGTAATCTTTGCTGCTACAAAGTCTTTATCTAACAGATCGTTAAACTTCTTCTGTTTTTTAAATCTAGGAAGTTTGCACCCGAGGCAAGTTTAGGGTGATGACCAACCTACAAGTACTTCAGTACATTAGCTGTCTTTCACTTTTGTCTGGTATCACAAGCATAAGCTGTCTTCCGTTCCCCAGGATTCCTCCCCTCACAAAATGCACCAGAAACGATGATGACAAGCTAAATACACTGCATGTGTCTGAGGCCTGCCCACAATCTCCTTTCTCTTCTCTCCAGCAAATGTCATCTGAGCTTTTGGGCCTCTCTCCTTCTAGAGCCCAGAGAGCCTTTGCCAACCATCCTTATGTAAATGGAAAATTTATGCACACACCCCCATGCATGTGCAGTCATCCCTTCTGCTTGCTGACATACTCTCTGTTAGACACCTCAGTTTTTCCAGTCAAGGCCTCTGTTTCCAATTGCAAACTTTTGTGGACAAATTTTGAGGACTCTTGTATCTGTCTATTAAATCCAGTGCTAACAAAGTAGAGCTTGGCACCAGCCTTGTGCCATACTCCTAAGTTCCGTAAGTCCACTGATTTTAGGAACTGTCTCCCAAACTGAACTCCCATTACTGTTCACCCTTAGGATAGTAGCACTGGGGCTGTGTCCATGCACTGCAACCCAATCTCCTTTCAAACAAAACTGTGTCTTAGCATGAAAGAAATTCTAAGCTATAATTAAGTTTCAGTACCCCACTTTTCATCTCATCACCTAACACTGTTGTCAAAGTGGGTTAACTCTGTTAAGAAGATTCTATTTGAGATCTCTTCCATCACAATGCATGGCATTTTACTCACATAAACGGAGCCAAGCAACTGCTATCTGAGCTTATCACCACAGCATATTCCTCAGAAGAGCATGGGTTCCCCATCCTTTGAAAACAAACTGCAGGAACCACAGATTTCATAGTGCAGTGAAGGTGGCCAGGAGATCACATATGAAGACATACAACAACCCCAATGACATATGAACCGCCCCAAAAGTGCTGAAGGTGTAAGAGAGCCTGGGCTGGAGGAAGCAGCACTAAGCTTCATCTCCCTTCTGCTTGTCTCCCACCTGAAATCTGCAGCAGCCATGCAGAAATCAGGGAAATATGACTAACACTAACTTACACCCATGAGTGATCCTGGTTTCTCATCAGTCCTGCCCAAACTTCAGCTAAAGGCGCAATGTAAATAGGAGGATGATAATTATAGCAGCCAAATGGCTTTGCCAGTCCACTTAATCTCATTCTAGGTGCCTAATTAGTATCCCTTGAAGATCTGTTATCTACTTGTCACATGGATTAAAAAGCAAGCAACTGATAAAAAATAACTGTGGAAAGTTCTTTTTCTGATTACTCCTGATGCAGATCCAGCAGACATCTGTTCCTGGTGTACTGCTTCAAAGTAAAGTAGCCAAAGATCTAGGTAGGAGAAGATGCTGTTTCTTGTGAAGTTTACAGCTGATGGAAGCACAAGTGGACTGGTACCTATGCAGACATACCATGTTGTGCCACACTTCCCACATATGGAGGATGCACCACTGTCAGCAATTTTTGGAGACTGGGGACTCACTGAAATAAGAAGGATTCAGTGAAACCACTTCAGCCCACAGGCAAGCCATGGGAGTGGGTGTTCCTCTCTGACCAGCTCCAAATTAAGAGAGTATCGTGGATGGGCTCTTCAGTACAGATAGACCAGCCCACTTGTAACAGCAGTACAATGGTGGTGGGATTATGAACAGAAACTGCACTCCTCCGTACTTAGAAGAAATTGGCAGTTAAAGAGTTTTTAAAGAACAGTTTTCAAAACACCCTACCTGAATGGTGGTGCACCCATCTCACCCTGCTTCTCTTGAACTCTCTTCTCCCTGTAAAGAGAACACTTATTTACAGCATGCAAATGCCTGGCAAGGGCAAGTTTCTGACTGTGCATGGCAGCAGGTGAGTATTTATTCCACTTTACCTGGACTGAAAGGAAACCTTCTTCTTTCTTCCCTTCTGAGGGTTGTGGGTTTTTGTTCTTTTTCTGGGGGGGNGGGGTGTTGTTTCACTAATAAAAAAAAATAAAAAAAAAAAGAAGAAAGCAGTTCAGGGTCAGTTTCAAATGGAAAGCTTCTCATGAAACAAGAAAGCAAAGGAATTCTTTTGGACAATGTCAAAATGTGTTGTTTCTGCTTTCAGGAACTTTTACTCCCCTCTTTTCAATTAAGGCCCTTTGTCAGTTTGGATCAAATTCAAGAAATAATTTAGTTTGCCACCAAAGCACACCTTTACAGTCCGAAGCATGCATCTGGAAACTCCAGCTGTGGTGTGGACCCTGCTTGTCTGGCATCATGGTGCTCCTGTGTGCAGTGAGGGGGCTGTTTATGAGCATCACTCCACGTGAAGCTACATGGACCAGTTTCGACTGCTGTACAGGATTACCTTTACCAAACTCACCTGCTGCAGCTAGAGCAGACCTTTCAGAAAGAGGCAGTCTGAAACTTAAGGCTACACAGTTAAATTACTGATGAACTAGTAACCAAGATCCATAGTCTCAGCGCTTGCTGACAGACTTCTGTTTCAAAAATGTAAGAAATCCCTAAGTAAACAGTGCAGAGCTGTCATCAGATTTGGAGATGTGTAGCTTTGAAAGTTAGGAGGAATTGTCTTGCCTGTGTGCAAAGGCTGTAACAAATCACTTAAGCCTCAGGTGCCAGAGCCAAATCTGGGTTGCACTTACCAGCAAAGTGAAGGCCCCACCAACAGTGGCACTGGTGGTTGACATAGTAAGTTCGCTCCAAATATGCCAGGCTACAGATCCCCCACCTGAGCTCACAAGACAGGAACGTGAGGACACCAGAGCATGTACTGCACCTGCCCAGTGGTTCCTGGGCACTGCTCATGAGCCCAGCCAGGTCCCAGGGCTGTCTCTGACACCTGTTTTTCTCTGGTGGCTGGTGCCCAGGGCTTGCGCTCACCCTGGGCACATGAAGTTAAAAACCTCTGCCTCCAGGATCCTTTATGAAGTCTGTTGTCTATGGATTCCAATAGCTGTGCATGCCCTATGTGCATCATTTCCTTTGTGGTCAGGGACCTGGAGAGATGCTCTGTTCCAGTGAAGACTGTTTAACAGCAGTACCAGACTCATTACTAGGATTTTCTCCATCCCCAGAAAAAAATAAATCCATTTTCCTTTGATGGCAGAATCACAGGCATATTATGAACAGCCTCCAATGAGTATTGCTGAAATTATAAAAGAGGTAGAAAGGACATGACGATCAGCAGCCTCTTAAAATAAAACAGGGGGAAGGAACAGCCCTGTTTCTCTGATAAGGCCTTGTTTCACTTTTAATTTTGTATATTCGGTCCTGTATAGATATATTGACAATACTGATGATGCTTGTGGTTAATTATTAATATAACGCTTAAGAGGCTGAGCTGTGAGATAAGACACCTCTGTCCAGGGTACAAACACAGAAGAGAAATGTGGAACAAGCACAGGGCACAAGGAACTGGAAAGACAGGAGCAAGATAGCTTTGCTCATTTGTTAAGTCTAAATAACTGTCTGCTGGTTTTCACAGGTACTGCAGAACGGAAAGCTTAAAAGAGACAATTTAGAAGAAATTTAAGGAGAAATTTGAGGAACAGAGTCATAACCGTGAATAAAGCACTGGGAAAGGGAAATTATGTTTAACCAGTGGAATGGATGGAGATATCAAAAATGTCTGTTTCTTCTTATCAAATATAACTCCTAACAGGAAACCTTATTTCAGGTTAATGCAGTCACTTTAGAGTCTGTACAGGAAAACTACGTTCACAGTTGTGGGCATGTCTGTGGGAAGATCCTGCAAGGTTGGCTGGTTGCTTTTAAGAGGTAGGACTTTAATTTTATACCTTGTGAAAATCACAAAGTCGACTGAAGCCAAAATTCACAGATGGGAGGGAAAAAGACAGCAGTCTGCTCTTGAGGGAGGATTATTCTGTCACACAGGACACAATAGAGACTTCTTCTTTTACTACTTTAACAAGTTTTGCTTCATGCTGGCATTCCTGCTTCAGAAAGGCACTGTCATGGGAAACGGATTCTGCCTGGAGACCAGACATTGTTCAGGATATCCCTTCCACCTCTGCATGCTATTCAGCATTAACACAGCCGTAAGCAAAGCCCTGAGACTATTGAAATTTCTTTCTTCATCTCCCCCTTTCTCTTTGACAAATGTGTGACAAGGATGCAATTGTTTGAAAGCCCAGTGATGGAGAAAACAGAGGGAGAAGCCTTCAGACGTGCCTCAGTGATTTAGAAGCCTTCCCCCAAGACTTGTGAAAAAGGTCACAGGAGGTCTTCCATAGGGTTCAGCTTCCCAGCAGGGCTCTAGATGCCAATGTAAAGGCACTTAAATTCCTTTAACAGCTGACCCCTTTGTGGATGTTCCCACCTAGGATTATCCTGGCTCTTGGGCTGAAGAATAGCCCTTAGCCAACTAATGGATCACAGGCCCTTCCCTTTGAATATCTGCTGTTTGTGTTGGGTAATCGCCCATCCAGCCAGAAGGAAGTTGTTTCTTCATTAAAATGACAAAAGCTTTTGAAAGATGAAGATAAGAGTTCTTCTGATGAATCACGAGCAGGGCTGGTTTGGGAAATATTGTTTCATGCTACCCAGAAGTTACTCAGCAGCTTGCCGGTAATGTAGCCTGAGCATAGGGGACGCAGGCGTTGATCTGTGCATACATTCCCCTGTCAAAGCCCAGCCCAGCCCAAACCAGGCCTTTTCCCCTGCAGCTGCTGGGGCACATAGTGCCTGAGGTACTCTTGATGTGAGCAGACATGTGGACCTAGCTTCTGCTGGGCAACGGAGAACTCCAGGAACACATCTGCAGCGGAAACTTGCACCCTGTCACACCAATCCTCTCCCCGGGTACTCCTGTTCTGCCCCCTGAACGAAGAGCACTCTCCCTCCTAAGCCCAGCACTCCGAAACCCGGTGCACTGGGCCCCCCATGCCAACCCCTTCTCTGCCCATGGCCAACCCTGGGCTTTCCCACCTTCCTCCCCTTTACAGAGCAATTCCTGCTCCTCCAGGGTACATGTTGCCCTCTCAGTGGGAGGGCATAAGGAGGTGGTGTCAGACCCCTTTCCATTAAGGCTAAGCTATTTAAAGATCAGTGGTCCAGAAAGAGGGACCAAGGGTCAGCATCACTGCTCAGAGGAGTATTTACATATTTCATGCACTGGCGGTTTCATTTACAGAACTCCAGAAGTCCTTGGAGCAGGACAGGCACAATGGATCTCTTCTGGCAGGGGCAGCTGAGACTGCCAGGTGACCCCCTCAGAGCCCTGTGCTATTTTGACTATGACTGGAGGTGCTGCCAGAAAAGCAGGAGCTCCTCCAGGCCCACAGCAGCACACAGTACAGCCCATTGTGGGGTGCTCTGGCCCCTCTGCAGTGGCCACTAGCCTTGCCTGGCCAGGAGGATGATGCTGGCCACTCCTGTACTCCTCCAGCCACTTCAGGGACTGGGTACCCATCACTAGTGCCACTGTGGTCTGTGAGTGCACAGAGCAGTGCTAGCTGCTGTCCCCCATGCCTGCTAAATGGCAAGAGCTGAACTGTTGCTGGGCTCATCCTTATGCACAGGGCTGTGCATTTCATGGTGCTGCTGCTAATCTGGTCTCCCCCCTGTGCCCTGAGTCCACATGGACCCCAGGGGCCACAGGACCTGCCATCAATCCCAGCCATCCACGAGGCCAGAAGCCTTGGCAACCCCAGTGTCTTCCTGTCCATGTTCCTGCAGGTGTGGGGGTAGAGGCCTGTGGGCTGCAGGTGCCAGCAACCCCAGTGAACTTGCTCTGAGCACTGGGAGCAGATGGCCTTTCCCACCTCAGTTCCAGGACTTCAAATAGTGGTAATGTTCTCTCCATCTGCCCAAGAGCTGCCCTGCACCATAAAATAGCTGCCTGGGAGAAGTGATATGCCTACGAGCTCCAGGTGCTTCCATCACTGAACCAAGAAAGTTACTTGAGCAGCAGACATATATCCCAAGTCCCTTTGCACCAAAACTCCTACTCTGACTCAGAATAAAACCAGAAAGAAATGTCTGTGTCTCTGCTGCCTCTCTCCCTAAGTGACCTCTCCTGAAAGCCCTCTAGGCTTCCAAAACAAACAAACAAAGAAAAAAAAAATCAAAGAAATGGAATATGATGAAAACCAAAAAAATGGAGAAGAACCTCAGGCACCATTTAGGAAAGTACTGTGTCTTCCTCCGGCACTGTGCCATCTCTACTTAATGCCTAGAAGGCTGGGAAAGGTTCTGGGAGAAAAGTCCGCTGTGCGGGAACATTTTAAGGGCCTCAGTGGTAGTGAGTCAGTGCTGAGGTTTGGATTCAGATGTTTCCTACCTAGTACCAGCCCAATGTGCCAGACCTTCTTGGAGAAGGACAAGGGAAACCATTATCCCTGGTTCATGGAAAGGAAACAGAAGCTGAGCAGAAGGGATATGTGCTCAGGATAATGCCAGGAATTGGCTGAGGGTCTTGGCTGAAAACCTACGGGTTTCAGGCTTCTTGGGACATAAGATGCGGGAGACGGACAACTGTTCTTTGCAATCTCATAGCATTGCTGCTCTGTTGGTTTGCAGGGGAGGGAAGACACCGTGAAAAGGGAAGGTGATGCCGTGCTTTTGATGCAGAACCTTTTCTTAATAGTAAAGGAATGAGGGCAGGGCAAAAGAACCATGATCTGCCCTGGAAGATGTGTGTCTGAGGCCTCTGGGGGCCATCCTGTTCCATTGCTTCTCTGTGGCTGTGTCCTCAGCCCTATCAGGCTTTGCTCTGCTCATCAGAATGAGTCAGCCTCCGCTTCTCTTTGGTAGTGCTTGGCATGCCTGGGGTCACGGATGTAAGGGGCAGCTCAGTCCAGCTTCTCCTGTCCCTGGCAGGTCCCAGGGCCACCTATGCTGGTTGGTACTTCAAATTCACAGAATCACAGAATGGGTCAGGTTGGAAGGAACCACAGTGGGTCATCTGGTCCAACCTCGCTGCTCGAGCAGGGTCATCCCAGAGCACATGGCCATGTGCAACAGCTGTTGTCTGTATTTCAAGTAAGGGAGAACCACTCTGTTTCCTCTATCTACCAGAGACAGAAATGGCACTCCGAGTGTGCTGTGGCTTTTCTGTGGTGCCCTCAGAGCTTCCTTCCTTCTTTCCTTTCCTATCTCCTTCTGCAGGCTCACCTGCCCCCTGGTCTTTGTCATGCAAAAGGACTGTAGGCGGGCTCACAGACAGGAGCTGGGCAGCTGAGAGATCTCATATGGCTACATCAGCCATATGAGTACAGCTGGAGCACAAGGAAGTGCTGAGCTTTAGGATCCCATATTTAATTATTTAATTAGGACTGCCTCCTAAGTCTCTGCTTCGTGCAGCAGGACTAGCTATCTGCTGGGTTAGCCACAGGGAAAGCTGGGTGCTGCCAGGAATGTGCGGAACTGCCCATAAGTGGAGAGGATCCCCAGTAATCACAGTGGGGTCTGGCAGCCCCTTCAGACAAGGAGAAGGAAAAAAACCCGAAGCAGCAGCTGCCAGAGAAGATATCGCCTTGTAGCTGCATGAGGCCAAATGCCTTCACCTAGTGCACACAGCTCCTGCCCCTACAAGGAGGTTGACCAATAACCCGGCAGGAATTTGATGAGGAGTTAAGCCCCAGTTACCAAAAACAGGCTGCATCGGGCCAGCGTGTGGGCGCAAACCCTCTTTATGCTCCGTTTGCCCTTGTTCTGGCACTGATGCCACCATGAGCTCATTGGAAAACAGCTTTGTGCACAGCAGCCACACGAGATACGCTTCCCTCCACACCCAGCCATGGCCCTGGAGGCTCACGCAGTGCTGAAACACCCCTCACTTGGTGGAGAGGTGAGGCAGCAATATTTGTCTGCCATGCAAGCTGTGTGACACCTGGTGCTAGACGAAAGCTTGGGACCAGAAAGACAGCTGTGGTCAGTCTCTGAAGCAAGCACTGCGGGGAGAGGCTGAACTCTGTTATGGAATCAGTTGGGATGAGCATCATATGTGGACCGAGTTTTATTTTGGACTTGCCAGCTGGCCTTAAAACAGCAAGATGAGCTAACATGGCTTTCCTGGCCACAGTCACACCCTCTTTGCCCAAGTGGTGTTGTAGGAAAGGGCACACAGCAGCACACACCTCCTGATATGCCACACTGATCAGGGCACTGATGGTTCCAAAGCTAGGTCAGCATCTACACTGACAGCTGTGCCAAGCAGCTGGGTGTAAGAGGGAGGGGAGAGAACCCTCAAGCCCCATTGTGTTGAAGTGAAAACCCATTTCCCCATAACCACTGTCCAGGTCACTCTGTAGTGGCAGTGAGCCTTGGTGCCACAGAAACTAGCAGAATGTACCGGGAGATGAGTCCAAGCCTGCCAACAGTGTCCTCCCCCGAGGTCCTTTGCTCTTGGGGATGCTGCTTCCACCCCAGGCACGCAGCATGCAAGGTCACCGCTCCAGTCCAGGCTCTCCAGAGTCCAAACACCAGCCTGGGACTCAGGGGTCATGGCGCTATCAAAGCTGCCACAGCCCACCCTGTTTTTCAGGCTATAGCAGACTGAGGGTTTCAGGTTGCTCTGGGAGGGAGGACATTCCTCCGACACCACATTCCTCGCAGGGCTAATCCTCGGGAGAATGCGCGGGCATGCACAGCAGCCCCAAGCTGCACCAACCTGGCCAGAGGCGCAGCTGAGCCCACGCTGGCCTCGCCTGGCCCTGGCCCCAGCCCCACCAGGCTCTGGGCGGGCTTGCAGCTCCAGCAAGCCTTGTCCCGCTTGCTGCTGCTGGAGAGACCCTTTTGCAGCTCACATCTGCCCACAGCGAAGTCTAAAGAGCAGTAAGACACAAACTTGTTGCTGCCAAAGCTCTGCCACAGCAACTCCAGCATTTTCACTGCCTGCCAGGCATAAGCACCAAGAGGTCTAGCAGGTCTCAGCTGGTCTATCCCTAAAGGTCAGCTGGTTTTCTCCCAGCTTGTAGAACAGGACCCACATCTACTGAAAGGCTGACACACTTCTGCCAATGTTCTGGGCGTTTCAGAAATATCTTCTTTATCCTCATCTTACAACTTTCCTGCAAGTGTCACATATACTCCACTAATAAGAGTGGGAGAGGCTGGGATGGAAAAGTGTCTTCTTCTCTGTGACTCCCTGATGTCTTAACTTTTTGCTGTAACCATACCAACATCTTTGTTTTACAAGGTGAAATGTTTTAAATAATAATGGGAAAATTACTTTCTCTAATCCACACTCTGGGGATGAGCTCTCTTGAGCTACTGGTCTGCAATCTGGTGGATGTGTCTGCAAAGATACCAGGTGAAGAAGGCAAGCTAAAGTAGTTAAGAGACTTGTGAAAGGATGCAGGAGAAAATTATTTCTATGTCTACAATAGCTTAAAGAAATCCAACCTTCCTTTCCCAGGGTCAGATATTTGGGCTAGGCTTGTGCTTTCACCCCAACTACTCTATTGTCCTTGCTAGAGAAATCTGGTTGAAAATGACCTTAAACCTTTGTCAAAATTCCAGTGCTTCTCTGTTTGGACTTGGCCAGTGTAACCCCGGCTAAAAAATGCAGAAAATATTTCAAAGTCAAACTTTAAAGGGACAGCCATTGCTTTACTTGTGTTTAATTAAAAATAATAATGAAATAATAGTAATTGTTTTCCAGACCTGTGGTAATTAGCAATCCAACGTACAGCTCCCATGGGAAAGAGCCTCAGTTTCTGCAACTAGTGTGCTTGAATATTGACTCGCTCCAGACACTGCCAAGGTTTTGAGTACAGCAATTTGTTGGGAGGGGGTTTCCAACTTTGACTTCGTAGCAGTTTAACTGTCGTGCTCCAAACCACAGAGTTTTACTACAGCTTCCATTTCCCTTTGTTTTACCTGAACTTCTCATCTTGCTCTGCAAATCCTATGCCAGAATGAGTCATTCCTGCAGGATTAGCTCTGATTTTTCAACTCCTCTCTCAGTGTTGCCCAGACTAGTTCTGAGGAGAAAAAGTTGACACGCCCCATTCAGGATGTGTAAGAAGTGAATGAAGGAAATTACCTCCAGTGCTCAGCTATTTGCACTGAACCAGCAAGAACCACCCCATCTCTCCAGCACAGCTGAGCCCTCAGCACGGCACAGCGTTGCTGACAGTGCTGGGCTGGCAGCTCCATCCAAGGGGATGCACCAGTGCCCCCCTCCTTCGGGCAATTCCCCCTCGCCGCTGTGGTCTACACAGGGATTTTTGTTTTCTCCACATCCTGGAGAGGGTGTCCTGAGGATGACCTACGAGGGCCCTTAGGAAGGAATGGGGGCACCATGTGCTGCCTGTGGTGTGCACTGCCCTGGTTTTGCTCTCTGTCAGGGAGACTGCATTGAGCCCAGCTGTGATCTCCTGCCATTAGGGTGGAGGTACCTTCTGGAGGCACCTTCTGGAGGCCCCCTCTTTTGCCGATTGCAGAGGTCAGTCCTGTACTTCCTGTGTTTAGCACCTTGTTCGGACCAGAAAATCTTCTGCTTACTTACTGGAAGCAGATCTTAGCCTGTCCCCACCCTCAGACCTTTTCATATGTTCATTTCTAAATAAACACTTCTTACAGAAAGAAACAGTATTTTTAAAAATTATTTTCACATTTAATTTTTCACCTCTCCCCTGTTCTCTGTTTTTTAAAGTAACGAAGACACTTTCCGTTGTGCTTTAACCCCAGCCAGCAACCGACTCCCCCGCAGCTGCTCACTCACTCCCCCCGGTGGGATAGGGGGGAGAACTGGAAGAGAAAAAAGAAGAAAATTGATATAGAGACGGTGTACTAGGTAAAGCAAAAGCCACACACGCAAGCAAAGCAAAACAAGGAATTCATTCACCGTTTCCCACGGGCAGGCAGGTGTTCAGCCATCTCCAGGACAGCAGGGCCCCCTCACGCCTCACGGTGACTTGGGCAAACCAACGCCATCACTCCGAACCTCCCCCCACCTCCTCCTTCTTTCCCCAGCTTTTCACGCTGAGCATGACACCATATGGTGTGCGATATCCCTCCGGTCAGCTGGGATCAGAATCCAGGGCATGTCCCCTCCCAACTCCGTGTGCACCCCCAGCCCCCTCTCTGGTATAGTGGGTGAGAAACAGCAAAGGCTTTGGCTCTGTGTAAGCCCTGCTCTGCAGCAACAAAAACATTCCTGTGTTACCAACACTTATTTCAGCACAAATCCAAAACACAGCCCCATACTAGCCACCATTAAAAAAATCATCTCGATCCCAGCGAAAACCAGGGCACTCTCTCATAGCAAATGTTACATTGTCTCACAGCAGACTAAGGCAAACGGAATCTCAAAAGTCTCAAAATGGTACCACTCTCCTTCCCCTTCCAGGTCCAAAACATGAAGTGATCCTGGAAGTGATTGTTAAATCACTTGGAAGATCTGTTTCCTGATAATGGTCCAGCATGGCCGGCAAATCTGTGATTTGCATATGAATAACCAAACTGCATCAGCAAAACTATCAAAGCCAGTTGGAAGAAAGAAAATCTGAGCACCTGGCATTTTGAGAAGTCCTTTTGCTTGTGTTCTCAGATCACTTTCCTGTATCATTGACAGGACTTGAGCTGATTTGACAGAAATTCCTGGACATCGTGTTTCTACCACATGAACAGAGCAAACTGCAGAAATGACAAAGCTCCTGCTCCAGCAAAAACTTAAGAGCATGGTAACTCCAAGTTAGATCAACTTGTTCAGGGCCATGACTGGTCAAATTTTAAAAAGCCCGACAGACAGAGATCCCACCATATCTCTTTGGGAAACCTGTTTCACGGCACAGGCTTCACGAGAGAAATATGGACTGGTGACAGAATAAGTAAGACCAGACTGTCTAAAATCAGAAGGAGATTTCTGAAACTTTTTGCTGTCCCTGGAAATGCATGCAGTGCAGTGCCTATTTTTATTAGCAACACAAAACTTAAAAACACTTGTTTCTCTCCAGATTACCACGACCTACACTTTTTTAAACACTTTTGGTTAGAGGTATTGCCTCAGGCAAACGCTGGGCAGATGCTTATCTAGTGTAAATCCCCACAGATCTGTTAACTTCAGCAGGATGCCAGCTATTCGCTGCCTTTTTGGTCTTGTTAAAAAAAGCTTGGAATTTGAGAAATAACCCATTTTCTCATCTGGGGAGAGACATTTTTGCTACGGGCTCAAGCTAAACTCCAACAGATTTCGGAAGGTACTTGTAAATAGGGCATTACTTGGTAATTACCATGGTGATTGCTAAAGGGTCAGAGAGAGGCAATGAGGACAAAGGGGCCTAGGGAGAAAAAAACAGGAGCTCTTTGTAAAAGTATTCAGATTTTGTCTACCAGTGCCAATAAGCTCAAACTATCCCCACTTTACACTCTGTTTTTTAAATAAAGACTATTTACATCCCCCAGGCATGGAATTACAGCAGGGAGCGCTGGGTCCTACCGATCCCCCATCAGCATCAACCCGACAGCTGAATGCATCCGTGGCAGTGGAACTCACAGCTCACCCGACTGCCAGGCGTGGTTTAACATCCAGCGGTGCACTGTGCATTGCTCAGGCGCACACACACACACACACACACACAATACTGCCGTTTTTGTGCCTTTTGAAGCACAATTTTTCTTTCCTCGATCAATGCTTGACACACACTCCCCAGCCAAGACATCCAGCCACAGGGCCACGCTGTGTGGTTGTGCCTTTGTCTGTCCCTGCAGTCCCTGATGCAGGCTCTGACCCGGTATCTTTGCTCCTCAGCTCTGCCTCTGGGATGCTTTGACGCTAAGGACTTCCCCAGAAAACCCCGAAGAAGAGTCAGAAACTTGGCACACAGAAGGGCTGGGTGCCTGAACCTACCTACTGAAACTGGTTTTTTTTTGTTCGTAGAGTCACGCAAAGCCTGCTAAAAGCTGCAGTTTCCACACAAGGGCAACAAGTGTTTTGTTTAATAATGCTCAGTAATACAGTTTAATCAGTGATTTTCCTTGGTTTAAAGAAATAAAAAAAAAGTATAAGAAACATGTTTTCATGGTCTGTGTAGATCAGTCATAGAAAGCTGGGACATTACTTTTCGTAGTTTTTTAGCTTGTACCAAAGTGGTGCTGAGAGCCTTTGATTCCATTCCTCCAGAGGAGAAGAAACTTAGGGGAGCTTTTTTTTTTTTGTCTACCCATACAAGATTTTATCTGCAAAACAAACTTCCCAACTAGTGTTCCAGCAAAGCATCTTCTTATTCTTCCAGCTCCATCCCCAACCCTTCCTCTTCACATCCCTCGCTTTTCCACGATAGGGAGGCTTCTCCTCCTCTTTCCCCTCCTTCATGCGTTCCCAGTATACCCCACTGCTCCCATCTACTAGCTTCCAACACCTTTGCTCCCCTTTATCTCCCTCCTTGGCTGATGCACTGTCTGTGACCACGGGGAAAGTGCTCTGCAAGGACCACAGTGCAGAGCATGTCTCAGGACAGAAAACTGGTAGTAAATTATAGGACAACTCCACTGCAATTTATTGTTTTAAATATCCATATTTAGGTGAAACAACATGAAGAACACTGCCAACAAAGAACACCAAAAAATTTCTCTCATCTGCACTGGGAAATTTACCTCTCAGTTCTACAGTTAGGCCAAAATGGCCTGTCCCTTCTCCATCCCATGTTTATGTGTCAGTTAGAAAAAGCCAATGTCCAGGACAATGTGGTTCTGTCTGCAACAAAGAAAAACGAAAACAAGTAACACTTCTTTCCACATAGCTTACTGAAGTAAAGCAGGATATTTGCAAACATATTTTGTTCACAATGTGGAAATTAATTAAATAATTATACTTAAATAATTAATTCCCAGATTCCAAAGCAAGCGATAAATAATTCCCTCTAAACTGCTGTACTCTATCATTTTCTATCAAGCATCAGGTTTCACTAGTAGCTGCAAAGAGGATTGGATTCCTACTCTAGGAATAACAATTTGTCTTAAAAAAAATTGTCATCAGGTGACACTTCCTCTCCACAAGCCTCAGGTTTTTTGACCCTGTGGGCCCTTTGTAGGAGCTTCTGTCAGATGCCAGTGACGTCTGTTGTGAGCCAGCGGTGCAGACAGGTCCCAGCAGGGCACCTGGGAAATACGAGTAGGAGATGTTCACCCTGCCAGACATTAAACGTCTCAAAACTGTTGAATGACTGCCCAAATAGTGCATTTGATAGGCAAAACAGAAAACTTATTTCCATGCCAACAGTGTCTGACGGCTATTGAAAGGTACCCATCCAGAAGATTTTCATGAGGTGCTGAAATTCACAGGCTTCAGGGGAGCAAGAGCCATGCAAACTTCCTAACACCTGCACACCAAAAAAAAAAAAACCAAAAAGCATAGCAAGTGATTTTCAGCTTATAGAAGAGAGCCTGACTCTGCTTTGCACGTTCCAGAAAAAGCCAGGCCCTCCTTTTTGAAGCATCTGACAGATCTGCATTACTCCCAGTGATATCTTGGTGGTGCAAAGGCAAGAATGGGCAGCTTAGTCTCTCGGAACCAACTCTAAAATCTGCTTCGGCAGAAGAACACATGAATATGTCACGGCCCATCCAGCTCAGGCTGCATCCACTCAGCTTCCACCAAGAAGGTGCCTGCTCCTTGCTGCCCACATCACATGTGGTGTCTTCTATTGCTTCGTTTAGTCGTCGCTCTGTGTCTTAGCTAAATGAGGCTCCCGCTGCCAGTGTGCACAGCAAGTTTCCATGTTTAACTGTTTAGGAGTGCTGGCACAGGCCTCGGTCTGCCTGACAAGCTGTGCTCCTCCTCAGGAGGCCCAGCACGGAGTGTACCTCATTTGCTGCAGGAGTCACTCCTGGCCCATGCCCAGCCTCATGCACGGCATTCCCCAGAGCCTCTGCAGCAGGGCCCCAGCTGGGACTGGCACACCAGGCCCTGCTGCCCCAGGGCACTACACTTGCATCTTTCCTTCGCTGGGCTTCCTAAGCTTTCCAGCAGTCCCGTGCTCCCATTTGCGGTGCCCCCCTGGCTTGAGGCCCTGCCTCTTGCTGTGTCAGCCACTCCCTCTTTGTTCAGGCTGCCATCACCGCGGAGCACTGACCCTGCACATCTCCTGTGCTGTACAGCCAAGCCTTTGGCCATTACACTGAATTCCCGAGTGGGGCAGGTCCCAAGGGAATGGTCAGAGGTGGTGTTCTGCTGGGAGAGAGGCTGCCCTGCCTGCCTGCTCCTGTTGCAGCTCACCTGCTGCAGGTCCTGTTTCCTTCCAAGAGCCAGGGGAGCTGCTGAGCTGTCAGGCTCGATGCCCTGCCCAGGTGGAACCATGCTGGATGAAGGCTAAGGCTGCCCATGGCTCTTGCCCGAGTTTTCTAGCCTAAGGCATTGCCTGTTTTAAAGCCACCATGATGTTTTGGTTTTTTCTACAAAAGAATGACCATAACAGCTAACTCAAGCCTACCACATGAATGTGACTACATCTGTGTGATTCTCTCAGCAAACAATTCTTTCTCCCCTGCAGCCCCAAGTTCCCACTGAGAATTCAACCAAGGGATGAGAAGCTGCAGCCATTTGGAAAAACAGCACCGATACTAAACAACCAGGCCACTGATGGAGAGTGAAACCTTGCCCCCACCAGACAAGGCAAGTGAACAGCTGGTGAAAATATGCAGTATGCTTGTAGTATATTGCTTTCCTGCCTCTCTTCTGCCACGTGGTCATACTCCATGTTCAGCTGCACAACAGTTCTCCCTCAGAGGTTTCACCTTGGTCCCCATACCACAAAGTGTTTCCAAAATCCATGCAATCACCTCCCTGCTCTTGTCTCCCCCTAACTCCAGTTAGCTGGAAAACACCTTAAGCTCAGCCACTTTGGATACTTCTTTGTGGAATGTGTTCTGAAAGTGCATGAATGACGTCATGCCATCACCTGTCTTATTCCAAAAGGCTCAGGCTTATGGTTCCCTCTCAGATCTTAACCACAAGCTGCAGGTAAGGTTAAGGTCTTTGTCACAAAGTGTCATGAAGTGTCTGGCTGCGATGCACTCCACACTTCTAACAGCAAGGTCCTGGCACCAAACACACAGCCAATAAAGAACCCACACTTGCCATTCCATCACTGATGCAGTTGAGCTTGGGGTGGTGGCTGTGCCATGGGTATGTGCTCTCACTTGATTTGTATTCAACCAATATGGTCTGAGATTTTGACTCTGCCAGACCCTTAACTTGGAGCGCATTAAATGTGGCCCTGCTGTTCCTGGGACATGAAGGTAAAACTTTTCCTCACCTCAGGGAGAAGAGGAGTTCTGATGTGGAACCAAAACTATCAACATGCTGCACACGAAGGGGCACTCCACACATTGAATGTCCACTTCCCCTTGTTTGGTTGAAGTGGAAGAAGCAGTTCAGGTCATAGGACTAACGAAGAGTAGGGTGTCCCAGAGCAGTCTACCCTTGAGGGATTTCAATGGTGTGGTTTGTAACACGACAGCTGAGTGGGGAGTGAACTGGATTTTTTTCCATGGGTGGAAATTGCTCTTGGAGATCCAAACAGATCTGATTTTGGTTGGGGTAATTCTCTAGCACCTACCAGTACTGACAAACTATTCTTGAGAGGCCAAGGCACAGTGCCCTTGTGCAGGGTACGCTCTGCAATGCAGTGGCCTCAAAATCAATAACCACTTTGCCCAGTTGAAGGCTGCAGACCTTAGTGTCAGCAGGATCTGAGCTGAGAAATTTAGACCAAAAAAAATGCTAACTCTAAACTTTGTCGCAGAGTCCAAAAGGAAGTTCACGTGATAGATTTTGTATGGGTAATACTATGTAGATACTACACATTTTTGATTGCATTATGAACTCTAAAGGTTTAATCAATGTGTGGTGTTTTCCATGTTACTTACCTTTGTCCCTCCTCCAGCATGACTGAATCAAAAGAAAAAACAATTCTTCACTAACACGAAAAAGCACCAACTGTTCTGCTCCAGCAACAGGCACCACTTGACTTACAGATGGAGGAGATCTGCAATCTGAGATCCACCTGGGTGAGCTAGAGTTTCATGTTCTCCATAGTTCCCTTCCCATGGGAACTGGTACTCAAAAGCGACACTAATGCTTAAAATGGGACATACTCTTGCTCCCAAAGTAGAGAGTTAAAAGTGTTTTTAAATAGGTTTATGATAATGTCAGATTGACGATACTCTCCTGGGCACCATGTCATACAACTCCCACTTCACTCAAAAATACTAGCACCACAGTTTAAGCTGTGTGATGTGGAAACGAGAAGGGACAAGAGCCAGCACATGCTGTTTGGGTATCCATTTCACTCTGCTTTGGGCTCTGCCAAGGCAAGTGCTTACTTGGAAAAAGAATTTTCATCACCAGCAGGGACGGCAAAAGCAGCTGTTCAGCACACCATCCCTCCTCAGCACACACCTCTGTCATTCCCCATCCTCTACAAGTGCAAAGCGAAGCATGATCTGACTTTGCCCTCTGGAGGCATGGAATTGGCATGGCACAGAGAGACACAGCCCCAGAGGTGACTGAACTACAGCATTGCCTTTTGGGACATCTGATAGGAAAATCCATTCCCAGCTGCAGCTTCCCACGAGTCAGAAGGCAGAGCATTACTGGTCAGGTAGCTTCATACTGAAGGAGGTGGATTTTCAGTTCGTAATACTACCCTAGTCTGCTGTGCACTTCAAGAACGTGGGTGTTGGTACAGGAGGTTGATTTTTTCTCTTGACACAAACTCTGCAGCACGTTATTTGAAATACTGCCCAGTGTCTGCATGCAGCTACTGGACACAGTATACACACATGTGGGTCCTCAGTGCCACTTCATGGTTTATTCTGCTAGCCCCATAAAATTTTTTTGCTATCTCCCAGATTGCTGGGAAGCCACACAAATAAGCAAGTGGTCAGTGACTCCTGGTTCCCTTATTTAGCTAGAAATAAGGGACCCTAGGGCTGGGGTTTGTTTGTTGCATGGAAATGAATCCACACACACACACACACACACACACACTCTCACACTCTGGATTTTTCCCCAAGCAGATAAACAACGCTGTTGGACACCTCCAAGGGAGCTGTGTTTCACTAGGATAAACAGCTCTTATCTCCCCTTGCTCCCTTAAAAATAATTTGTGCAATGCCCAGGAGGGCTTTGTGAAAGCTTTTACTACAAAGATAGACTCAGCAGTGCACTGGTGACTCGAGTTCTAGAAGAACTGGCAGGAGACACCAAGATGTGGGCAGGATCAGGTGTACAGCCATGCACAGCACCTGCACACCTGTGCACATCCAACCCTCTGCACACACATCTGCCCACATCTGTTTCTGCCTATGTGCCCACATGCAAGCCTCAGGTCCAGTCACACACCTGTGGGTTCTGGCATTTGTTTGTACACACACTCACCTGTCACTGCACACCCACAAACTCTCACTCACACCCTCGCCCCCACACCAGTGCCCTTGCACACCCATGTGCCAGTGTATGCGCACCCTTCCACGCACTCACATGCCTGGGCATACCTGCACACACTTTCCATCTCACCTCTAGGACCTCCTGCCATCTCCTTTATATTCTGACTTGCAAGGAACATCATGCCAGCAGGTGAGGAGGCTGTGCTGTCCCCAGACCTGTGGGTGTGTGTCACAGCGGTTCAAGTCCTGGGTGAGCATTCCTCACCAGCTGGCATCCTCAGGGGGGGTCTGACCCTCAGCCCCAGGTACCTGAGCAAACATGATGGAGCTGGCAGGTATGTCCCAGCGTTAGCCTGTGGAGAGTCTGGCACCCTTCCTGGATGGATCATGGACCTGTAGGGTCCTATGTCATAAGGATCAGGGACAAGCAGGTAGGCTCAGGGGAAAACCAGGGACACGGGAGCCTAGCTCTGTGCCAAGCCCTTGCTGGGGACCAGCAATGAGGGTCCCCACCTCAGTGCATTATAAACAGCAGCTCTGCACGCAAACCGCGTAGCCTAAGCCCACACTTACTACCTCTCCCCGCGCAGATCTGTCACCGGGTGGTTTTCTCCAGCCTAATTTGTTTCGACAGCTCGATTTCCGCAAAGGAGCGTAAGGCTCCCTGGGCAACGTTGCCCGGGGCCGCCTGTCCCGCGCAGACTGGCAGCCTCCCCCCCGACGGCAGCGGCCGCTCGTCGCTCCCACCCGGCCGCGACGGCGCCGAGCCCTACGGGGAGGCGCGTTAAACGCCCATGCCCGCACAACCGCACCGGGATCCCGGAGATGCCCCCGTTCCTCCCCGTCGGTTCCTCCGGAGCCGTGCGCTGCGGACGGCGGCAGATCCGCGGCGCCCCGACGGCGCTGGGGACGGGGACCGGCGGAGAGGGGCGGGAGGGGGGTGCCGGGCAGGGTGCTGCCCCTACCCGCGGCGGCAGCGGCGGCACGCCCGCCCTGCCCGCGCCTCCCGGGCGGCGGGGCGTAGCAGGGGGAGTGCCGGCCGCCCGAGCGCGGAGCCGCCGGACACCGCCAAATAAAAGCCGCGGCCGCGCTGCGCTTCCTCGGCT
>VZTJ01006180.1:138144-177388 GCA_013397795.1 Orthonyx spaldingii | reverse complement strand
CCCCGCCCCCTGCCCCCTCCCCCCGCTCCCCCCCCCGCCGCCCTCCGCCGACCTGCCCCCGGCGCCCGCCGCCGCCTCCTGCGCCTTCGCCGCCGCCTTCCCCGCGCAGGGCTGCGCCTCCGCCGCTCTGCCCCACGCCTACGCCCCGCTGCCCACCGTCCCCGGGCCCTACGCGCCCGGAGCCCCCGGGCCGCTGTACGCGCCGTCGGGGCGCATCGTACTGCCCGCCTCCCCGCCCGGCCCCGCCGCGCTCTACGGCCGCCGCTCCCCCGCGCCCTTCCCGCCGCTGCCGCACAGCTACGGCGCCGAAGGGCAGCTGGGCGCTGCCGAGCCCGCACCGCGGCACGGCACCTACCCCGGTGGCCCCGACAGGTTCGTGCCAGCGCTCTGACCCATCCCGGAGTGGCCCGACAGCGCGGATCGGAGCACGGGAGAGGGCAGACTGCGGGGGTCGCCTGGCACTGCCGCTGCCGGGGCCGCCCAGTAATATGCTGAAGAACCTTGGGTTGCATCTTCGCATTCTGCCATCTGCCCGGGCGTTCCGGGCGAGGAGTGTCGCGGTCAGCCGTGGGGACCTGGGGTGTCCTGCCCAGCCCTGTCCGCTCTCGGCAAAAAAGTCCTAAGGACTCCCAAGTGCCTGGATGCGGCAAACAGTCTATTATTCCTGTTCTACAGCCTTTCCTGGGGCAGGTGCTCAAAGTTTCCTGCCAGGCACACCCAACTGGACCCCTTCTGGTCTACCCAGTAAGATTTCTCGTTTATAAGTCTCTCTGCTGTTGATGATTTTTTAAAAAAAAGAATTAAGTGTCTGTTGGTGAGGTGAAGAAGGGAGGCAGGAGCAAGCATTCCCTGGCCTCGTGCAGGCAAAGCTGTAAAAGCAGAGTGTGTGGCGCTGATGTGGTGGCACGGCCCTGATGGCTATAGCTTTAGCCCCAGGCTTCACACCAATAATGTGGCCAAGGTTGGAGAAGGTTTGTATGCCAGGGCTGCAGAAAAGCACATCAAGTCAGATCCTTCCAGGTGTTGTGCTCTGTGCTGCAGGGGTGGGAACCGTGGTGGGATTGGAACTACAAAAACTTCCACCACGAGCATGCGCAGCCCCTGGAAGAGGGACACAGTGAGGCTGTGGGACTCTGCCCTTGGAAGTCTTTCCAACTTGATTGAACGGAGCCTGATCTTCCTGTGAAGTTGTAGCCGAGATTGAATTTGGACCTGTTTTGAGTGGAGACCTGATCCTGGGGTCTGCGGAGCTACTTACAGCCTAAATTGCTTTGATCCTAAGGTCAGCCCAGCTCTGTCTGTAGCCTAGAGAAATTGACGTATATAGGGGAAAACTTTCTTTTCTGGAACACAAGAGGCAGGACATGGTGCCTTTTCATCTTCAGTTGCTCCACTTTCAAGCTTTCCTAGGATGAAAAAGAGACTAGAGAAAGATATGGAGAGGGAACAACTAATAGCAATGTCTGTGAGAGCAAAGGCTTGAACCTAGTTCCATGAGGAAACTCAAGTATAATCCTCTCAACAGATCCCACCACCCTGGAAGGGATCTGGAGCAGCACTGGATACCCAGGGCTCTGCTTGGGGCTGTGGGTGTATAAGGAGCTGACACAACCCTGCTTCCAGGTCTTCTTATACAGCTCCTTTTTCCTGTGGAGATGGGGAACCTGTGTATTCAGGTCCAGGAGGAGGTTGGTGAGAAGATCCTGCAGTGTAGTGGCACATTGTATGGGGAGAGGGAGTGAGAAAGTGATGCCAGAGCCTCAACAGGAGCTTTGGAAGAACAGACAGGGTGCACATAGACCAGAGTCTCTCTCACCAGGGAAGGGTATAGGTCATAGCATAACCCAGGTTGGAAAAGATCTTGGGAAGTTTCTGTTCCAATCTGGCACCCAAATTGGGGTCAGCTATGACTCAGACCAGTAGGCTCAGCCCTATGTAGTTGAGTCTTCATCACCTCCAAGAATGGAGACAGCACAATCTCCTTGGGTGACCTGGCTGTCCTCGTGGGGGAGAAGTTTCTCCTTGTACCCTCTGTTTAGCACTTCTCTAGTCTCATTTCATGTCTACTGTCTCTTGTCCTACTCCTGTGCTTTGCTGCAAAGGGTTTTTCATCCCATGAAGACACTTGTACCTTCTGCTCCACAGAGCATTTTTCAGGTGAGGTCCCCAGCAGGATGAAATTTGTGTAGAGGCAGCTTCCTTGCTTTCTCTGTGTGCTACAGCCCACATATCCAGGTGGGACATGAGAGAGAAAAGAGTGGAGCAGGAAGGTGTTTGGGTGTCCTCACAGCACAGCTTGGTGTGGAGAAGAGTAAAGCCCTCGGCATTAGGTGGGCAGGAGAAGTTGTATGTCTGCCTTCCCTGGAGCTGTGAGGTAGATGGTGAGTTTCGGATTCAAGGGTTTAGAATGCTAGGGCTGGCGTGTGGTGAGCCAGCTCCTGGGCTGGGAGGCTGAGTGTGACCTGATAGCCGAGATGCCCTGTGTCCGTGGTGACCTGTCTGTGGTACTGTAGGCAGCTGCTGTCCCTACACAGGGGACAGAGCTGGGGAGGCTGTGCTGCCACCAGTGTGGGGCGGGCACAGACAGCAAGTGACAGCACCGCTCAACTGCTTGGTGTGCTGAGGTCGGTCAGATTTTTCCTTTGCTGTCCTTTCCGAAGAGCTGTGTTGTATCTTCCTTGTTCTTCCTGGTCCTGGCATATCCAGAAGCTGCAACCATCCTGGAGAGCGCAGAGTCCTGTCTGCAGCCCGGCTGTCTCAGCCAGGGGTGGATCTCCCCAGCAGCTGTGCTAACTCCTCTCCTGACTCTTCCTTCACCATCTGGAAGAGGATCTGTACTCCCAGCTGTGCCAGTTTCTGGTATTTGTGATAGCTGCTGGCTCTGCTTTCATTGCCTGCAAGGACTGGACTGTGTCACTTTGACAGCAAGCCATGCCAACCTCATGCTCATTTGGGGGTAGCTGGGAGAAGACCTGTGCTGCCTTTTAATGCTTTCTTTCCTTCCTGTAGAAGCAGTTATCAATGCGAACCAGATAATTTTCATATAATCATAGAATGTGCTGAGTTGGAAGGGACTCGTCAGGATCATCAAGCCCAGCTCCTGTCCCTGCACAGGACACCCCAAGAATCACATCATGTACCTGAAGGTATTGTTCAAATGCTTCTTGAACTCTGTCAGGCTTGGTGCTTGCTCCCTGGGGGGCCTGTTTCAGTGCTCAGATACCCCCTGGGGTGATATTCAACCTAAACCTCCCCTCATGCCTCCACGAATCTTGTCACTGGTCACAAGAGTGAAGAGCCTAGGCGTCTTCTGGCTCTTGTTCCTTTCGTTTTGTTCTCTGCTTTGACCCTCTTCCCAGTCTAGGGTTCAGTCTGAAAAAAGGTCACCAGTGATGGTACAGGTTTTGTGGAAGATGCTTCTGAGCTCAGATAGTATCTGTAGGCAGTTCAGGGAGCAAAACTCAGTATCTGGAGGACACACCTGATAGGTCTGGTGACTGAGAATGCACAGATTGGGTAGGTTCAGTTGTGTGTTCTTTGCAGAGAAGGTCTTGTTCTTGTTTCTCTCCAGATCTTTTATACCTACAAACTAGGGAAACTGAACATAATCTGGAAGGTAATTTTTTTGCAGCAGGTACAATGGTGAACTTGCGGCATCAAGAACCTGAGACATGGTCAAAAACTGCTTATACTTCTGTCACAAACAGCTGGAAACCCTGGGCAGAACTGTGAAGAATTACTGAGACCATTCAAGGGACTCCAGATATGTGTGGGGTCTATACTTCAAGGGTTTTGAGACAAAAGTAGACAAAGCTGTACCTGTGGTGCTCCAACCTCCTGCTTGCAGCAGGCGTGAAGACTCCAGTAATCCCTTCCCACCAGTGCTGCTGTGATCTTGTGGCTATTCCAACCACCCTGAGCTGCCTTGTAGGCTCAGGTGCCAGGGGTGCGCTGAACACTGTGGGTCTGACCAGGCTGTGCCTTGTGGTAGTGAGATGCTGTGCTGGTTCAGGGCAGATTTGGAGAGGGGCCCTGGCCTGTGCCCACGCCCGACGTGGGACTGCCTGGCCACTGACAGAGGAAAATACACTTGTTGTGTCCTTGGGGAACCACAGGGTTGGGTCTCTCTGTGAGGATATGGGGATATGCCAAGGGGATGTGTTAGACAATTGGATCTCAATGTACACTTGTGCCATGGGGATATGTTAAACATTTGGATTTCAATGTATTTTTGACTGGCACGTTGCTTGTAATTCTCAGGCACCACCAAGAATAAGAAAAAAATTTGATTTCTCTAAGTTTTTTTGTAAATATTTGAGAGCCTTCCTTTTAGCAAAGTTATTCTAAGTTTCAAACTAATCTTTTGATTTTTGTGAGAAGAGTCCAATAAATCTGGATTGTAAACCTGTAGGAAACCCTGAAGTGTGAGTACTGATGAGAAGAGAGAGGGGCCTTGAAAGTGCTCATTCCTCAAAGGAAGGAGTCTCTTGGTTCCTGTTCTGCCTGAGTTCTGGTATAGTCAGGCCCTGAGCAGACTTTGAGAAAGAAGTGGACTGTACAGCCTAGGAGAATATTATATTCTGTATTGGAGATTTTTTTGTATTTACTCTTCTACTTCACTTGAAATGGAAATAAATCTTTATCTTGTTTGTAACAAATTGACTCTGAGTTTACTCTTTCAAGCCTTCCCTGTACTCCTGAGACCAGGAGAGATACAGAGCTAGAGGCGTGACATGTGCTGCTCATTGCTTTTCACCTTGTCTGTCTTACCGTGGCTTTTTTTGGTCTGTTGGGTTGCTGAAGACATCAGAGGGAAGGAGGAGGGGCGAGTCAGCAAGGCCAGGCCAGAGGTGGCATATCAAACTTCTGCAACCCCTTGAGTCACCAGTCTGCTCTGAAGGTCTCTTGTCAGGCCATAAGCACGCCCCAGACATCAATGCATGAAACGCAATCCCATCCACATGCCTCTGCTAGAAAAAGGGACAGGTAGGGAAGGGTACTACCTGTGAAAGGAGCAGAAGCTCAGAGAAGGACAAGGGGATCCTGTTTGCCATTAAGTAATCTCTGATTTTCCAACATGGAGATGGGCAAGCTAGAGGAGCTGTTACTGCTGGAAACGTTATGTTGCCTGTCCTGTGGCAGCAGCACCAGAAATGCTTGGTCTTGCCTCCTGCACCCCAGGCCAGTTAGGTTTTTTGGCTGCAGAGATGGAGTTCCCACAGCTGCAGGCTGACACTGTGTTCACCTTGTGCAACAGCAACATCTGTGGGAACAATTCGTCAAGCAATAACCATAGCTAATGGGTAGTGTAACAGGCCTTCAGGGGCAGCTCCACACCTCTGGATGATGAACTGGCTTGCAAATGGGTAAGATGATGGCAGATGTTGCCCCTTCTGCTGAGAGGATGGTGACTGGCGTCCTGAGGGTGTTTGAGGGACAGTGAATTCTGCAGCTGCTGCCCTGTCAACAGCCCAAGCTGCCTGGAGGGCTATGAATTAGATGGGAACAGGTAGTTTAATCTGCCAGGTTACTAAAGAGCAGATAGAAAAGTCTCCAATAGCTTTGGCACTCCCAAGTATGGTTTATCTGCCTTTGAAAGTGACAAGAAGTGGATCAAATCTATGAGAAAGAGTAGGCAGAGGAGGCAGCTGCCATTTGGCCAGGAGGGAGTACCTTGGAGGGAGTCCAGAGCTTTGTGAGTTGTAGTTGGAGGTCAATCTCTGTAGCTGGAGTTGGGCTGTAACCGTATCCGGTACCTGGAGCTGCAACATCAGTGTCAGTGATCAGAGAGGGCATCCCACTCATGCAGCACCTGGATGTGAACCAATGTGAGCACAGGAAGGCTGAGGGGGGTCTGACTTTACAGAATCTGGTGTATAAGAATACAGTGGCCCATGTTGGCACAAAGAACAACTTTACGCACTTGTCTTGGTGTAATCCTGAAGCCCTGATTCATTGGAAACACTCTCTAGACAGCAGAGCTGATTTCTTAACTCAGTCCAGCTGGAATTTATGTCTTCTCCATGTCCAAGGTCAAGAAGTCAAGGTGGGAGATGGTGGCATCTGCTATACCGGGAAGCTGGTGTTATTTTTGGGAGTTACTTTTGGGTGTGGTGCAGCCATCCAACCCCTCTTTGTGTGGGCAGACTTAGGGTGAGGGAGGCTCAACGTAGGGCTGCCAGACTGAACTCTCACTGCTTCTGCAGCATTTGAACACAGGGTGCAGCTGGCCAAAGTGAAGTACCCTGGCCACACTGCTTGAGCTAAGAGGAAAAGAGGCTGTATCTTAGCCTCTTCTGATGATAGGAAGTCCATAGGGCCATTTTATGCCGGATGTCTGGGTGAAAATGGTTGTGGAGGAAACAGAAATAATAGCTATGGGCTGGCTCAGAGGATCTTGCTGAGCTCACGGCTATCCCTTCTCTGATGCCAGAAAGCTAAGATTCACTAGCCATTTAAGAATTTGCACAGCTGTTGTCTGGATGTGAACTGTACAAAGAGATCCTAACTGATTAAGGAACAGCTTCTGACCTTTTTTGTTCAGTGCCAGCACCAGACCTCTTGATCTGATCACTGAGACACAGCTTGCTTGGTGCATGAACCACTCTGAGTCAGTTATCCCTGTGGCTGGTTCTTGCAAGGTGACCATCTGCATCTCATGTTGACCCTTTCCACTTGGGAAAAGGTGCTTATGAGTCCAGGCTGTCACCTTCTGAGGTTAGCAAACTCTGTCCTAGGCCTCATATGACTTCTACGGCCATCCATTTTAGCATGTAGTCTGTCATCATGCTCACTGGAGGGCTGGCCCTGGAACTGGCCGATTAAATAGTGGCTCCCTAGCCACCTTTCCTGTGTTCTCAGGTTTATGGCTGCAAGAACAGCTGGAGAGGAAGACTTACAGGGTATCAGCATTGTGATGTCTTCAACAGGCAGATCATTATGTTCTCAGAGAAGGTTTCCTCCTCTTCATCAGGAGGCATGTGAGACTGATGGTGATCATTTCTTCCTTCTCTGTCTTCGGGTACAGTTGAGTTTTTTTCTGTATATGTATTCTTTTTCAGTGCTTCCCAAATTGTTTTGGTGAGTTGGTTTGTTTTTTGGTTCTTCTTGTTTTCTCTGAAATTGGCTTTACTTGAATAACATGGACTTGCATTTCTGCAGCAATGAGTGACTGACCATTATGATAGACTTGGACCCTGGAGTTACAGACAGTTCAAGCCACACAGAATAAATGCCTAAGTGAGAGGTGTCACCCCGTCATGGTGTGAGAGGCCATGTGTAAGGGCTATTATTGTTGATGTTGGTGGCTTTCTCATGGAGGAAGCAGAGGATGATTCAGGGCTTTGACCTTTATGCAGGAAACATTTTTTTAAAAAACCAAAAGTTTGCCTTCTTAGATAACTTCTTTTGTATTTTGTTTTCATGGAGGTTTTCTCCACTCTTCCCTTTTAGAGAAAAGGCAAAAGAAAAGCCTTCTTGAAGCAAGCAGGGAAAATTATTTCATGCCTTCCCACTTAAGTGGATATAAGATATAGTACCTTTCTGCCACAACAGGAGCTAAACTTAAATCCTGGAAGACCTTATGCAGTTGGGAAGACCTCATAGGACCTTCCACTGTCTAAAGGAAGCATACAGGAAAACTGGAGAGGGACTTTTGACAAGAGCCATGTGCTAGGGCAAAGGACAATGAATTCAAAGTGCAGGAAGGTAGATTTAGATCAGGTATTTGGAAGAAATTCCTGTCAGAGTGGTGAGGCAAAGGCACAGGTTGCCCAGAAAAGCTATGGATGCCCCATCCCTGGAAGTGTTCAAAGCCAGGCCGGGTGGATCTCTGAACAATTTGATGTAGGGAAAAAAAGATGATCTTTAAGGTCCTTTTCCACCCAAAGTATTCGGTGCCGCCGCTAGGGAGCAGTGCCGGCCGCGCCGGGCGGGACGGAGCGAGGAGCGGGGAGCGCCGCTGGAAATGGGAATCGGCCGGGTCGGGTGCCTGCGGCCAGAGGGCGGCTCGGCCTTTCACAGAGCGAGCAGCGCCGCTGGAAATGGGAAGCGGCCGGTTCGGGTGCCTGCCAACGGAGGGAGGCTCGGCCTTTCACAGAGCGCGGTGCGCAGTTCCAAAGGCGCACAGGAGAATTGCGCCTGCAGCCCGCGATCCGAGTTTGGACAAGCAAGCAGCTATGTCCAGAGGCATGTGGTTAACACTGCACCCAAGCTCCGTTTTAGTGCTTTTGTGAGTTCCCAGGGAGCCGCTCTGTAGAGGAGAGAGTTGATAAAAGCGTCATTATTAAGGCTGCAAAGCTCAGATCACACTGTTTACCACGCAAGCTATATCCTGGTTTCTTTGTGTTTTCTGTGTCCTGTCAGTGAAAACCTCAGGCTGTCGGAGGGAGACACAGGCACATTTCATGCTCATCACCCCAAGTCCATCTGAATGGACTCAATTTCAGCCAGTGGGCTTAGACAAGTGACCAGCCTCCCACACCAGGAATACAGAATGCAGTTAGGGTAACCCAGGGTAAGAAAGTCATTCTTATGTTGGAGCTTAGCTGAGGCCATCAAGGGAGCTGGTGCATAGGACAGGCTGAAGGAATCAGGGTTGTTTTCATGGAGAGTAGGTGAGCATGGAGTCTGACTTGCAGTCTGAAAGAGGGTTACAGAGAAGATGGAGCTGGGGTCTTCTCTGAAGTGCACCAAGACGGAGAAAGAGGCAAGGAGCTAAAGCTGTGCTGAGGAAAAGTCTGGTGGGACATAAAGGAAAAACATTCTTTCATTGAAAGTGGGGCAGCCCTGGGATAAGGAGAAGAGAGGGACAATCTCATATCTTGGAGAAGGTCAGCTTTTGATTTGAGAAAACCCAAAGCAGTCTGGTCAGACTTAGCCATGCTCTGAACAGTTTTTGGATTCAAGACCTCCAGAAATCTTTCCTCACTTTACTTTTTATACAGTTCTATGATTTCCTGGTGAAACAGGAGAGTCAGGCCAGGTGGTGGAGCACTGATGAGCCCAGCTAGACACACAGCTCTGGTCTGTGGCAGCCCTGGCAGCATTAGAGAGGTATTTATTAAATGGTGAACACAGGATGGGAAGGAGCAGAGCTAACAAGTTCTGAGCAGGAAGTGGTGGCCAAAGAAGGAGTGGGTATTTGCTGTCTCCAGGATTTACTGCTTAAAGTCAATATTAGTAAATTAATCAGCAAATTTTTTTCTTATCTCTGCAAGACCAGGCACTTATGGGGTGGAATGACTTTCGCTGACCTGTGGTGGCCTCTGGCTCTAAGTTGCTTTCCACTTCTTTCTGCTGAAGTTTAGCTACAACTTCACCTCTGCTAAGGACTGGAAGATCTTTCTGGTTCGAAATATCACCCATGAGCAACAGCCTGCCAGAGATCACCGCTGACTTTCACCAAATGTGGGGGACCCTGTATGATAAGAGCAATTTGAGAAGTGGGAAGCCAGGGTGCACAAACCAAACAACTTCCCTTCTCCCATAGAGCTGGAAACATGTTTCCTGAAAGGATATTGAAAGGTAGTCGGCATGGACAAAGGAGAGTCAGGTTCTCCAGGATATGATGTTAGGTTTTCTCTCCTTAGCTGTCATGTCATGGCTGTCAGCACTCAGGATGGCTTCCCATGCTCTGCAGGATGGGGGGACAGGACCTGAGGCCCTGAGAAAAGCTCACAGGAGCGTGTTCAGTGTAGCCCAGCTGACATTAACCAATATCCCACTGAATCTCACTAGTGAGGAGACAACCACAGTGGTCATTGCCCACTGTGTGTCACAACATGCCTTGGTCTGCGTGCCTCAGGGAGCAGGTCAGAGCATCCTGGAGGAGCCTCAGGCAGCCCTGTTACCTTAGAGCACAGCAAGGATCACTGTGTCAGGCACCTACCTGGCTCCCTGTGCTGGCCCCGTAGCTCAGAAGCTATTTCCCTGCACCCGTATCCTTCTCTTTGCCAGTAAGGAGGCTGCAGTCAGTTAAAGGTCTGGTCTCCCCCAGACTTCCCCTTCATGTCAGACTCAGACCGTAGTTGTCATCCCAGAGGGTGAAAATTTACTCTATTGGACTCTCGGTCAATAACCCTGGGTAAAGACAACTGTTATGGACTCAGGAACGAGGGAAGAGAGGGAGAAGGTGATTTGTTGCACCTGCAAAACAGCAGCTTCCCTATTCTAGATACAGCTGCTCTTGCCAGTCTGTCCCCAGCTCCATTCAGGCAGCAGAACCTACCTCAGGAATACATATGAACCACCACGAATCCAGCTTCACACCTGAACCCCATCTGTATGAGCAAGAGCTCTGTTATCTGTCTTCTCATCAGAGAAAGAAGAAGTGCATGGCTCATTAAAGTGTTGATAAGTAGGGCTTTATCTTTCCCTTGTTTAGTTTGCGATAAGATTTGTTGTTTGCCGGCACACCTTTCTTACTGTCTGCCAAAGAAGACAGTTAGAGTAAGAGCAGTTCTAAGAGAGAGTGTGCAGTACCTGGGATGACTTCAGGACTTCCTAGGCACCAAAGGCATCTCCGCAGAGATGGACAGAGGTGCTTGCTCTGGTTCCTGCACATCCCTACCCACAGGGAGCTCCTGCAGCCCTTCCAGAGCAAGGATTAGCACTGCTGCCCATGTGTGTTTCAAGAGTGATGGTTGCCCCGTGTTCATGAACACCTCACTCTGCCAGGCCTTCACCACCTTCTACAGCTCCACTTCACACTGGAGAAGGTGGAATGTGGTTGTTTTATGCCCTCCTTGATTGATGTGAGCTGTAAGATGTTTAAAGCCCCCCAGAAGTTTCTTCTCCCCAAAATCTAAAGGGCTGTGGAAGCCAGGAGAATCTAAATATCTGCAGATGTGGAGTGGGCAACATGGCTGATTCCCCCTCTCTGTCATCACTCCAGAGGATCAGAGAGCTGGGAAGGGCCACTGGCTCTTCCTGGTCCCTGCCATGGCACATGTGAGGCTCCACCAGGCGAAAGGGTCTCCTGGCCTGCCTGGCAACCCAGCCTTTCTGCAACGTGATGTGGGCACTCCACTTGCAGGAGGACCCCAGCACAACTGTTGTGATGGTGCTCAACCGTAACGTGACCTCTGGCCTCTGGCTCCACTTCAGGCCAGTGCAGCCTCAGCTGCCTTCCCCCAGTGCCTTGGTCTAGGAGCAAATCACCCATCTAGAAGCTCCTTCCATGCTGCAGGGTTTCCACAAGGCCCTCTGGTTGTACCTTAGATATTTGGGGTTATGGGTGAGGTTTGAGTGGTTCATGGCAGAAGCTGAGAGATCTTGTTCAGCTGCCACTGGTATCAGTCACTCAAGGGGAGAGCAAAACCTTGTGTTAGCTGATACGTCTATGGAGACCAAAATAGTGTCAGGATACCTGTGTAGGGAAACCCATCCCTCCAGGAGCTGCCCGTGGGGAATGGGCTGCATTTGCTTTGGTATTTTGCTGCTGAATGCTTTCTGCTTTGACACCCATCAGGTGCTTTAGAGCTTCTGGCAGTGTATCTGTTGAGGTCACCCCAGGATTTCATTGTGGGGAGGCTGTGCTAAGAGCTGGCAAGCACTTGTCCCTCATGTGATGTCCCTGGGACCCAAGCAGGGGTGCGATGACATCCTGTCCCTGGAGAGACACTTACTGGTGTCACCAGTTAGATGTCACACGTGCTGTGACACAGCACCCGGAGGACCCTGGGACAGCAGCAGGAACATGTCCATAAAAATATCCCCCAAATCAAGGGTGCCCTCAGGGCCTGGTCAACCTTGTACTCTGGGAGACAGGCCTTTGGGAAGTCAGATAATGGCAATGGGACCTCCACTGTTGCTCCAGAGGAGAAGGATAGTCTGTGTCAGGATATTACAGGAATGCAAGAGAGCCACTTCCCTTGCTATGCACAGGATCAAGGACCACAAGCCCCACAACATGGTGAGAGAGACAGGGCACCCCATCTCACCTCCTGGCTTCAGGAGAAATCCTGTGTGAAGACTGGGGAGCCAGAAACACAATGACTGTGCAGAATATCTCCTGTCCTTGCCCCAAATGGCATTTTCCTGACAAAAGTGTATGATTCAGCCAGGTTTCAGCCAAGTTTCAATGCACTCAGCTGTTTTCAACCATCTTTTGTTTGTCTTACAAAGTTGGAGTGAAGCTACTCAGAAATTAAAACCAAAAAATATTTCCAGCTTTAGGAAAGCAAGATGTTTATTGCAGAGGAAAACAGGCTATGAGAAAAACTTTCAGACTAAAAAGAATAGCGCAAAGAGTGGTGGGGTTTATAGGGTGCAGTAAAAAACCCAAGCTGGGCTGCTCCAGCCACCTAAAATTCATGGTGAGTGTCAGCTTTGCCATGCCACTCACATTTATACAAATAAGAGATTACTTTCCGAAACACAGATGGATGTTGGACTGTACACTTGATGTGGTGTGGCAGAGCACCGTGAAGCCTTCCATGGGCCAAAGCAAAACAGCCTGTTTGCAGAGAGAGCAGGGGGGGCTCATAAGGCACAGGCAACTCCATAGGGACTGCCTCTCTAATCTGGATCAAGCGTAGAAAGCAGTGTGACAGGGAGAGTATGAGCTTTATGGCTCCAAATAAAGCAGCTGCTCAAAGTGCCGTACTTATCAAGTTTGTGAGGCAGGAGTCGAAATAAAAAATATCCCCAAATAATCAGAAAGTTAATACAGAACATGTGTGTTGAATTCATTGTCCTGGTGGTCACTTTCCAGAGGAGTATTCAACTCTTCTAGTATATCTGCGTCTTCTGCTGGTTTCAGCACATCCTCTTTACCTATAAGTCATGTAAGAGACAAATCATTTCATATTGGGGGGCTCTCATGTGCTACCTCTCTGTCCCATATTAAAGCCCCCATGGCCTGTCTCCTGCCATGGGGACTGCCTCCTCCAGTTCTCCTGGGAAAGGTGTTGGGTAGCTCTGAGTGGATTGCCTGCTTTACAAGGGCTGCCTCAGTTGTGGAGGGGAGTTGGAGAAGGTAAAGCACTGCTCGGTCTAAAGCCAGAGGCAATAAGCACAACCCTGATGGTTGCCCATTTCAAGACCTCAGGGCTGGAGGCTGAACACCCACCCCAGAGCCCAGGATGCAGAATGGCTGTTTTCCATGGCATGCGGGCACCTTGCAGAAACAGGTCTTTCCCTCCCCACTGCACAGACATTGCTGGAAATGCAGTAGTTGAGGGTCAGAGGATTCTCACCTCCTCTGAAGCAGATTCTAAGTTTTCCTATTTTTGAAGCGACCTGCATGCTTGACCCACTGACTGCTAATGTGAATACGCTCTACCCTTCCCACACCAGATTTGGGAGCAACTCCTGCTGTGGTAGCTGTAATGGATTCTCTGAGCCCAGACATCAGCCTGCCATTCAGACCAGCTTAGTGCCCTCCATGCCTCAGTCCTGGCAGGTTTCAAAGGTGTAGTTGCCTGCAGGCATCTACCCCTTACTCCAGAGCACACTTTGCTCTCCCACCATCCCAGTCTCAGTCCTGAAACTGGATGGGCTGTGGACAGAGCATGTCTGAACTTTGGCTTCCTCCAACCAGCTCTGACCTCAAAGAACCGAATCTTCTCTCCAAAGAGAAGAGATCTTCACAGAGGTATCCCTCTGTTCTAGCATGGCTCTTGAAGTGTTCTTAGGACAAGGAGTTATTAAGGGCCAGGGTCCACAACCCCATCCCAATGACTACTGACAATAGTGGACTTGTTATCACTCCCCTTGACTTACAGAGGGCTGTCTGTCCCCACAGTCCCGCCATCCCCCCACCCTTTCTCAGCTACCCAAGTTTTGTGGGCTAGGGACCCATGCCCTGAAGATGCTGTGGGATCATTGTTGATAAGGTGGGCACCCGTGGCTGACAGTCCTCGAGAGGCAGCCCTGCACTGCCCCCCAAGCCACCACGGGGCCAGCAGCTCTGCGGCAACTCACGTGCAGGGTCCAAGTTCCTGGATGCCAGCTCCCCTTCCACTGCCACCGCTGGCATCCCACTGACCGCGTTCTGGATGGTCAGCAGAGGTGGTGGCTGTTGATACACTGGTTCAGGCAGTGCTGGCTCCAAGGGCACTGGCTCAGCCTTCTCCTGTGGGTCAGACTGGGGGTCTGTCACTGGCTCTGACTCCAGGACATCCTTGACCACCATCTGATGGCCCCTTCCTCTTTTGGCTCTTCTGGCTCTTCTTTGCTGTTCGTTCTTATAGTCTCTGCCAGGGGATTTCACAGGGATGATTACTTGGGAATAGGACAAAGGACTTTGCCTTGTGCCCTAAGGCTGCTTCGCTGGGTCCCCTGGTGTGATCGTGACCCAATTCATCCCAGCAGAAGCTGCAATTCTGCAGCCCCCTCCTGAGCCCTGCACAACAGCCTTCTGTGGCTGCACCAGTGGGCAGGAGCTTGGGCAACAAACTTTTTTCTCAGCCCCTCACTATGGTTGAGGTTTGTTTGCCCATCTATCTTTTCCCCCCAGTGCCTGTGTAGACCTTGAGCAACTACCGGCTGCAGGTCACCTTTCCCCGCTGAAGACTGATGGCTCTGTCCTTGGGGGAAGATGGAGCGGCTGGGCCATGCCTGGGCTCAGGTTACGTGCACCACAAAAGCAATTTGACAGCAAAAGCAAGATTTACCTCAGAACCCACTGAGCTGAATCTTTCTCCAGGGCTTCTGCTTTTCTTTTCCTGAGCAACTCCCGGTCTCTCAAGCGACGGGTTATGATGACATCTACAAGGATAAAGTGAGTGCTAACATGACATTCTGGTCAAGGGAAAATCTGATCCCTCCCTGCCTGGCACTAGAGCACTGATGCAAGAGGCCATGCTTTTTTTTTGTGACAAAGCGGGTCTTGATATGAAACTACTTGAGCACTGTACTTCCAGCACAGCCTCAGTGGGTAGGATTTGGTGACACAGCACCCAGAACTCCCAGGCTGCTAGCCTGACAATTACTCTAAATTTCCAGTTGCAATTCCTTTGGGGTGACCCATGTCCAACCTACTCCCCTACTCCATGTAGGAACCTGGGGCCTGGTGCCTTTGGTCAGACACCAGTACAGGCTGCAAGATAATTCTTCATGTTTGCTCTGTTGCTACCATTTTCCCCCGATAGCTGGAACTGGCCACTGCTGAAATTAAGATGTTTATCCAACAACCAAGAAGAAAGTCTTGACCCGTGGAACAGACCATCCTTCAAAAAAGGAACAGTTCTGTGGGAGCAAGGATGAGCCAGAGGGCACAGCCTTACCCTATGCAGATGCTCGTGTTCATTAGGCTGAGACCTTGTGGGAGGATGGTGATCCAACCAGAGACAAGACAGGACTAGTACATGTTGCTGGGGGTGAGAAGATTGGTCCCAAACACCACACAAACAGCCCCAAGCTGGTCTGCAGCTGTGAGGAAGATCATGGCAGGGCTGAAGAAAGACTAACTGATGTGAGAAAGCTCCAACACTGGCTTTCTTATTTGGGCAGGATGTGCAGATTGCCTGCAGCCACCAGCAGAGAGGAGAACTCCCCAGATCCCAGTCACCCTCTGACATGCCTTCCTTGGCTAAGTTAAGCAGTGCACATTTCACTGGTTGCAAAGGGCTCCAGACGGCTTCCAGAGGCAAAGACCAGCCTGGCAAATGGTCTGAACTTCACATCTACATGTCTTTGTCCTAAAAGACAACAATCCCTGATGACTTCTAGCATAGACTCTAAGCTGTGATAATAAAAACTTGTCTCAAATCAAGCAGCATGAGACCCAATCCCAGGAGACAAAGGGTATTGTTCAGGAGCAACACTACTGCCCTGAGGCCTTGAGGGAAAGGGAATTCTTCTCAAATGTACTCTGAGGAGATCACAAAAGAACTGATTTTCATAGTTTCAACAAAACCCACACAATGGAAATGCAAAACTATGACCTGCTCCTCCCAGATGTAATCAGATCCAGCTTCTTTTGCAAAAAGCCTCAGCTCACACTAAAGTGGCAAAATCAGTGAAAAATTGTCATTTTGTCATTCCCTTGATCAGATGGGAGAAGTGTCAAGGTGAGAAAGACCTCTGAGGCTAAGATGGGATTACAGCTCTTTTATCCCAGGTGTTTATTAAATGCAAGAAAAATTGTAGTCAAGGACAGTACAATGCAAAACTGACAGCAGGAGCCAGTCTCTACCCAAAGCAGACTTTTACGTAAGACACTTCTGATAATTAATAAGCATCTTACAGAAATTTAACTTGGAAAACATTTATGTTGGTCTATGTTCCAATGTCCTCATCAAAGCAGAGTCAACTTTAAAATTACATCAGGCTGCTCAGGACCATGTTGAGGGAAGTTGAGAATAACTCCAAGACAAATGAGAGATTGTTCCCTGACCTGAAGCAGTAACAGAGACAGTAGCGCTCAGCCAGCAGGAGAGGACTCTGCCATCCACATAGAAAAAGGCAGTAAACTCCCTGGGAAGATGAGATTGCAAGTTGTAGTGCAGGATCTGCACAGGGCTTCAGTTCAGCTACTGAAGTACATAATCCCTTGCACATTCCGTTTGCAGCCAAGGTAATTTTCTTTTCCTTTCAAAATATCTTGTGAGCTGTAAAAGCAATTTTAGCTGCTTGCAATCAGTCTCCTTCCCAGTCCATTCTAAGAAAACACTGCTCATTCACTTCTAACTGGTCCAAGAAAGCACTTCCACAACAGCTCCAAAGCTGTCTGTCACCTGCCAGCACTAAGCAGGAAAGATCACAGTAAAACATATGCATCCTGATGAAAAATTGTTTACTAGAGGACACAAAGAAACAGAAATGAAATGAAATGAAATGAAATGAAAAAAAAAAAAAATCAAGCTATAAAAATGTTGAAACAGTACTGCCACTCTGCAAACAGACAATCTACTGATGCTCTCTGAAGGACTTCAGTTGAAAAGCCTTTTTATGTGCTTCTGCCTTTGTGATCTGAAACTTAACATGTAAAAAGACACATGTATTTGCAGTTAAATGTGCATCCTCCACCCCCAAGCACAAACTAGTAACTATTAATTCCTTTTTTAGAACCACTGATACAAAAATTATTCTCTTCTCTCTCCAAAAACTCAGGCTAGGAATGTTCTCATCATTACCTGGCACAGCATACTCCTCACGGGCTGCAGAGGGTGGCAGGGAAGAGTCCGAAGAAGCATGGTCTTTGCCTAAACTCTCCATTGCTCTTTGCAGTTTTAATTAGAAAGCAGCTTAGTTCCCTGGAAACAGCATCTGGAGATACTGGTGCAGCATAATGAGAGCTTGAAAAAAATGCAGACTGCCCGCCCCAAACTTCTTATCTGGCCAGGCCACTAGGAGGGTAATAATATTCTCCTTATCGGAGTGCAAAGGTGTGTGAGTCTCTGTCCAGGATCTACTGTGTGGATTGCAAAACATGTTAGTGCTTTTATACTGCAAATAATTCCACTTCAGATAGGAAATTTACACTCGCTGCTGCTAAACTGTGACTCAAAAGCTCTCCTTTGCAGTGGACAGAAGCTGCCTGGCAGGGCAGGATGTGGCACTGCCTCACTACTGCTTTCCAGAGTGAAATGCAGGGACAGGTTGTTAGTCCTTAAGGACCCCTTGTGAAGTCTGAAATGGAATGTATGCTGTCTGAAGGTGTTTGCATAGGATCCTAGCAGTGCTGGTGGGAGGGGACATCCTCCAGCTCCCCTCATGGCAGGACTGGCTGCTTCACAAGGTCAGGATGGCTGTGTTGGCATATTCTTTGGAAACCCGTAAGGATGGATATTGCCAAAGTCATGTTACCCGTCCAAGAGCTCCACCACCTTCCTAGGATCCAGATAGAATAATAAATCCATGCCAGCCTGTCTGTGCATGTTGAGGACTTCCCAGTGATTCTCTGGTCCACTCCCTGGTGGGTCAGGACTATGAACAAAGCACTTCACTTGTGAAGCAAGATGGCAATGGGTAGCCTCAGTAAAAGCAGTGGGAACACCCAGCCGTTCCCTTGCTCCCATGGGATAATTTCCTTTACTGATTGTTCCCAGCTACTGGTACCCCCTTGCAGCCACAGCCCTGCCCAGCCTGCAGGCTCATGCAGCCTTTGCAGGACCATCTGTGGGGCCAGTATCGCTGCAAAGGGGAAGCTGCTGCTTGGTACAATGGCTTCAATGCCGAGAGCCTGTTCCTTGCTCTGTGGGAAGGGCCAGGCCCCTAGATCAGTGCATGTGAGATGAGGGGGAATCTTGGCCTCTCCTGAAAACTGCCTTCACAGTTTCTTATGCCAGGATAGCACAGAAAAGCTTAAGCTTATATTGTTTATAACAACTCTGATGGTCAGCAAACACCTCTTTAGCCAGTTTCTAGTGCACTGAGCTGCTATCAGCACTTTTCTCCATGAGACACTCAACTACTTATGCACTGGTGAGGTGCTAGTGCCCCTAATCCCTTCCATCCCTGCCCCCAATCCCTTCCATCCCTGCCCCCATGAATTCAACAGTGGTTCAAAGGTTGGTAGAGGAACTTGACAATGTGTCTACCCCCAGGTCCTCTGGGACCTGACTGCCTTTCAAGGCAGGGATGATCCCACCTCCTTAAGCAGTTTGAAGGCTTGCCCTGAGGTACAGCAGCTCCTCAGAGATGAGCAGATCTCAATGCCTCCAATCTTTGCCAGTCTTTTTTATTTTTGGTGTACATCCTTTGCTCTCAGCAGGATCTCTCTCTAGGTCCCTGGAAGATCCACAGCTTGAAACTTCATGCATGTGCATTTCTTAAGAAGTAACCTTGGAGGTCCGTGGTCATCTCTGCTGCCATTCTTCTTATCCCCTGAGTTACCACTTTGCTCCTGCCCTGTGTCCACTGCAGATTACATGGTACCTCCAGAGAGGTGGGGTAGGTCTAACAGCCCCAAAAGAAGCAACAGGGTGGTGGCAGCAGAGTAGATATGGGAAGGCTCTGATATGGGAGGGTGGGCCAGGAGCATGGATGGCATAAAGAGATGTGGGGCTACTAAGTCATTCACAGAATAGTTTCTTGTAGCTTAGTCACAAATGACAACAAGGTGCCCCAAGCTGGTGAGGGTGTCTACGTTTCAGCACTGTGTGATGCTGCACAGCCCTAGACACACCCTGATCATGCAGACATCTGAAAGCTCCATCCTGGCAGGATACCTTACTATGCAAAGGCATTGCTTATGGAGGGGGAAACACACCAGACCTTGAACATTGCTTTTGTGTCCCTCATTACAAAAAACACATTATCACAGAACCACAGAATATGTTGAGCTGGAAAGGACACAGCAGGATCATTGAGTACAACTCCTGTCCCTGCACAGAACACCACAAAATCACACCATGTGGCTTAGACCATTGTCCAAATGCTTCTTGAACTCTAACACACTTGGTGCTGTGGCCATTTCCCTTAGGGACCTGTTCTAGCGCCCAGCTACCCTCTGGGTGAAAAATATTTTCCTGATATCCAACTTAAACCTCTCCTGACTCAGCCTCAGGCCATTTCCTCAAGTCCTGTCACTGGTCACCAGAGTGAAGAGATCAGTGTCTGATCCTCCTCTTCCCCTTACAAGGAAGTTTTAACTGCAGTGAGGTCTCCCTTCAGTCTCCTCTTCTCCAGGCTGAACAGACCAAGTGACCTCAGACACTCCTCACACGGCTTTCCTTCAAGGCCCTTCACCATCTTTGTTGCCCTTCTTTGGACGCTTTCTAAGAGCTGAATGTCTTATAACCAAAACTGCACTCAGACCTGCCCCCAGCACTCGAGGTGAGGCCACCCCAGTGCAGAGCAGAGCGGGACAATCCCCTCTCTTGGCTGGCTGACGATGCTGTGCCTGAAGGCTCCCAGGACATGGGTGACCCTCCTGGCTGCCAGGGCACTGCTGACTCTTGTTCAACTTGCCACAGCCCAGGTCCTTTTCTATGGAGCTGCTCTCCAGCCTCTCATTGCCCAGTCTATACACACATTCAGGGTTGCCCCATCCTAGGTGGAGAAACTGAGGTGCTTGGAGCGTGTTCAAAGAAGAGCAAAGAAGCTGGCAAAGGGTCCAGAAAACAAGGCCTATGAGGAGTGACTGAGGCAAATGAGGGTGTTTAGCTTGAAGAAAAGAACCCTGAGAAAGGACCCTGACCTTATTTTTCTCTACAGCTGCCTGATAGTAGATTATAGACTGGTGAGAGTCCATCTCTTCTCCCAGGTAACAAGCACTAGGACAAGAGGAAATTACCTCAAATTGCTCTGGGGTAGGTTTAGGTTGGATGTCAGACTGCCCAGGGCAGCGGTGGAGTCACTATTCCTGAAGGTATTTAAGAGATGTGTAGACATGGTGCTTAGAGACATGGTTTCCTGCTGGACACAGCAGTTAATGGTTGGATTTCATGGTCTTAAGGGACTTTTTCTACCTAAATTTTTCTATGATTCTATATTCTGGGCTGCTTGCAGGTGGTATGAAACATGGAAGGAAGGGTGGAAATCTTGGTGTGTTTCAGTGCTCCACAGGAATTGGGTGCATGCTCAGGCTTTGGCTAACTCAGCTTCTCACACCTACCATCTACTCACCATCTGGTCACCCCAAAGCCTGGTGAGGGCTGATAAGTGACTCTTGACTCAGCAAAACATTGCCGTAAGACGCTGCAGAGCCAGTACTGTGAATGTTTCTCCATTTCATCTGTCTTTTACCTTGAAGGGAGCATTTGTAAAAGAAAGGGTCACTGTGCCCCCAGGTTCTTTGGAGGCGTTTAATGGACTAGATGGACTTTAAAATCTTACAGAGCTTGTACTTGCATCTTGGGAAGGAAATTTCTGTAAGACACTTGAGTGTAAATTACTTCAAATGCCAAGGAAGTGATTTCAGTATCCCACAGGAAGACTTTGGTAATGGTTAACAATGTAGAAATTACAGGCCCCACTGCCTACTTTCAAGTCATCTGTGCTCTGAAGTAGAGGGACTGAGAGTCAGAGTCTCGCCACAATGCCAGGGCACTGTCCAACAAGCTCCAGCAATGCAGCAAACTCTTCTCCAGCAGAGCTCCCCTACAGATGTGGCCAAAGCTGCACCCCCTTTGCTGTAGAGGAGTTTGTGCAAGTAGGTTAAACTTTCTGTCCAGTCTTGACTGTATGAACTGTTGTAGCTGGACACTTTACAGTGTGCCAAGTGCTGCTTCCCCCCACCCTTTTCTCTGCACATTTCAGTTCAGCTAGCCCTGGGCAATTTTCACTGATGCATCCAGTTTCCTAGATGAGGTCCTGGAAGACATCAATGGAGTGTTCAGCAACCTGAGCATCTCCAGTATCACAGACTCCTTGAATGTCGTTGGAGCTGCTCGGTAGGGGAACATCACCAACCTTGGGTATATCTCACCATGCCCCCACACAGCTTTCAACATGCAAATATCCTAGGAAAGTTTTGTCCAAGGGACAAACACTCCTACAGCTGGATCCTGACATTGGTGGGACTGCTTTCACTGTAGACACAATACCAGGCTTTGGATCTATGTGTAAGTCAAAGGTCTTAGTGAGTCTCAAGGGTATCTGTTCCCCCTATCTGGCAAGGCTACTGCAAAGCAATATCCAGAGACCTGCATATCCCTCCCTGCAGTCATGGATGCAGCCCTAGTCAACATGTCAGCTGGGGGAGCTACTCTTGCAGGGTGTCAGGGCACTTCTTCTAGGTTTGCCTCACATGACAATGACAGAAAAGCAACTTGCAGTCTCGTCCTTCACTCCCTGACTTGAGGAAACTTGCCTGGTTGCAACACACTGCTCTGGGAGCAAGACTACTCATTGCTCTGTGTGACAAACTATGGTGCCTGTGAAAGCAGATAATCCCTTTTTTTGCCTGCCTTGACTGAAGCATGAAAAGATGAGAAACACATGCATAAATTGGACAGGCAAAGGCATATGCAAAGGTGCAAATTCATGTCCATATTCTCTGGCACAGATCAGGGCATTGCAGGCATCTTGCTGTCCACTTGCTGCGTCCTGAGTCTCACCTGACCTTGCCAGACACAGATGTGCCAGGCTTCAGAGTCAGGCTCTCTGCACCAGGCTGGTCTTGCATAGGCCGTGAGGTCTGTGGTGGTGTTAAATCACTGCCTTCACCTTTCCTTTAGTCTGCCACTTGCTTTTGAGGCATGTGAAATAAACAGCCAAATCCACGAGTCCCTGGGGAAGGTCAGTATCTCTGAATTTGCTGTGTGTAGAGTCAACACTGACCCTGTCCTGTGACTGACCATGCTCTGACCTTGCAGGTCTGGCCTATTAGTCTGTGCCTCAGTTCTGCAGTTTCTGAATAAACACTCCACTTCGTGCTGGAGGCATGTGGTTTCCCTCTTCAGAAGAGCTTCTGGATCATCTGTGTTGTTTTTTCCTAGCCTCTGCACATAAACAGTCGTGGCTCCCAGGGCATGCACAGCACACATGTTCTCTCAGCCTGCAGCCACTCTGCCAGTGCAGCTCGAGCCACAGCGCGGGGCTGAGCTGCTGGTGACATTTGCCCACCCTGGGGGAGAATGGGCCCCAGTTATGCATTGTGCTAAGCTGGGCATCACCTTCCCCTCAGCCCTGGCAGAAAACTGGGATAGAGCTGCCCAAATAAATCCTGCCTGCAGCTGAGTTGGCAGCAGCAGGAGCAGGAAACCTCAGGACAGAAGTGAGCAATACATTTGTGTTGTTCACTGTGGATATATTTTGGGGTTCATTACCCTACCAAAGCTCTTCCCTATGGTGCACAGAAAACAACAAGGTCTGCAGAAAAGGACTGGCAACACAGAGAGTAGCCAGACCACCTCTTCCATGCCGTCTGGGGACTGAAAGGGGACAAACAGGCTTGCAGAGCCCTGGGACAAATGAGCAGGTGGTGTTATAGTAGCAGCCATGGACAGGTATCCCCTCCTCTGCAGAAGTGGAAAGGATCCAGAAAAGGAAAACAGGGAAAATCAAAGCTCTGGACAACCCTAAGGAACTAGTTAGGCTAGGACTTTTCAGCCTGGGAGAGAACTTTCTAAGGAGAATAAAGTTTTGATGACAGCAGCTGCCACTGGGACAGAAAAAAAGTGGATGCAATCCATCTGAATGAGCATGGCTGTTTTATGCTCCTCAATATTATTTCCAGCTGCAGCATTAAATCTGTCAGCAGTGACTTTGTTGTGCGTTCTGGTGCTGTAGGTGTCCCACCTGGTGGCTCCAGCAAGGTGCAGAACTGGGTGAGAGGGTGAATTCCAGCTGACCAAGCACAATAGTCATGATACTGGCACGTCTCCCAGACTCCGAGGATGCTCACTGACTTTGGGGAGCTCACTTGACCACATGATGGACCCCGGATTCCTACACTCATGCCTGCAAATGAGAGCTGTATAGGATACTAGTATAGTAGCAGGTCAGAGCAGGGTGATCTCCTGTGGGTAAGCACAGACCTGTCCTTGGAAGATTTCAATTCACCCTGAAGCACTCTTCAAAGCTGATCAGAAATCTCAGCCAGTAGTTCTGAACAAACACAAGATCTGGTGTGGGACTGAACTGAACTCAGGAGGCCAGTCGTGCATTAGCAGTGCCCTGTGATCTCTGCCACTGTGAGCAAAGGGAGCTCTTTGCATACCCAAGTTGTATGGCCTTGTTGCAGGTATTTTGTGAAATGGGAATTGTGTCCATGTGCTAGAAGTGGGAGATGAAAGAGCAGAGGAAGCCTCAAAGACTGCTGATGCACACTGACACTGTTACTTTGGTGGGACTGAGCCCTGCCACAATCTCAAAGATGGCCCTGACACCAGGAGCAACCTAGACCTGAAAATTATTCAGTTTGGGGTTTTTCTCAAGTGCAATAGCAGACATCTGGGATCCCTTATGTTCACCATCTCCGCGCAGGCTCTTTCCATGCTCCCATGTGTTACCTGAGCTGCTTGCTCTATGAAAGCATCTTAGATAAAAACCAGAATAAAATCTTATATGAAAAGTGCAGATATTACTATTTTCCATTTACATCTGCTCTGGAAGCAGTGTAGCAGGTTACTAGGGAGCCAGGGAGTTCTCTTCTCCCAGGCCAGAGAAACTTTTCTTTCCCTTCATTAAATTGCCTCCTACAGAAAAAAAAGGTGCTTTTTCAGCATCTTCTTCACCAGGACTAGTGCATTTCTTGCTACTTCCCCATGGCCTTTCTCACAGGAGTGTGGGTGAGATAATACTTTGTGCAGAACAACCTGATTTGTTATGTGGATTTGAAATTACTGTTTTGGCTGTGCACTTTTAGCAGCCCTTGGTGGGAACCAGCTTATGCTGTTTTCCACCAGCCATGCATAAGAAAAGTGCTGTTGAAATAAGATTGTGCATGTAATTTTATTGTTCACCATAGCTAGCTTAAGTGTGCAATCAGCACAGAGCATACAGGATCAATTAACCACCTGTTTCTAGGCTCAGGAAAGCTATCAGAAAGCTCAGGAATCTTGACACTCTCCGTCTTTCAAAATCCGGATATCTTGCCTGGTTTTCCTAGAATAATATAGGAAAAAAGAGTAAGAGATCAAAAAACCCACTCTGCGAGTCATACTTTGGCTGCATTCCTTCAAATGGAATTGAGCTGACTATTACAAAATTGACCTGCTCATTTTTCTGTCTAAAAAGCTGAGGTGAGTGCAACATCCTGGCTGGCAGATGTGCCCTCCCAGGGCCTGTGACACTGGTGGTGTGCCTGCAGCCCAACCTGCTCACAGCAGGGCTGTCCCTAGTGCAAGGTTATGGTGGCCACGGTTCTATCTGAGCCCCAACCACCACCTCCAAGAGTGGAGACACCCCTCACACCTCCGTGGTGCGCCACCCATTTGACCTGGTGCCTGTGTCAAATTTGCACCCTCTTGGGGCTGCTGTTTGTGGCTGTTGCCCCATGTTGTATTGCCTGCACAAAAAGAGTGTGGCTCCATCCCATCTGCAACTGTAGGCTGCTGCTGGATACCTCCAGGCATCCCCTTCCTCTGACTGGCTGGGTTGCAGTTCCTCTGCACTTCCTCGCAGCTTGGCTTGACAAGCTGGTCATCCCTGCCCTCCTGCAGCACAGCACACGGTTTGTGTTATTTGCCATGCAAGTGCAGCCTGCCATGGCTTTTCCCAGGCTCTGGGGAGCCTGAATGACTGTACATCACAAGCACCCAGATTCAGACAGCCAAAATTAGACCCAGGAGGCCTCTGCCAAGGGCACGAACTTACATTTTTTCCACACAGAGCTGGCATTCATTGGCATAGGTATTCCCGTCAGTCCCACAGATGGGCAAATACAGGAGGGGGCAAGCCTGCAGACCAGCCAGGTCTTCACACACCGGCTGGAAAGGAGAAACCACAGCATGCATTTCAGTGCCAGCAGCACCCATCTCTTCCCCCCAGAACACTCAGACAGGAGCAAGTGCCACTGTCAACCTGGTTCCCTCTGTCTCAGATGGAACAGGGAGTGCCCACAGAGGAGCAGGGGCCACTGAATCCCTCCATGGGACTTGTGGCCTGGGCTTTGGTGTGGGTTTGGTGCTGGAACACCAGTATCCATGAGGTTGGGGATTGGTGCTGGAACACCAGTATCCATGAGGCTGGAGATGATTGCTGGGAACAGTCTTTCTCTCAGGCACACCAAGTGTACCCATCTCAAGCCATGAACAAGGAAAACGTCTTACCCTTCTCAGGTCACTCCCCTCATTCAGCTCTGCCCCTGGAACAGAGCAGAGACCCGTGAGCATGGCACACCTGTGCCTGATGGCAGAAGTATGAGATATTGACAGAGGATCATATCCAAACCAAAGGAAAGGTGGTGTTGTGCAGAGCACACTCAGGACTGAACCAGCTCTGTGGGTTTCATGAGGGGGGATCTGTTTGCTGATGCATGCCACTCCCACCCCTTCCTGCCCGCAGCACAGCACACAGCTTCCATCCACAGCTGAGCTGGCTGGGACAAACCTGTGAATGGCTGTTCCCACCCCCTAAACCCTCTCCCAATAGCCCCATCTCCCAGTCTCTGGGTCAGAAGCTCCACAGAGCATCCAATGCATCTCAGGAAATGGGAAACCATGCAATGCTGCATGCGGCATGGGATAGCCTCAGAGGGATAAGGCTTGGTGATATTGCACAGCTGGACAAGTGCCACCTCTAGGGAGAGCAGCATTTGGTGGGTTCCTTTTTCTCAGGCAAGCAGAGCAATAGCGACAGTTCGTAGCCCACCTGTACAGTGCACAAATGTCCTGGGAGCATGAAGGCTCACACACAGGCAGCTGCAGGACCACCACTACCTGCACGTAGGTAGCAATGGCTTTCCAGTGCCTACAAACAGGTGCTGAGCACATAAATATGCTGAGCACATAGTGTTCTTGCAAAGACTTGCCAGTTTTCATGGAGGCAGGAACTACAGCAGCTGCCATAGCAGTGTACGTGCTGTCCTGCCAGGGCCTGGTTCCTGTTCACATTGTGGACTCTCCCCCATCCCATACCTCTCCCAAGTGCAATACATTGATAAACCAGCCTGTAACCCTTACCACAAACTGCTAATAAGGAGAGCACAGTGTGTTTGCTCCAGTCCTCCTTCCTCACCATGCTGCCACTGTTTGTTTGCCCTCACCTCATCTCCTCTCCAAACCAGATTTTCTGGGTCTTTCTGCCATAGCACGCATTTCTGTCTGTCCCATTGTCTGTCTGTCATTCCCAACCCACCACCGATGATCCAGCCTCCAGCAGCAGAGCAGATTTACCTCCGGCAGCAATGAGAGTCACCATTGCTGCCACCAGCAGCAGCAGCAGCTCCCTCGCAGGCATGGTCAGTTCAGGCAGACCTGCTCATGCACCTTGCTCTGCTTGTGGCTGCCTTTATAGGGGAGGGCACAGCCTTATCTCAAGAACGATGGGAAAATCAGCATTTTGATCCATGCTGGGAGCAGCTGGACCATACACCCAAAGGGATCACTTGGGCACTCTCAGGCATGAGATAAGCTTCCCCCTGAAACTTCCCACTTGTCAGCTTCAGATGGCAGCACCAGAGACTGCTTTACAATCTCTTTGCACTGTAGTCAGGTGTTGTGATTTGACACCCGCCAAATGCCAGGCACCCACGAAAGTCACTCACTCACCCTCCCCTGCTACAGCTGGGCAGAGGAGAGAAAAATTTAATGAAGGCTTCATGAGTTGAGATAAGGACCGAGAGAAAACACTCCACGGGCAAAACAGGCTCACCTTAGAGATACAAAGTGAATTTATTACTAACAAAATCAGAGGAGGATCATGAGAAGTAAAATAAGCCCTTATAAACACTTTTCCTTTCCCCAATCCCTCCTTCCTTCCCATAGACAGAGCAGGGAGACAGGGCATGGGGGTTTGGTCAGTTTGTCACCTGAGGTTTTCTTCTGCTGCTCAGGGAGAGGAGTCCCTTCCCCAGTTACGCCGTGGGGTCCTTCCCATGGAAGAGAGTTCTCTGTGAACTTCTCCAGCGTGGCTCCAAATCTCACAAGCAGCAGTCCTGCCCACACTGCTGCAACATGAGTCCCTCCCAGGGGCACACAGTCCTCCCAAAACTGCTGCAGCGTGGGTCACTCTTCCACGGGGTGCAGTCCTCCAAGGCCAGGCTGCTCCAGCCTGGAAGCAGGGCCCCTCTATCCACCGGGTCTCCCACTGGATCACAGCCTCCTCCAAGCATCCACCCGCTCCGGCGTGGGCACCTCCCCCATGGGCTGCGGGGGCACAGCTGCTTCACCACGGTCCTCACCACGGCCTGCAGAGGAATCTTGGCGGCGGCGCCGGGAGCACCTCCTCCCCTCCTTCTCCACTGACCTCGGTGTCTCCGTGTTGTTTCCCTCACATGTTCTCACTTCCTCCTCTCCTCTAGCTGGAATTAACACTGTGTGCCCCACTTTGTTTTGATTTACTTCTTAAATATGTTATCACAGAGGTGTTACCAACCTCTCTAACTGGCCCAGCTTTGGCCAGCAGCATGTCCATCTTCAGAGCCATCAGGGATTGGCTCTGCCAGACATGATGGAAGCTTCCAGCAGCTTCTCACAGAAGCCACCTCCGTGGCCCCCCCATTACCAAAAACCAGGCCATGCTAAACCAACACATCAGGATTGGGCAATGCTGCTTTTCTCTGCTTACCCCAGCCAGTGACTTGTGAATGTATCTCACCCAAACCATCCCTTCAGCTCTGCAGCTGCTGTTCATCATATGTGACAGGTATCTCCACTTGAGTTGTGAGACTAGACATAGAAAAGCCAGGAGATTCAGGCTGATTTGGCTGGTGGCACTGTGGTATTATCCCATGAGAGCCAGTCAGGTGGATACTTGGCTGCCTGATGCACTGGTCAGGATCCGAAACACAACAGAAGGTCTGTCACCATGCTGCAGCAAGCCCACCCAGTCACTGGGTGGGATGGGACAGGCTGGGGGTGCAGAGGGTCTGGAAGGTAGAACATTCAGCTGTCTGGGAGCAGGGACCTGCAAGTGCAGTCACTGCCTATGCTCACAGGAGCCACATAGTCAGAGGTGGTTTAATACATTACTCCACTCACCACCTTGGCTGCAGCTGAGATTGACAGAGCAAAATTATCTTTATCATATGATTCAGTGTATTGGAAGAGGGCTGTGTGCATGGATACCCAGATTAAATACACAGAGGTAGCAAACAGAGCAAGGAGGGGACAGAGTGGCTGAAGATGATCCTCCGTGGTAAGAAACACCATCTTTTCAACAAGCATCATGACTCCAGAATACCCCAGCTGCTTTGCCTGCAAGACTGGATGCTTGACATCAGTGTGAGCATCCTTATCTGCTCTTTCTCAGAAGCTCAATTTTCTACATCTGTCCCCACTTTCCTTTAGTGAAACAAAATCAGTTGGTAAGGGTGAAGGACGGGAAAGAGGACCACTGGTCATAAAGTCAGTGTAAGACCAATGTTGACTGAAAACTTCTTTGGGTCAGACTTGCTGAAATGAGGTCTGGGCTGGAAGAGAGAGAAAGTCGCCTTCCCCATGGGAGCAGATGGGATGTATCATGTGTGCAAGGGTTGAACAGGGGGAACCACCAGCAGGCTGGAAGAGCTCCAGATGCACGGAACACACACATCTGCGCTTGCTGAGGGTCTGACTAGGACTGTGCTTAGGATGTTTCTTCCCCAGAGGAAAGTACACACTGACCCTGTCTGTCTGAGGCAAAAGGGGCAGTTTGAGCATCACCTGTGGCCAGAAAGGTAAGGGCTCTGCAAGAGGCTACTTACATCTTTCTATTGCAGGTCCATCCACACAACTCAGCGGGGCTGTGGCCAGGTTTTGGGAAGTGGGAACGTAACCAGCTCACGGTTCCCCTTGCAGAATAATTTCTCTGCTCTATCAAGGCAGCTGTGCACATGTTTTATATTCCCTCTTCACGGAGTTTACACAGTTCAATAACCTTTGGCTTTCATTATTATTCCACTTTGGAAATCCCTCAACTAAAGTAAATATTTAACTGCATTAGCAGTTGTTCCCAAGGCACATGGGGTCCTGTTAGTCTTGTTTAGTCTAGTACAAGGGAGGCCAAGGGGGATCTGATAGCAGCCTACAACTGCTGGAAGGGAAGCTGATGGAGCCAATTCCTTTTTGGTGGTGCCAGATGACAGAATAAAAAGCAATTGTCACAAACTGCAGCCTTGAGATTATCAGGTCAGGAGTCAGGAAAGAAGCCTTACCCCAGAGGGTGAACAACTCAAACCAGCAGAGAGGTGGGACATCTCCATCCTCAGCAGGACATGTACCTGACCAAGCCTCGCTGTACGCAAGGTTTGCTGGGTGAGCCCTGAAGGGCCCTGCCAGCAGCAGGTTAGGTCCATGGGAGAACAGCCCTAGGTGAGGGCTATCTTGGGCCTTTAAAGTTTTTTCCAAAGGTTTTACTACCAAGGAAAACATCTAAATGCTGACTGTAATGCTTCTGGTGCCACATCTGATGCCTCTGGTTCCAAGCATGGCCTGGTTCTTTGGTCATGCCAGCAGCAGCGCAGGACCAACAGGCTGAGGCTTTGCTGCTGGGACACATTGTGTGCTCCAGATCACTCTCTTTGGATAGAGGGTGGCAGGAAATGCCTGCATCCGTTCTGTGCTGGAGGCAGCAAGGTCAGTGGTGCTGTAGCAAAGCTGTTGGCTGATATAAGGCTTGATCTTCCTGTACCTCATTCCTCAGTGGTATTCAAATTCCACTGCATTCACAAAGCAAATTAAAATGATATGCTGAGAGATGACAAAGGGTAAATGACCTCTTGCAAACTGGTTTTGTCTTTTCAAGATTTTCTGCCAAGCACAAACTTCCAACCCCTAACAAAAATCCTGCCTACTGTACCCCTTGAAGAAGAGGTGGGGAAATTCTTCCTTGAGTGAGGCAGGAGGTTTTCTGGTGGCTGCTTCCCCTCACGTTGGCTATGCAGCTCCAGCTGGCTCTGCCATTTTCTCCCTGCACTTTCACCAGCAAGATGGTGATACAGAAGGCTTGAAGACATAGGATGTGCAGATGTGAAGGCTCTGGGTTTGTCTGAGGAGCTGGAGACCTAGTCTCACCACCAGCTAGACACATAAACTCTGCTGGAGACAGTGGCAACAAGCAAGAAGACTTCTACTTCCAAAACCAATCTCGGGCCTACTCCCTTGCAGCACAGCCCCTGTCTTTGTGCTTGTTGCTACGCTCGTGGCACCTGCCAGCCCACGTCCATGCACTCAGCCAGGACTGCTCATCGCATCACGAGCCCTTATTACACCTCTCCCCTCCTAGGCGACTGCAGCTCTCTTTTCAGGCTTTCCATCTGAGTGGGCACAGATGGCAGCCCGCCAGACCGGATTGCATCACGTTGCTCTTGCCCCATGTCTGCCTGGTGGCCTTATCAGTGGTGTGGCCTTGGTGTCGTCACCACTCCACCCAGCACCTGCCGTTTCCTTGCTGTTATCTGTTGCCTTTCCTGGATTCATGGCTGTTTTTGGCCTTCCCACATCCTGCACCCAAACTGATATTTTGAGTCTTGCTCTGCTGCTCCTCCCAGGGCTTTGGCGTACCACCAGACACCAGGGTCCCACAAGCACTGCAGCACCCTGAGAGCAGAGCGCTGCCTTGCTTGTGCAGCCCAAACCAGAGCCCACCATCTACCCTCCTGTTGCACAATGGGGCAAGGCAAAAAGAAGAGGGTGAGTGCCATGCTTGTTTTCATGTTTAGCACACTCCCTGCATCCAGATGGTTTTTATAGAGAGGATAATTGTCTCTGTTCTGTTCCTCTGACCACTCTAAGATCTCCACACAAGAGAGAGAAGGAGCAATTTTTTCTCTGTTGTATGCAAAAAAACCCCTCAAACAAACCAAAAATCAAAACAAAAAACACCACCAGAGATACATGTGGCCACCAGGCATTTGCCTTTGGATATACTGTGGATTCTGAAAACACGGCACCTGAAATCTCTCTCTGTAATCAGGGCAGGGATCACCCATCACCACTTCCCAGCAGTTTTGCTAGATTTTCTGGATTCAGACCACACCTTTGGCCACCTTCCTCCTTTTTATTACTGTGAGTAAATATTGCAGCGTGTCAGGCAGCAAGTAGTGCTCATTATTTCTTTTATGACAGAAAAATTTTACTGTTGGCTGCAAGAACACAAGATGGTGAGTACACGGACTAATCCTGCCTGCTGACACTCTCACCAGATGCAGTCTGGGCCAAGGTGGCATCAGTCTGGAGAAGACTAGAGTTCCTGCCAAGCCCAACTGTACACTGGACCTCAGAAGTGCAATAGTCTAAGGGAGCATCCACTACACACCTTTTCCCCTGCTCAGCTTACAGCTGCAGCTGAGCAGAAGTTGCTGCAACTTGCCCTGATTCAAGGGCACCAGCTTCTCCTCTCCCTTGTGTTTCACTCTGGCTGTTCAGACCTCTGTTCTGCAAGATGTGCTATAAATGTATCTGCAGTCTGTAAATGCTCTGCAATGCCTTGGCGGCTTAAGGATGGCCTTGACCTGTCTTTCCCCACATGCTCACACTTGAGGTGACCAAATCCTGAGTGCAGCAGATAAATCAGCAGAAAGCCACGGATTTACATTTTGCCCAGTAAATGCTCGTCACGAGGCACACCAAGCCCCAGCGCTGGTGTCAGGGATGGGATGAGGCTGTGTGGCTGGGCTGGGTAGGCAGAGCTCCCTTGCTGCTGCTGTGCTGTCCCCTCCTGCTCTGAGCTGACACAGATAACCTGGATGCTGGCAGCAGCAGTGGTTATGCTGTCCCCAGCATACTGATGTTCAGTCTTATTTATCTGGGAACTCACACTCAATGTAATTTACAAAAAAAAATTAGATTTCTCAGTCTCTTTTCCCCTGGAGTTTGTTTCTGAATGAACAAATCTGTACTGGGCCCCTGTTTTTTATACCTTCTGAGAACAGTGTTGCTAATTCCATTTTGTGTGGGACTGAATGCCGTCATCACCCTGCATTTAGCACCACGCTGGACAAAAATGGGTAGCACATACGCCAGCTCTCCCCTTCAAAATGACAGCTGCTCTTGGTGAGTTTTTGTGGAGGAGGTCCCTTGACTTTTGCAGGAAAGACCTGGTCTTCCCAATCTGCCAATTGCTAAAGTGCCTGAAGATACCCCAGACTGAATTGATGTAATAAGGGATACAGTGTAAGAGAACTGGGAAAGTCTTTCTTTTTCTCCTTGCATTTTGAGGTGGTGTTGTTCTGTGACACTGCATTTGCATACATCTTTGACAACAGGGTCATTCAGTCATGCCTGGCCACCTTTCCACATTGCCACTGGTTAACATTCACATGTCTTCACTTTCTCCTACACATCTGCAGGTGCAGCATCCTTCTGAAGAAAAAACAGGGAATAAAATGCGTTCTAGTGTTCTGTTTATTCAGTGAATATGCAGGTACACACACACTGCTCAGCACTTCCCCATTAGTTAAGTTGCCGGAGAAGAAAGATACAGGTTTACATGTAGACAGTAAGGGCAGAAATGTGTATCCTTGATGTTGCTTGCTACTTCTGACTTCAGAGCCCACCTACCGTGCAGGTGTAATTTTTCCCAAATGACCTATTAACTACTTGGGTATGTATGAATTAACACCAGGAGGGAGCCACAACAAATGCCACTGAACAGAAGGGCACCATCACCCTCAGTGACACCCATCCTGTTTCTTGGTACATATTCCTGCAGCCTTTGCTTTCATTTCTCATAAAAGTTGTAGAGTGAACTTGGTAGTCTCTGAGATATCTCATTTGTCTTAAGGTAGCGATATCCACTGTTAACTCATAGAAGCTCTGTTTTTTATTCCAACACTGTGATCATCTGGATATGTACTGGCAGATCAGAGCAGAACTAGAAGTACTGAAAGCAGCTTGCTCTTGAGTAGCCAGATGCTAATACAAAGTTGCTCCTTCAGGAACCATCAGGCCAAATCAGCTCAACAAACCTTACCTTTGCACATAACTGCCATACCAGATTCTGCTCCAGAAAATCCACTGTCCAAGGCTCCAGCCAGGTCCTGGCACCTCTGGACAGATGCTATTATTGCTGCTGTCTGTCTAGGGAGGCAAAGCAGTGCATAAAGAAGAAATGCACTGCAGATAGGCACAAAGGTTGAGCACCCTTATAATGAATGGATTTGTGTGATTTGTATATTAAATTTCTGTGACAAATTATCACGTTGTATGTTAGGCACTACAGCAGGAGCCACCCAAACTTACAGAAGATGAGCAAGGAACTGGGAAAGTGCAGCAGTAACCAAACCCGAGCTGGCTTTGGATCCAGATTTTGGCAAGTCCCATTTAACCTTATTCTAGTGATTAGAAAAATATGTGTATGACACCAAGACCCCCAAAACAGATAAAGAAAACTTTCAGATTAAAAACTATCAAAGACTGTAACTAAGAAATGGTGGAAGTTTCTCTTCACTTAGATGAATGTACAGAACACGCCTTCTTGCCTGGTGATGAGTTTCTCTGCAGAGGAAGCTATTTTTTTTTCTCTTCTTCTCTTCAACCTACACAAAACCAAAGGTTTGCAGGCACTTTCCTTTGCTCTGGCAGGCCTGACTCTTTGCCTGGTGCAGAAGATTATTGTCACTTCACTTCTGAGGCAAGCGCACAAAATGGGGCCCGAGACATGGGGCACAGCTTAGCACCATGTGGTTAAAAAGATGCAGGCATTACAGGATGGGGTGAAACTGAGAGGAAAGGGGGAATAAGCCTGGTAAGGCTGGGTAAGGAGGTACAAGCTCATGCATCTTTCCTGTGGCAGGTATGGGACACCCTCAGACCACAACAGAACCAGCCAGCACCATTCAGGAGGCAAGGAGATTAGTAGGAGCTGGTCTGTGTCAGCATTCACTGTATCAGGGCTGCTGGGGACCCTTCCCAAATTGCTGCACTGTGCAAAACCACCCCATAAAAACAGTTTACTGCTGGCAGCAGAACTGTGCAAAAAAACCTTCCAGGTTTGTAAGATGATTCAAGTTCCTTTGTTCAAGTCTTCAAGTCTTTACTTCAAGTAATGATGGTTGCAAATTGTAGACAAAGCTTATGGCCTGGTCTCTCATGAGACTTCTTCCCATGGAGACAGTGCTGCTCCTGATTTGACTCTTCTGGGCTCTCAGCAAAAGGCAGCTGGACGTTGCGATTGGATCTCCAGAGCTTTCTGCCTCTCTTGACTTGTTCCTTTGCTATCTGTCTGCCTTGCCTGCTGCCTGTTCCTCCAGATGAAGTCAGCCCTTCCCAAACCTCCTCCTAAACCAGCACCTTGGCAGAAGAGCTCCTCAGCGCACACAGGAGCAAGCAGTGACCTTGTGGAGCAGGATCTCGGGAGCAGGGGGCTGTGCTGGGACACTCAGGCTCATGTCCCCGCAGCAGGGTGACCTGCAGGCAGCACAGAGCCGTGCCCTCGCCTCGGGGCCCTGCCCTGTGAAAGTACACTGCTCCGCACTGCTGCCACGATGGCGCTAGGAAAAAAACCAGAGGCATGTGCCTGGATGGTGCCGCCCACCCATCCACACAGCATGCCCCAGAGCCAGTGAGCAAGAGACAGATACTGGGATTATCCCTGGGCTTCTGCAGGCCTTGAGGGGAGCAATAGAAAAAACACATAGAACAATCTGGGTTGAAAGGGACCTATAAAAGATTATCTAGTCCAACCCCCTGGCATGAACAGGGAGACCCTTCACTTGACCAGGTTGCTCTAAGTCCCATCCAAGCTGACCTTGAACACTTTCATAAATGAGGCATCCACAATTTCTCTGGGCAACCTGTTCCAGTGTCTCATCACCCTCACTGGAAAAAAAATAATTTTCCTCATGTACAGTCTAAATCTGTACTCAGTTTAAAAGTCTTGTCCCTTCTCCTGTTACTACAGGCTCTGATAAAAAAAAAAAAAAATCTGTCCCCATCTCTCATATAAAACCCCGTTTAACTATGGAGAGGCTGCGTCAAGCTCTCCCTGGAGTCTTCTCTTCTGCAGGCAGAACAACTCCAGCACTCTGAGCCTGTCTTCATAAGAGAGGTTCTCCAGCCCTCTGATCTTCTTTATAGCCTCCTCTGGACTCGCTCTAAACAGGTGCACATCTTTCTTATTCTGGGGACCCCAGAGCTGGACACAGTTCTCCAGTTGAGGTCTCACCAGAGCAGAGTAAAAGCAGAGAACCACCTCCCTCGACCTGTTGGCCACACTTCTTTTTATGCAGCCCAGGACACAATTGCCTTTCTGGACTGCAAGCACACTCTGAAATAAATAAAGCCAAAACAAATTCCCAATAATCTGGGTTACTCCAGTTTTGATACTAAGGAAAGCTATACCTGATGGGAAGTTATCCGACCGCTTTAATAGGTCCTGTAAATCTGAGAAACAAAGATGCCAAAGAGGCTGTGTGTCCCCCAGCCCACACCACTGGAGAGGGAGCATGTTTCTGTCCTGCTGGCATCCCTGAAAGCAGCATTTCTATGGAGAGAGCTGCGCTGGATGTTCTGGGGAGCTGCGCAGCGCAGAGCCCGGGAGCACGGTGCCAGCAGAGGGCACCTGCGACCCTGCACCACACACTGCAGGGGCATGGCTCTGCTGCCACCCACCACTCAACAAAATCCCTCTCCATCCGGCCAGGCCCCAAATCCTGACATTTCCTTCCAACCTCTCCTCTTGCCTCCTCCTTGCCCAAGCCGTGCTCATCCCAGGCACCACTTTCATGCACTGCATATTTTTTTGCTCTCATGAGTGACCTGGGGCTGTGGGCTTCGCTCCAGCACAATCCAGGTCTGCTCACACGTGTGGGGGGCACCATGCAGATGGGCCATGTTTTGCCGTGGGTCAGCACATTTTCATGTGGATACATCCCTGCAGTGCTGGTGGTGAGCATATGCTGCTCTTCAGGTGAGGAGTGGTTGCCCAGTGGAAATACATGATGTATTTCCTCTGGCTAAAATACTGACCCCAGCACAGACCTGGAAAGCTGGAAACAAATCCTTCTGTGAACTGCCTGACTGAGAACCCATTTGATTCATATTCACACCCTTTCCTGGATTCTGCCATGCTGCTTAAGAACATGGCTTTTCTTCTAACATAGGGCTTATAACTTCCTTCTTTCTCCTCATACTTTGATGCCTAACTACAAATGTCTTGCCATATTACCAATGAACTTTCACTCTGTTGCACCCTGATGGCTTGTTTCAGCAGGTATTTTAGATGTTTACAGTCTCTTCCAACTGCCAAGTTTGATTAAAATCAGATTTACAAGTCATTAGGCATGATGGATGGACAGATGTATTCATGTGTAGCAAAGCATTATAGTCAAGCAGTAATTTTTTTGTAGGGAGAAAAAGACTGAAAATTAGTTTTGCAAAAAAAAAAATCACCAACATGATGAGGTAGGAGCAGACTATGGTGTGACTAGAAAAGTGAGATCTCCAAGGACTCCTTACAGGCTGGGCTGGGGTGTAGACTGCGATGGTGAAAAGCTGGAATGGGCTGACACACAGTGTGAGCAGCCAGACCTTGCACAAGCACATGCTCATTTTTATTTATTCTGTAAGGCCTACATTTCTCTTTCCTCGTTCATGGGTTCAACAGGACACCTTACCTCCTTACCAAAAATAGGTGTGCCCTTACCTCCTTGGATCCCTAAGTCTATATTTACCCTTTCACACATCATTGCACACTTGAGTGGTGCAGAGTGTGAATGATTCCTTCCAGCAACAGAGCCTTCTTTAATCACGAAGCCTTGCTTTACTTCCAGAGCCGTGCTGGGACCAAGCAAGACAGTGGTCCTGTGGAAAAAATGGCAATATTTTTACAGGATTCACATAAAACATAGCAGGCATTCATGGTGGGGAGCTACAGTAGACCTGTGAAAAAATGTGTTAGACGTTTCCTAATTCTGTAACGTTTTTACTGAACACCGTGCTGTCACTTCTTCTGTTATTGCTAGACAAATTTGAAATATGACATATATGATAGTGTCATGGGAAATCAAACTGACTCTGCCTTGAGTCGCAATTGAGGTCTGATTCACAAGGCACCACAGGGAACTTTCCATACAAGTGCACAGTTCAAAACTGAAAGAAGGGAACAACAAATTTCACTAGCACAAGTCCAGGTATTTTCTGACAGCAGTGAAACATGGAAACTCTGGGCTGACCTGTTAATTCTGTAGAACAGATTTTCTGCTGGCTCATATTGTGGGTTGCCTTTTGCCAATTGATCCGTAAAAGTTGTCTGGAGAACCTGAAGGTTTCGAAAGCTAGGTTTACTCATTGAAGAAGGCAGTTATTGAGCTGATCCTTGTTTGAATGTTGACTGAGAATATCAGTGCCATCAGTGATGGTGTCATTATGGCATCATGGACACCAGGATTGTCATCTCCTCATTGCTCACAACATCAGGTTTAAACAAAGCACAAAGCACTGGACTGACTTGCAGAATGCGTCAGAAAGAACCGAGAAACATCTAAGTGAACAGAAAAGAGAAAGCAGATGTCTCTGGTCATGCACTTTGGCAGCAGAAGAGCTCATTCTCGTCACTTTGGCAGCCCACCAGGCAGCACCAGAGGCCGTTGAAATCAGCAGACCCACAAGGGCTGAGGACAATAGGAGTGGCTGGTGTGGGCTCGTGTGTGTGAGTGCTACAAAGTACCTTTAACTGATGAGAAGGTTGAGATTCCTTTCTTCCGGCAATTGCTTTGCTTTCATGAGACCAAACGAACAGCAGCATTAAGGGCTACTATCAGGAGTTATTTATTGCACTTGAAAACCACTTGAGTGTCGTACGGTGTACCTGAAGCACTCTGAGGCCCAGAAGCACACAAGACTGCCAGACCACAAGCAGGATTTTGCCTGGTCAGCTGTCAGTCTCACCCCATGAGTCACCGATGTCCCACTGATTACTCGCCAGTCAGCTGTGAGCAGAATACCTGCAGCACTCAGGGGAACAGCAAAATTCCTACTGGATTCCTACTGGCTTCATACTGGCTTCGGGACTGTTGCTGCTCTTGCAGTAGGGCAACACTATAAATCTTTCCCCGTCATCTCTGCTGGCCGAGACAGGATATGTTTCTTCTTGTAACACCAAGGCTCACTAATTATAAGAAACACATGTACATTTGAGGGATGTTGGATTGTGCCCAGACCTGCTTGCACAGCCACCACTACCGGCTTGGTGATGGACATGAGGAAAATCCTTCCTCAGAAATGTGGAACAGCTCTGGGACAGGGCACCAGAGAGGTGTAGATCGCCATCCTGGGCAGCTCTCAAGATTCAGTGGGACAAAACCACAGGTGACTTCACCTGTTGCTGGCAATTGTCACTCTCTGAGCAGAGTGTTTGGCTGGAGACCTCCAGAAGGCCCTGCCACTGGCACTTAGTCCTGGTCTTTTCTGGCTTTGCAGGAAACAAACTGAAACAAGCTCCGCCGAGTTGACAGAAAACTACTGTTTATGCGTAGCTGCTCCAAGAGAAGACAACGTGCAGCCCTCCAAGGGGCACAAACACAAACACAGCCCTCGCTGCTGCCGCTTACACCTTGTGCTACAGGCGAGCGCTTCTGCGGGCTGCGACAGGGGCCGTCCCAGCACGCTGCCACCGGGCACCGTGCAGGAGAGCCAGTCACGGCGGGGTGCGCTCACACGGGCCGGCCGGAGCGGCGGGGCTGCCCGTCCCGGGGCTCGGGGGAAGCCGGCGGGAGGCTGGGGCGGAATGCCGGGGCCGGGAGGGGGATGCCGGGGGCCGGGTGGCGCTGGGGGTCTCGCCGGTGCTCCCGGCGGCGGCGGGCGGGGCGCGGAGCTCGAGACCGCCC
>VZTJ01006180.1:96403-137880 GCA_013397795.1 Orthonyx spaldingii | reverse complement strand
TCTCCCGCCCGCCGCCGCCCGTCGCCCGGGCCCGGCCCCCGCCCGCCGAGCCGCCGCCACCGCCGGGCCCCTGCCCCGAGCCCTCGCCGCTGCTCGGTGAGTGCCGTCCCGGCGGCGTTTGGGGGGCGGGCAGGGAGCCCGCGAAGGGCCGGCGGCGGGACCCGGTGCGCCCGGGGGTGGCTGTCCCCACGGAGGGTGACAGCGGCGCGGCCGCTCACGCGTGTGCCGCCGGCGGAGGGGGATTGTGGGAGAATCCCCGGGGAGCCGGGACGCGGGGCAGCGCGGCATGGATGCTCCCGCGGGTACGGCAGCGGCCAGCGGAGCCCGTGGCTCTCGGGAAGCGCTCCCACCCCGCCCGGCTAGGTTTCTTTCTGGTTGTCGTCGAGGTTGGGTAATTTCCTCTGGGAACTCTACCCAAAATGCTGGTCTTGCGCAATGCCACAGAAAGGCTCGGGAGGGCTGTTTGCGCTGTGCAGGCTTGTCGCAGCCTTTCAGTCTCCGCGGACCTGTTGAATGAGCAGCACGGGTTTAGAATGGGCTGCGAGGTAGGGTCGTGAATACAGTTGCTATGCATCCCAGTGGCGCTTTCCACGTATTTGGTCCTGTGATGCAGTACCGTGATACGTGGCAGGCTGGCGTGTGTTTTATCTGCACCGGAGCTGTTCTCCCCATAGGCCTTTTCCAGGACCGCTTTGGGTGCTGGCATGCTGGCAGGATCTTGGCGGCTTTGCAGCCTGCTGGTGGTCTCATTTTTACTACGCGATGACCTGGACCTGTTTTGATTTGCTGGTTTTGTCACAAGGCAGAGTTGGGGACAAGGGGAATTTCAGATTTTTTCGTCCCTTTGAAAGGCTCGCTCACCCAACTTGCTGCTTGTAGCTGCTGCTCCTTGAACAGACACTCCTGGTGTAGGTAGGGATTGTTACCATGACCTGCTGGCATCCCAGCCGACAATAACCTGGCCACACCTTGGGCCCTTGAACCTGGGAATGATCTCCCTCATCCCCCAAGTGTGCCATTTTATCATGGGTGCCTCTATTACCAGAAATCGCAACAGAGGAAGAGACTTCAGAGAAGCTACCTGTGGTTTTCAGTTTACGAAACTGACACAGAAATTCATCGTTTCTCTTGGTGCTTGCTGGTCTGCTGCTTATAGATCAATGCATCTGACTTACAAATGACTGCTTTGTTATTTTAGGAAGGTGGTTTTGAGGTCACTAAAGGAAACTGTGCTGTGTTTTGTGTTGTTTTTGATTCGTATCTTTCACTTTTTCCCCCTAGATCACTTAAGTTGAAAGTGGCTATGCAAGCCTGTCCTCAGAGAGTGGATGTGGGAACCCTTTATGAACATGGCTTTGCTTTGAATGGTCTCCACTTAGTCTGATCCTGTCAGGAGTGAGTCATGTGCTTTGGAAATGCCTGGAGTTTAGAGAAATGTTCTTAGTGATCCCAAGATTCAAAAAGTGTTATTGGTGTTAGTCGCTGAAGACTTTAAATCATCTTTGTAACATCTTCAGTGCAGTACACTGAATCTGCCAAAGGCCGTATGAGGCTACTGGTAGTGGTTACAGATGGTCAAGAGAGCTACAGGGCTACACAAAAAGTAGCTCTTTACAATACAGTATGCAAATGTTTTCTAGATGTGTTACCTTCAGTACTTGTGGGGTGGTGCAGTCACATGCAGCCTGACGCCGTCACAGCGTCAAGATTTATAGCCAGCATGTAGGTGAGAAACTGTTTGTTCTTTTTGTCCCCTGTTCTTTTCAGATTTTGGTAGCAATGAGCATTTGTAAAACAATTGTGCCATGCCTCACAGGTTGGTCAGAGCTGAGTCTGCCCTGATCAACATCTCATGTGTTTCTAAGGCCACTGTGAGTGGTGTGCAATTTGTGGGCAGTTCTGACATGTAATTGCCCCACCCAGAACTCAGAAGTCCTCCTTTTTGAGCTCAAAACTCACTTTTCAATATGAACATAAAAAGCAGGAAACATCCTGTGATTCCTGTATTCCCAAAGCCAAGTGGGAAGTGCTCTGAGGGAACAGGTAACTCCAATAGCTCTGTTTTCTCAATAAACCAAAATTTTTTGGAATATACATAATTCTATTTTTTAAATTTATTTCCTGCCTGCCCTTCCCCCATCGTTGTTGGGAAGCATGTGATGACTCACACAGGATATGTGTGCCTGAACTGCTCAGGCTTTTTGAATAGTAAAATTGCCAGGTACTCATTTCAGAGGCCCAGAGTTTTCTTCCTAGCAGTCTTTAGAGAGTAGTTTACAATCCCTTCTATCTGGCTCAGCAACAAATGCATTAGCTGAATGAGGTTTAATCTCTTACAAGAAGCTGCCAGATTTTAAATGTGCTTTTATGGTTCACTTGCCATTATTTATAATTTAAAAGAATAAATCAAGACTGGGGTAATACTGTAATTCAGCTTTGAGTTGAAAGTCCTTAACAGCTATGAAATTCTCTAATACAAGGTAATATAAGCATTTTGGATTTATGCTCCAGTTTAGGGCTGCATGCTGATGAGTATCTTAAAAGGGGTATCAAGAAACAGAGCCTGCTTGCTCCAGTAAAATTTCGAGAATTCCGAGAAATTCAGACTTCTCTGAGAAGGCCAAAAGCAAGTAAATCCAGGTATTTCCTGCAGGTGTCCATTCCCCAAATTGTTACATTCCTTAGGAGCTGCAGAACAGTATGTGGTGGTGGTTTTGGCTGGGTTTTTTTTTTAATAAAAGATTGCTCTGTAGAAGTAGTATGTGTGTTGGCCTAAGCTCTTTCAAAACAGTCAAATGTGTTTCTTCTACCATTTCCATGTGGTTTTTGTATTTTGGTATTGAGGTAGTTACATGCCTGCTGGTTGAAGGAGGGTGTGCACAAGGGGTCAGGTTCTTTCACTGTAAGATCCCGTTCCAAAAGAGCTCATCTTAAAGCAGCCAGAAGTCTGCAAAGCAGAATTTCATGGACAGGCTTATCTGTATTTCAGGGATGTCACTTTCAAGTCCTGCCCAGCTCAGTGCATGTGTTTATGGAGGTTATATTAGAGTACAGCTAGAGTAGAGTCTCCTTAGCCGTTTTTGACCCCCATTTAGACACCCCAGGTGTGGCTGGGATGGCAGACATAAAAAATGTGCTCTTTTTGCCATGAGCATCTTCTGGGAAAGTTCATCCAAGTGTGCTAAATATTGCAGTCAGGTGTCTGTCTTAATAGCTTTTCATGCCCAGATTTAAGCTTAGAAAACTGATAACCCTGAGCTCTAGTAATTAATGGGTATTGACAAAACAAAAATGTATGTTCATGTGTGAACCAGTGAATTGTCCAAAGATTATCTAATCCTGACTTCCTGGCATGGGCATGCACACCTTTACCTAGACCAGAGTGTTCAGAGCCCCGTCCAACTTGGCCTTGAACAAACACTTTCAGGAATGTGGCATCCAGAACTTCCCTGGACAACCTATTCCAGTACCTCACCACTCTCACAGCAAAGAATTTTTTCCTAACATCTAATCTAAACCTGCTGCACTTAAAAGTGCCCCTTAAAATTGCCCCTTGTCCTGTCACTATCTTGTCAGAAGTCTCTCTCCAGCTTTGTTTTCTCCCTAGAGCCTTGTCCTCTCCAATCTGAACAGTCCCAACTCTCTCAGCCTGTCTTCGTAGGGAATGTGCTCCATCCCTCTGATCATCTTGGTGGCCTCCTCTGGACTCTTTCCCAACAGGTCCATGTCCTTCCTGTGCTGGGACCCCAGAGCTGGATGCAGTGTTCCAAGTGGGTCTCACCAGAGCAGAGCAGAGGGGCAGAATCCTCTCCCTGGCCCTGCTGCCCACGCTGCTTTGGATGCAGCCCAGGACACGTTTGGCTTTCTGGGCTGGGAGTGCTCATGGCTGGGTCATGTCCAGCCTCTCACCCACCAGCACACCCAAAGCCTTCTGCATGGGCATCTTGGGCATGCAAGAAAAAGAAGTGTTTCTCCGAGATGTCAGAGTTCTGGATATAAACTGGTGCTTTTCACTTCCATGTTAGTGAGGCATGTTTAAAAAAACAAGGATTGAAAGAAAAAAAAACTCCTTTGGCCAGCTTGTAGGTGAGCAGCTGTCACTCAAGGAAGGGAGGACCTATGGCACAGGTTTTTTTCTTCAGTGCACTGCTTCTGATGCCTGTGTAGTCAGTACAAGCAGGTGCTCTAAGCTGTTGATGCTGAAGATAAGTGATGAGGGTTTTCTGGTGCTTTGAGGTAGCCTGTAAAATCAGTGGTGATGCTTAGTAGCTGTATTACAGAAGTGTTGAGAGGTTATGTGCTGCCTGAGATTGAATTAATAAAAAATGTAGTTTGAGGCCCCTGTATACGTGGACATTGTGTGGGTGGCAGAGGTAGAAGATGTTTTACCACTGGCAGAATCCTAGCAGGGCGGAATTGGGGCAAGAGGATGAAAACCTAAGAGATGCTAAACCCACAGTTTTTAGGAAGACCGCTAGTGGTGACAGTGCCAGAGGGATTTTGTAGGTTTGGCATGTCTGGGGTCTGGTCATCTTGTCACATTGCCCACCTGCAGTCATGGGCTCTCATCTTGCTGTGGGGAGTTTCTACCCCAGGAACTGGAAGCCTCTGAATCTGTGGGGTCACTTGCAATACCAGGCAGCAGAGAAAACATTTGCTTTACACGTAGTGTCTCCCTTTCCACTCTCATCTGAACCTGACTTTTTTTTAACCTTTTTTATATAGCCGGTCTCTGCTCCTTCCTGCCTGCCTGGGTGCTGAAGGCATTGCTTTGCTCACAGTCACAAACTGGGGTTGTGCTGTGTCCCTCTGCTGCCTTCTTTTGAAAAAATAAAACGGAAACTCAGAGCAGAGCATGGAGAGGGTTGGGAGAGAGGGAGCTAACATGTGAATCAGTTTGCTCAAATTTAAGCTTTCTTGGCTTCAAAATAAGATTTGAGAAACTGTTAAACTTCTCCAAAGAATATGCTTAAGATGTTTGGCAGGGAGCAGATGTGTGATCCTGGCAACACCACCGACAGCTTCATAGCTATCTATCTGTGTAGCTGGGAGCACATCATACCTGTGAAGCACAGGCTTTCTTGGTGGGCAGGGAGCAGCTTCTGTGAGGAGAATATCTCTAGCATCCTCTTATCTGGTCAAAGTGGAGGTCAAGGAGTGTTAATTAGGCTTGCAAAGTAACTTGGAAAGGTACTGTGCCATGCTGGAGAGCAGCTGTTTCAAGGACACAGCACAACAGACCGAGGAGAACAGGAAAGTTTTCTGTCTCATGCATGTAGTGTTTTATAACATGCTTGTTTCTCTGCCAGCATTGATCTGAACCAATAGCTAGATTCTTTGGAAATTGGGCCAAGTTTGTGTTTGGAAAGAGACAGATAGCTTGCAGCTTCCAAAACTGCACTTGGACGCAGAATTCAGTTAAGCTCTTTAACTTTCCTTCTCTGGTGTGGAGCATCTTAGTCTACTTCAGTCAGCAGATAGGGGACATTGTCCCTGTCTTGAGAGCCATCCTCCATGCTTACCTCCTTTCCTCATCAGTGGACACTACTCTCTAGCCAGTGCCCTGCAGCCACTGCTCTGCTCCCTCCTGGGCCCCCTTCTCTGCAGGGCGGAAGAGGGTTTGGTTTTTGGGACAAAAGCAACTAATCCACAGCAATACTACAGTGATGGGGTCAAAGATTTGGGGTGTTGGGGCACGTGGATGGAGCAATGTTCATGTCCAGCTTGCTCCTGTTTCTCTGGTTTGGAGAAGGTCTTGCTGCTCAGCCTGTCCCCACTGGGACAGTGTTTTCTTTCATGCAAATCAGTGCCTAGAGCTCCTGCCTGCAAGGACAGGTGCCTGGTGAGCCAGGTGTGGATTTGATTTGCACTGCAGGTGCTAATTTCACTGAGCAGTGGCCATGGCCAGGGGCATGGCAAACAGCCTTTCTAGGAGTCTTCCAGCTGCAGCTGAGCTGCAGGAAGCTCGGGGCAGTCCCCAAGCCTCTGCAGATGTTTGTCTGAAAGAGGGCTGCTTTTGTCAAGCAGACTTTTGTCAGTGACTTCCCCAGACTGGAGTGTCACTGGACCTGCATTGAGGGCAAAGAGACAGCTTACCTGCAAACCTGCCTTGCTGAGTCTGGAAATGGCCCTGTAAAGGCCTTATGGGATGGGTTGCCGGAAACCTGTGTGCTCCAGGGCAGCCCACGAAGCAGCAGCCATCTCTCCAGGCATGCAATGCCCTGCTGATGTCCTCGCCTCCTGTGCTTCCCAGCTCTGGCAGCAACCTGTGCTTTTGGAGTGCACAAGCCCTGGCAGAGTTTCAGCCAGCCAGACACACCTCCACCCCACCTGGCACCCGGAGTACCCCCACCTGTCTGGGGAGCGTGCCCCAGCCCCAGGGCACTGCTGGAATCCAGGTGCACATGCCACAGGCAGGATGGGATGCGGCAAGGAAAGGGGGCTGGGGGAGCGCCTTGTGATTTGGGGCTGCCACTGTCAGAGATGTGCCTAGGATGCCACTCAGCCCGGGAGAGCTCCTGTCCACACATCCCATCCCGCTGCACAGTTGGGGGTTTCTGACTGATGGCTGCTCAGCCTTTTTCTGATCTGTGCCTGTTTGTTTGTTTGTAGTTTGCTGTTAGAGAGCCTGGAATTTAACTTTGCGGTGAGCAGGAAGAGCTAATCACATGCAGATTGCCTGGCTCAAAGGGAGACAGTTCAAAGTCGCCTCAGTGAGTGCGCTCTGGATTTTAGCCACCAAGGAGGACTTTGCTTCTCTTCCAGAAGTACCCTCCATCGACAAGACTGTCTCCCGTTTTTAGAAATTTTGTTCTAAAGATGCCACGTACTAGTGTGAGACCTTATGATAGAAGAGGTAGTGCTGGGGATTGGATTAAGAAAACTTTTTCTCTGGCTGTAGTTGCTGAGTTAATCATGCAGACCCAGTGTTGCCAGCACATGTGATGCATCCTCATTTTTTTCAGCCTGTTTCCCTTTGGGGTGCACAGTTGCAGATGCCAGACACTGTGTGAGCCCGCCCAGAACAGGACATGAGCCCACGTAGCAGGGTTCCTCTGCCTTGGCGTAGCTAACATTTGGGGGGGCGGGGGTGTGCAATTTCACAAGTGTAGATCAGCCATATGAAATGTATCCCAGCCCTTGGGAGGGCATTTTTTTGGTGACTGGGATATTTCTTGAAAGACCCAAGGAGTTTTTTCTTTAAACTCTCATAGGGGAGCGAGGGCTGCAGGTAGCAAGAGGCAGCAGCTGCCAGCCATTTGGCCATTTTGGTCAGTGGGTTGTATGCTGGGACGTGTCTCCTTGAGAGACCCAGATGGGCAACAGATGTGGGGGCTGCCCTGTCCCTCCACCCTCATGGGTCTGAGACATGATTTGAGTCTGGCTGGTGCCATCTGAAAAGGTGCTGGCACAGCTCTGAAGTTTAGCTGATGGCAAATTATTTTAATGACCTTAAGAGGGAATTACTGCTTCACTGAACTGTGGGATGCAGTTGTCTGCCCACCCTGGAACTGCCATGTGGGACTGGGGTCCAGCTCTTCACAGCCTGGGATGGGGGAACTTGCTTTCACATTTTCTGGGGTGGAGCTGATATTCTTCCCAGCCAAGGCGAGCTTGGTGTGGCTGACAGGCCCTTCCTTCCCTTTTCTGTTGGGCCCCTGCAAAGAGAGGGTTGTTTGGATTTTTTTCCCCTCTCATGCGAGCTCTGCTTCTCTATTCCAGCTTTTCTTTCGTATGAGGATTGTCTGAGTGTGGCAATGTGGGTGCACATGGCTCAGCAGATGAAGAGCAGTGCCCAGCTCTCAGCCAGGGCGATGGAAATGGTTTTTTTGGCTCTATTTGGGGAGAGCCTTTTTCCAACCACAGCTACATGTTTTTGCTTTCTTTTTCACTAAATTAAATGTCTGAGATTGATGCCTGGCTTAAAGCATGCAGGTGGATTTTGCTCATTTTCCCAGTAAAGTCCTCAGGAGGGTGATTCAGACAGTGAGATCACTCTTCCAGCCTGTCTAAGAGACCAGTTTCCCTCCTTCCTATTCCTTCTCCTGGGGCCACACTGCCCTTCTGAAGAAAAAGGTCCCCCCACTCTGTCGTGCCTGAGCCCCCCAGGGCTGCCCTTTGTGGCAGCAGTCCCATGTTGAAACACCTGCTCCCACTTTCTTGGATGGAGTATAGAGTCATCCAGTTTGCAGCCCCTCTAGGGATGCACAAGCACACTTCTGGCCCTGCGAGGCACTGCTGCCTAAGTTTTCCCAACACTTCTAGTACTGGGAAAATGTTCCCTAGAGCCTCCCTAGATCAGTCCCTTTGGTCTAGAGAGGCTAAAGCAGTCTCTTAGATTTATTACAGCATCAGGCTGAGTGGATTCTGGGCTGCTTGTGTGAGGGTTCTCTCAGGATGAGCACCAGGAAGGACGTGTGCTGGCAGCCTCAGATGGCAGGAGGTTTAGGTGTTGTGACAGGCGTGGCCATTGGGAATTGGGGATGGGAAAATCACTGGTCCTGTGGGACAGGCCGCTGGGGCTCCAGCGCTGTGCAGCCTCTGGCTTTTTGCAAGCCTCGCTTTTTGCTCTGTGTGAGAAACTGCTTCCTGTTTGTGAGCAGCATGATGGCCCCTGGCTTTTCCTGTGCACCTTCCCTGTGAGCAGAAATGCTTCTGAGTGTCAGAGGTGAGGGGCAGGAGTGGGCTGGCTTTTTCTGATATGTGTATGTATGTCTCTTACCCTGCTACTGCCACCCTGAAGCCTCCTTTTACAAACTCTGAAATGTTTGGATGTGATGCTGTGCTTCTGTGTTCTTTTGCAAGCTTCCTGCAGTTGCTTATTTATGTTTTCGAGGTTTTGTTTTGCTAGAAATACACGGTGGAGGCTTGTGAACCTGCTCTGTTGGAGGTTTGTGATGCTGAACCCAACAGGCATGTGCCTACAGATGCCAGGCTGTACGGGTGACCAGAGTTGCAAGTCCACACAGCGCTGTCATGCCTGTCTGTTTTGAGAAGGGACTCCATATACAGTGGCTCCTATGGCAGGCAGTCAGCTTGAACAGAAGTAGAAAAGATTCAGATGGAGTGAATCGAGCTGGAAAGTTTACCTAGTAAACACAGATAGGGACACAGTTTTGACAGGCGGGACAGCACTTGCAGCAGACTTTGCACATTTTCTTGGCGTTGCAGATTACATTGTGAGTCAGCATCCTTGGGAGACAACAGCCCTAGGGCTGCTTGCTATCTAGGTAGTCAAATTTCAGTGAAAATGATGTAAAATTGGTAACTGGAACTGTGACTCAGTTCACCAGTCGGAAAGCCTGTGTGTTTGTGGATTTGGCTTTAGCCTTGTCCTGCTTGGGAAGTGAACTGAAAGTGTCAGTTTGCAGAGGGTGGTTTGTTGCTGCTGCTTTGTGTCAGCCACATGGCTTTACAAAGTCTAGTTTGTTTTAGTTATTCTGTATTTCAAAACAGCCTATTCAGCTTTTTTTCTGGTTTTGTATTCGGTGAATGTATTAACTGAGTGATTTGTGTCCAGCCTGTCTCAGAAGTGGCTGCCTTGCTGCACATGGATGGCACTGGTGCCTGGGGACTTCTCACTGACCTGCATGTTGGCTGCATCCCTTAGGGCAGTATTTGTGAGAAAGTGTGCTGCCCTTAAAACGGATTTATTCAGCAGGAGGTTGGAGCAGTAGAGATAATTTCTCACCAGTGCCCTTCAAGACTATGAAACTGTTAAATCTCTGCCTTCTACGGCTGTTTTTTACAATGAGTGTGTTTTCTTCTCCTATCTTTTCCGTGCCAATGTTCCAGTCTCCATAAGGGAACCAAGAGTGAGTGCTGGCAGGATGAATGGTCCACGTTTCACCTTGAGGGGGCTGATGGATGCCAGCCTGCAAAATGCAGTTTGCAGTTCCAAATGCTTGTGGCTGGCCTTGCCCAGCTGGAGCTCACAAGTCACCAGTGGGAGATTTCCTCTTTAAATTCACCTAAATGGCAGACTTTCATTTCCTCCCATCTTACACTGAGCGGGTTGGAGACATTAAAAGAACCTTAGTTTGTTAAACCAGAAGGCGTTCTCTGGTATCTGGGGCTCGCAGTTATTTCTTGGGAGCAGCAACTGGGAGAAGAGTCCAGTAAGTGGGAGCACGGAGGAAGGGGCTTGCATGGTGGGACAGCAGCCACCCAGTGCCTGGCAATGGAGCAGGCTGGCAGGGCCCCACGAGGGGATGTGTTGCATTGGCCCCTCTGCTTCCTGCAGCATCCCACCAGGTTGGTCCTGCTGCTGGCAACCAGATGTGAGCAGGATAGGAAAATAAAGGCCCTGGGCATAGATGCCCAACATAATCCCGTTCGCTGGCCATGACTGGTTGGGTGGACCATGCCCAGTGCAATGCCCTCTGCTGTTTTAAAATCACAGAAGTGTAGCATCATCCTGACTCTGATGGAGCTAGTCTGCTAATGGAGATGACCCTGATGGGCACAGGGACAGCTGGGGGAAGTGGTCATGGAAGTGGGTTGGGGCCAGAGGCTGCTTTGGGAAAATGCTCACCACCATGGTGTGGAAGCAGTTCCCATATTCAGGAAGGAAACGATGCACTGTCTCCCCCTCCTGCCACCTCCGGCCTCACTGATATGATGCCTGTCCCAGAGGCACGAGGGTGGCTGTGCCTGGCCCCTGATCCTGTCACCACTGAGCCCCAGTCCCTGTCATTTCACTATATGTTCCTTCCTGCCCCAGTTCCTCCAATTTTTGCCTCTTCCTCCTGCTGCAGGGCACCTTCTGAGCACTCCCTGCAAGCCACATTTAGACTTTAGAGCAGAGAGGCTTTGGTCCTGGTCCTGCAGCTGCAGGGCAGGCATCCACAGGGCCCAGCTTCTGGGGGTAGAGAGGGTGCAGAACCGGGCAGACACGTCAGCGGTGCAGCTGGGAATTGCTGGAGTGCTGAGAGCATGGGCAGGCTGATCCCAGTGCCCCTGGAGTCTGAGAAATCACTGCCTTCTCCTCATGTGAAGGAGAAACTTGCCGATTTAACCAGTGCAAAATGCAGAGATCGGGAGATCCCTTTGCATTCTGCCACTGTGCAGGCACTGTGCAGCAAAGCTTCCGTGCTGCCTCTGGAGGTACACTGAGCACCTCTGCCAGCTTGGCCAGTCTCCTCCTTGTCCCCTCCAGTGTGAGTGAGTGCAGGTTAGTGAAGCAGCACAACCAAACTAAAGTTGCTTCTTCTAAATAACCAGAGAATGAGCCATAATTCTGGAGCATTATTTCTGCTTTTTTTTAGTAGTCACATGTTGTGGAATGCACAAGGTCGATTGTGACAGCCACTGCCTTTTTGAGCTCCATGAATTACTTGTGCCCCTTCTCAAGGGGCTCCCCCAGGGCAGTGTACCCCTCTTGGGGACCTGGGGGTCTCTGCAATCAACTGCAACTGTGAGGCAGTAGCTGTAGAACACTCAAGCACACCCAAATGGAGGAGAGGGGGAGGGTACAGCAGCCACACCCTTAAGGGGTGATCCCCAGATGGGTATTTATGGTCAATACTTTATGCCGTATGCAGGGGGTCCTCAGCAACCCTGCCTCACCCCGGTGCAGAGGCTTTAGCAGGAGGTTGAGTGTGTGTGCCAAGCGCAGTTTGTGAACTGCTGGTGCTGGGAGCACGACGTGGCAGCAGGAGAGGCCCTGCCTTAGGCTTTTGTGGTGAGTCACTCCATTGGTGCTGGAGCAGCTGGAAGCAAATAGAAGGGCCGGCCTGGAGGTTCTGAGAGGGTTCTCTCTCTGGTGCCACCTGGACTTTTCAGTTTTAACCTGGTTTTGGCACAGATTGTGTAGGCGGTTTCAAAACCTGCCACTTTTGAAACCATTTGCAGGAATTGCCAGCCTGAATGCAAATCTGGGTATAGGTCTTTTTGGCATTTCTAATACAGAATTTTTAATACATAGGGGGCTTGTCTACAGAACACTGGAAATATCTCTAAGGAAAAAAACAGAACGGGGATTTTATTCGCTTTGCATGTGACTAGCCGTAGGTGACTTTGTCAGTAGAAGAGCAGAACTAACTATTTCTGAAGTACTTGACTCTTGGGCTGCTGGAGGTGGGTGACAGCTCAGAGGGCAGCACTTCAATTTTGTGGTGCATGTGCCAGTGGGAGCACAGCTCTTGGTTGGCCACACAGATAGCAGGATGTGCAGGACTCCGTGTCAGTGACTCCATTGGGTTCTGATACCAAGAGGCTGCAGTGTTTGTGGGTTTGCTCTCAGTGGTGGTGTGAGGTTGCTTTGGGTATGGTTGGTCCAAGCTTCAACACCTCCATGCACTGCTGGGATTGTGTTGGAACCAAAAGCTCTCTTTCTTGAAAACCAAACTCAACCAAAACCCAAATGCATGTAAAGGATGTATGCTCAGAGAAATAGATTGTGTGTGCTAATTTGCTTTGTGTTATGCCTCTCTTCTAGTTGGTGCACTACGTGTGGAGTTTTCCCAGCCTGTAAACCTGGAAGAAGTGGCAAGAATAAACCCAGAGGTCAAAGCAGGAGGTCGTTTTGCTCCGAAGGACTGTATAGCGCTGCAGAAAGTGGCAATAATCATACCATTCAGGAATCGAGAGGAGCACCTCAAGTACTGGCTCTATTACCTGCATCCAATTCTCCAAAGGCAGCAACTAGATTATGGAGTATATGTTATCAACCAGGTAAGATGCTAGAGACAAGCTTTTATACAGCTGTCACAACAGTGCCTGTGCCCCTTAAAATAGAGGAATGGTTGCTTTTGTACAGCAGTAGGCTGGCAGGCAGGGATAAGGTTGCTTTAAAAAAAAAAAAAAAAAAAAGAAGAAACATTTTGCTTCAATGTTTTTGATGGAAGACCTGAGATCCCCTCTTCTGCTCAGGTACAATTCACCCATAAGAGCTTCTGCTTAAAGAAACCACTTGGTGAAGAGAAAAACAATTCCTAATAGCACAACCCAATTTAATATCCCTTTCCAAATGTCCTTTTTTCCCCAACTGCTGCAGGAATGGCATGCAGAGATTCTTAAGGTGACAGGTTGGCATTAATGCCTAGTTTGGTAGTGGATGTGCCGTAACTGTGTAGGATTTCACTTTATCACATGCCTTCTGTTGATGTTAGTGCACAAAGTCAGGATGGAGCAAGCAAAGCTGTGGTAATGGGACAGGTAAGTGATTGTCTTCAGGTAAATAGAACAGAAAAGAAACAAGCAGTTGGGGAGGCTCCTGGGGATTTTGGTTTTGGGGTTTTTTTTATTGATATCTGGTGGCTTTCAGTCTGCCTTTAAAAAAAGGCATAAAAATGCACATTTCACTCAAGACAAGTTGTCTCAATTTATAGCATAATGGTGTTTAAGTAAGTGAGTGTTCACCCTTGGAAAGGCTTAAAATGTGCAGGCATTTGTACAGGCTTCAGGGTGAAAGGGCAGATGGAGTTTTAAGAGCCCCAGCCGAGACCACCTTCAGGACAATCCCACTGCAGTTTCTCTCTTGGATATGTATTTATATCCTGTTTTCTCAGCTTAGTAAGAACTGAGATGAAATAACATGCTTCTTTAAGTGTTAACTCCTTAAACTTCTGCTTGGATCAGCTGGTGTGTTTGGGCGTATCAAACACCATGACTATTTAAAATGGTCACCCAAGCGATGAATTTCGTCACAGACTTGAAAGTAGGGGGAGACCTATCCCGAGAGAGAAAACAGATACTCCATTACTACAATTTCTTTTACTTTGCTCATTTCCAGGGTGCCAGAGATCGGGACAAAAGAGATTTCTGGGGAATTAGCAGTAGTTCCCAAGCACAGCAGCCAAGACAGTTTGGTGTCTGCATCTGACTGTGCCTGTGGCCTGGCAGCCACACTGCTGAGGACACAAGGCATTTCTGCAGCATGCGGGCTGGCACACTGTGCCCTAAAATTGAGCCCTGTAAGGAAACCCTTGCTGTGTAATGCAAGGAGCAGCCGGTGCCGCTGCGGCACAGCAGCACAGGGCCAGCCACAACCCTCCGTCCTTGGGGCTGCATTTCCTGGCACGTGCAGTGTCTGCCCATGCGAGCTGCTGGTGCCACAGGGTTGGCTGAGCTGCGGACCCCGCTGGTCAGAGGAGTGCAGGTGGCGCTGGTGGGTGGCAGGACGGTGCCTCCCTGCTCTGAGCGCGGCTGGGAAGTGAGGATGTGGTGTGGCTTCCAGCAGTGGTCCCATGGTGGGGGCCGCTGCTTTCCCAGGCAGGTGTAGCTCACCTGCCAGCTGTGAGAGCTGCCTGCCTGTGGTCTGGGGCGTTGCTTGTGGAAGGGCAGATTCCCTTTGCAAAGAGCTGGCAGTGCATCTGGGGGTGGTGTTTGCCCGTCAGTGGTGTTCCAGCGGGAGAAAAGCATTGCTGGTGCCCATAAAGGCAGGCAGTGTCTGAAGCCCGGCTGGAGTCCCTGCTGCTGCTGTGATGGTGCATGCCGGCTTGCGTTACCCTGTGTTGTTGGCTACTCCTCTTCTGTGGTCCTGTTCTCCAATGCTAGGGGTGTGTGCTTTCAAGTTAACTCTCACAAAAGTTTTTGAAGCAAATGCTTTTTCTCAGGTGCATCCATTGGGCATAGTTTGAGTGAGAGTGAAATGCAGTACACAGGGTGTATATGCCCTGGCCACATCCAGCAGATACAGGTTAGCAAGTAAGACTATTTGATTTGTAAAATAAACATTCTCCTTATGCACGCCTCTAATAAGCTGTGTCTAGAAGAAGTGGAGTGGTCAGTGGTAGTAAACTTGCTGGGTGCTTCTCCCAAGGGTGAGTGGGAACACTGAATAGAGAGAGATGCAGAAAATGTATTAATTCTTCCAGAAGTACACTAGGAAAATAGTCTTATTTCTCTGCTGTCTTGACAATTGCTTTTCTCTTTTTCTTGTCTGTCCTTCCCTTTGCATCTGCCCTCTTTTTTTTTTTTTTTTTTTTATTTTTCCTTCTAGTGGGGAAATATTACCTTTACTTGTTAATCCTGTCTATATCAAAGCAATCACTGAAGCAAGGAGAATTACTGTGTGATCTGGTTCTTACACGCTGCCTACATGCTCTTCTGTGCTCCGCAACTCATAGAAAGAAAAAGGAGTGCTGAGCCCTGCTACTGCTGCACTGGTAATGTCAAACTTCTTCCTTTCAGCGCAATGTGTTTCTGTCATGAGTCCATTGTGTCTCCACCGTGCTGTTCTTGCGTGCCTGAATGCCTCTGAGTAGGACTTGGCTGAAGTCAGGGGGATGATGTTTGTAAAATGTCCAGCATGTAACAGGAGCCGGTGGAAAATATGTATTATGTTTCACCTTGCGTACTCCACCCCTAAAAAAACCCAAACAGGGTGAGTGGAGTAGCCATTGTAGGATTTTTCAGGTAAATCTGAGATGAGGACACGTGGCTGGGCATGCTCTGCCCAGTGCCCATCGATGCCACACAAGTGACAAATTTGCAGTGTCTCCCTCAGCTTTGCTCACTCCCACCATTATCTGTGTGCTCTCCAGCACCTGTGGCCATTGCACTGATCAAGAAATGAATCTTCTCACTGCATTTCAGCCCATGCAAATATCCATGCAGCCAGACGAAAGTTTGGGAAGGGGGAAACTTAGCCAATTTCCTGGAAACTGGGCAGTTGTTCAACTATTTTCCACTGGCCCCTGGTGCTATTTGCAGTGTCTTGGTAGCAGTTTTCCAGAGAGGTGTGTGTGTATGTGAGTGTGGTGTGGTTGAGGCATCACTCTTATTCATGTTACTTTGCAGGGGGTATCAGGTGTGTGGGCAAAGGAGGGAAGTGTGCTCCGCTCCTGCTTACCCTTGCAGTGGTGGGGGAGGCAAGTTTCCACTGTGGTTGCTCTCTCCCACTGCCCAGTGTAATTTTGCTGAGGCCTCAAAACACCCTTTGACAGAGAAACACCAAAGTATCTCCTGATATCTCTCTGTGGCTCTGGAAATCTGTTTCTACCTGGTCAAGTGCACTGGAGGAAGGACTTCCCATGGACATTGCGTATGTGGTTCAGTCTGTCTTGGTGTATCCCTGTCTTAGCTAGCAAGCTCCCACTGGAGGTGATTGCTCTCTCCTCATTAGTCAGAAACATATACCCTCATCAGTACCTCCCTGAGACATGATGAGTGTAGGATATAGGTGAAAGAGATGCAGCCACAGGTCATCAGTGCTGTCTGCAGGAGGAATCACAGAGCTGCCTCCTATATGGACGTGGGAGGCAGAACAAAATCAGGACATGTGGCTTCTTGCTGGTTTGCAACCCCTTTAGTTTGAGTAACGGTCCCAAAAACCTCAATTTTTTCCGTGTAGCACTGAAAAAAAAAGGAATCCTTCTTTGGTAGGTCTGACTGAACAAACCAGATTCAGTTGAAGTAAGGGACGGGAAATAAAAAAGCCTGGATGTTGTTCTGCTCAGGCAGAACATTCAGCTCCAGGTGCAAGCAGGAGTCACTGTCAGACCTTGCCAGGACTGAGGCAGAAGTTTGTTCTGGGAGTGACAGAGAGAGTTAATTCAGGAGCCAGAAGCAGGTGCTGGGCACCAGCACTACACTCAGATGTGGGTTAAGTTTCAGGACTTGGGAACATTGGGAAAAAAATTGTCGGGAAAAGGAAAATAGCAAAACTATGCTTGGACTACATCTTTTCTGGCTGAAAGCCTAGAAAAGCATGGGGGCTATGTCTGGAGCTTGACTGCGTTGTCAAACCAGCAGTCCCCTGTGCGCTGCCTTGCTCTTCAGGATAATGCTCCTCTGTCCAAGCAAGTCCAAACCAATCCATTTCTTTGTGACAAATAACAGCATCCATGGGATAACAAGCTGCCAGGCAGAGGTGAAGGATGGAGGTTTTTTCAGGTCTGCTCTATCCGCTTTCTCAAGGGTCACCTGTGGGTACTGCGGTCTGTGCTGACCTGGAAGGAATGTCAGCACAGAAAGTTTTCACAGCTCTGGTTTCTTGTTTGGTGTTTTTTTCCAAAATGTTGGGGATCAGTCAATGATGGCAGCCTGCAGCATGCTTGTGAGTTTTGAGAGATTTGAATCTCAGATACCGCAAGCACGCCAGTGCTTCCACATTGCCTTAGGTAAGAAACAGCTTCTGCAAAAAGCAAAACCTCTTGTCAGTCTTTTTTTGTTCCAATACATGCAGTAAAGCCCCACATACCTCCTGGAACAGAAAACCACCCTCCTGCCCTCAAGGCAGTCACAGCTGGTAACAGCCTTGCAAAGCTCCTTGCTGCATGAGCTATGTGCTTGCTGTAAAGTTGCTAAAAAACGGTTTGGAGAGGGTTCTTTGCTTTCTTGTAGTGGTTGTGATTCCCTTCTTCCAAGCCTTTTGGATGCCGGAGTGTGAAGCTGTGTGACCATTTGGGAGGAGAGTGGCAATGCCCACATAAAGTGTTTGCCCTGTTTGCACTCTCCATGCATAGGGCTCCAGTGGGAGCTCTGCCAGGGATGGCAGGAAGGGTCCTGCATGTTCTTGGTGCAAAACTCTCTGTGCTCTGAGGTTTTTGGGGAGAGGTTTAAAAACACAGCTCCTCGTAGCACTGTTAATCCCCATGTGTCACCCAGAAGAGCTAGAGGCTACCCGAAGGCATTGGTTAATTACAGCTGAGCCTCTGCTGGTAACAAAATCGGTGTGAAGTGCCCTTTGCCTTGAATTTCATTAGGAAAAGAGCGGCCAAAGGGTATGAAATGAGACCGCTCTCCTAGACCGGCCCCAGCAGTTGCTTTGAGGTGTGAGCACACTGCCCTTTGCACCAGCACCAGGACGAGTCCCCCTCGGAACCTGGGAGCCAAGTTTGGTTTTGGTGCCATGGGAGCTGAGGAGTTCTGGGCAGCTAGGGCTGGGTAGCCCCCTTTGCTGGGGAAAGAAAACCCTGCAATCTCATGACCTCAGCTGCTTTCTCTCCCCAGCCTCTGTGTTCCAGTTGCCTTAATTTTCTGCACTCGAGTTTTCACTGCTCTTGCTTTATGCATGATGGTGATCGTCCACCCACCAACTTATTATTGTGTGAACCCTTTTGTTTTGGGTGAGGATGCTGAGAATTTGCTCAGATCCTCTTCCATGAAAGCTTACTCCTCCCTGTGAAGTCATTTATGCCCAAGGCAGGTGGTAAATGCTTTTGAAAACTTTGGTTTGACACTTGCCTTTTAAAACCTTTGTTTGAAATATACTTGGGGCTGTTTCAAGAACCTGCATTGGCTCTTCAGCAGCAGATCCATTAACCAGTCTGGATTAAACAGTTACCAAAATGATTGTTTATTAACCAGGTAAAGCTGTTACAGAGGATGTGATGTTTTAAGCTGCTGCTTCTTGGGCACAGTATTTTATCCATCCTTGATTTGCATCCTATGTTGGGTGTTAGTAGTGCAGGGCACGAGGACAGCTTGCACAGTGGGGGACTCCTTTGGCTTGACACTGCTCAGAGCGTGTGGAGGACTAAAGGCAGAATGGATTTGGCAGTCTCAGTTTCCAGGCTTTAGCTTTTCAAAAGTACTCAGCAATTTGCAAGCCTGTACTTGTGCTTAAATCCACATGTGCTTTTGAAACGCTTCTGCCTGAAAAAGGCCAAACAGGTGCTCCTCAGGTGCTCCATTGCTTGGGGAGGAAAGTGGAGATTTTCCTGCCCTGCTCTCTGCCAGTCCCTTCATTAGCTGTGATAGCCCTGGGATAAATATGCCCTGCTGTAGTATCAGCTTTTTTCAGGTCGTTCCCATCATGGTTAGAGCCTTCTTCCTGATTTCATTTTCACATCAAAGCCCCCAGGACAGATGAAGAGTGGTGGAAGAGCACCAAAGAAGGAGATGTGCCACCGCAGCAGTGGCAGCATCCAACTCTTGAGCTGTAGTCCTTGCAGGAAGCAGCTCGTGCTGGCCTGCCATCCAGTAGCCAAGGCTGTGTGTCACAGCCATATGCTCAACCTCCTTCCCAGGACACAGGGAGCGTCCTGCTCCTTTGTGTGCATGACTGCCCAGGGTTTGGCAGAGGGTCAGAGGTGAGCAGCAGAGCATCAGACCTTGGCTCCTGGTGCCGTTTTGTGCTTTGCTAGTCAGGTCTGGCATGTGCTCACACGTTGCTCAGCAGTCGCTGTGCCACCGTGTCACAGCAAGGTTGTGGCAGGGCTTAGGAGGAGGGTGCTGAAATTCTGGCCACAGCAAAGTTTTGGTGCCTGGTCCTTTGTCATGACTGTCAGCTAAAGCACTGCCAATATTTCTATCTGTAGCAAGAGTCCCTTCTTCCAGAGGAACTCACCTCTTTTTGCTTTCCTCTGCTGCTCCAGGAAGCCCCACCTGTCCTGTATCAGAAAATTCAATCCTTGAATGCCTGTGCGTGGAGTGGGACACAGGGACTGCTCTGTATCGTATCAAACCTGCCCTCTTGGGGGCTCCCACCAAGAGATGGGAGCTGAGCTGGGTCCAGCCTTTCCTCAGCCCTTTTTCCTGCCCCCATGGTTTGCGGCTGTCCCCGGTGTCATTGTCCTGCAGCCAGCATTTGGGGTCGGGGAGGTCTGCTGCAAACATGCCATGGGTGCTGCAAGGGCAGTGCTCGGGCTCGAGCTCAGTCCATCACAGGCATGTCAGCCCTCTGCAGCAACACCGGCATCTGGCAACAGGTAAGAAACTGCTGACGTCAACTGTCAAATTTAAGTCACTTAACTGTTTTTATTTGTTTTTAAATTAGGATGGAGAAGAAGAATTTAACCGTGCTAAACTGCTGAATATTGGATTTGCAGAGGCCCTGAAGGAGTATGACTATGACTGCTTTGTGTTTAGTGATGTAGACCTCATCCCAATGGATGACAGGAACACCTACAAATGTTACAGCCAGCCCCGGCACCTCTCTGTATCCATGGATAAATTTGGATTTCGGTGAGACGCCTTTTGGAGTGGCATCCTTTTCGTAATACCACTGCCGGCCTAGCAGGGCAGGCGCAGTGTTACACATCCCTGCCCACCATTGAAAGCATGGGAAAGCGTCTCTCCCAAAAGCCTGTCTTAACGTGCACATCCCTGCAGGGAGGGGGTGGCTGCAGGGGAGGAAGGCGGAGAAATGCAGATGAGCAGTTTATTAAAATTCACAGCGTCTGGAAAGTGAAGTGTAGGGTGAGGAAGAGCTAAGCACCCTTCATTCTGCGGATGCCCACATATCCCTTCTTGTGTTTCAGTCTGGATGCTGCAAGACAGCTAGTGTTTCCACCCAGTCTGAAAAGTGAGACACTCTTACACAGTGAGAATTATGTGCAGCTTTAAAAAGACTGCATCAGACACTATTTTAAGACGAAGACAAAATTTTTTTGGCTGTTTGGTTTTGTGCTACTGAGAGACCTGCCCTGGTACGTGAGAGCAGCACAAAGCGAAATTTCTTTCAGCATATATTTGAGTTCAGCAAGCTGTTCTGAACAAAAATATGTCTTGCTTTTCCTTTCTGTTTTTTGGTTTGTTTTTTTTTTTTTTTTCCCTGGTGCAAATCCTGAAGAGGGAGTTTAAAAGCTCATCAAGAAAGTGAAAACTGGTCATGACCGTGTGGTGGCCAGTAGTGCTAAAGCTATAGCAGTGATGGTGTTGGCAGGGTCCCTACATGTCTCCACTCCAGACCCAAGCCCTGCTTGGAGCAGAACTGCCACTGGCACTGCAGCAGCTGCAGTTCTTTCTTGAACTGAGGTGAAACTTAAAACAGAAATGCATGGCCGTGGGGACTCCTCTGCTTGTTAGAGCAGACAATCTGTACTAGGTCCTGGTGATCCCTCTCCTTATGCTCTGGGTCTGAATTTCATCTGTTCCCAATCTCCTGGTGAATTGTCCCCTGTTTCAAGTGGGAGCTGGTTGTCTTTCTATATGCAAGGTCACACTGCCAGCTCAGTTTTGGGCTGCAAGCTTCCTTTGGGGGCTCTGAGGAGTGTGGAGGCGAGTGGTAGAGCTGCAGGAGGAGAAGGCTCTGCAGCACATCTGATGACTGTCTGAGCTCTTGCCACTCCTGTGGCATTCATGTCACCTTCGGTGAGGTGATATGCATCTCAGCCTGTCTTTTGAGGACAGTGTATTGCTTAGTAAAAGGCTGCAGCTACTTTCAGTTGCAAAATACTTCTCAGATGTGTTTGGGACTGAGCCCACCAGTTCCCTCTCCCTCAGCTGAGGCCAGGGTACCACATCATGTGCTTCCTGTGGCAGGAACGTGCCTTGCCGTGGGTGCTGGCTGTGTGTGGACTGGGTGAAGGGTCAGCAGAAAGCCCATTTTGGGCAGGCAGGCTGGCTGCCCCTTGGCTAGCACCTCTCCTCCTCTAATGTGCTCTTTTCTCTGCTTCCAGGTTGCCTTACAATCAGTATTTTGGAGGCGTGTCTGCCTTGAGCAAAGAGCAGTTCACAAAGATCAATGGGTTCCCAAACAATTACTGGGGCTGGGGTGGTGAAGATGATGACATTTATAACAGGTAAATAAATTTTCCTCCTTGGCACCCTGGGGTGCATCCGGGGTGGGGATGAACACAGACCTGCCGCTTTGCCTGAGGGGTATGGGGGGACGTGGGGTGTCTCCAGGCAGAGGGTGAAGGTGGTGTGTGGGCAACCTGCTGGCTCAGCGAGAGTATGTTCCTGCTGGGTGCTGGCAGCCTGTTTCTCAGCTCCCAAGGTGTGGTGGGGAGTGGGTCTGGTTGGAAAAGTCCCACCCCTGCCCCCTTCCCCTGCCGTTGTTCGTTCTCCCTGTAGCCTCACAAGCATCCACACCAGTGCACGGGCTGGAGCAGTGTGCTTCTGGGACTCCCAGCACTGGCTCAAAGAAGGGGATTCAGGACATGCAGCGGAGGGTGGATGAGGGCTTGACTCATCTTGCCCAATGCAGCCCAAGACTTGTTTGGGTCTGCAGCCTTGCAGCAGATCCGTTTGTTCCCAGGAGAGTTCCATTTGTCAGGCTGTAAGCAGCTCTGTATAATGCTATGAGCCATGTGAGCATGACTGGAAGGAAGCTGAGCAAGGCTCAGAACTGCAGGAGAGGAGGAAGGTGTTCTCACAGGGCATGCTGGGAAGACCAGGGTAAAGGATGAACGTGGGGTTGTGCTACCTTACAGCTTCCATACCCACGGCATTCACTGAGAGAAGTCATCATGAGGGGCTTGTATTTGGAAGCTTTCTTCATGTTTCTCAGTGACAAAACCGCTCTGTGATCTTTTCTCTGGGGTTTCTGAGCTCTTCTGGGCTTCAGGAAGGGGCTTCCAAAAAAATTGTACCTTCCTGAGATTTTGCACTTTTATTAGAAAACCAAGAGAGGGGACAGCCTTCCAGCAGGGCTTTCAGAGCAAGGTGGCAGTCCTTTATTTTTGGGGCACTTAGGTTTTTGAGGAACAGAGGATGCTACACAGAAGTGAAAAGGGAGAGGCAAAGAAGAAGAAATCAAGTACTTTCCCATCACTGGAAATAACTCTGCAAGTGCTTTGTAGAGAGCATGCAAAGACTGGCTGCCCCTCACCAGGCAGGTCCCAGCTGGGCCCACTGTGACCCCAGCCATGTGTCTGTCTCCTTTATGCTGCTTCACCACCATTCACTTCAGGTTCCCCCAGTACCACGGCTTTCATGTCACGAAAAATGAGTGCTCCTCTGGCTCCTATCCAGATGGGTTAAAAACTAGATAACTCCCATGCAAATTCGAGTCTGCAGCCTGGAGCAGGGTTAATTTGGGTGTTGATTGGAGGAGATGGAGGTGTAAGTGAGGGTGTGGTGAGTTAGCTTGGTGTTGGCAGGGGGAGGTCTCTTCTCCCCACGATAGATAACGTGTCTGTGTGGAAAAGGACTGGCTTTCCTCCCTTGCATTGGCAAGCCTGGAAGTGCATTAGTAGTATCCCCTCAAAAAAAAAAAGAAAAGAAGAAAAGGTAGGTAAAACCAGTGGTTATTTGTGGACGGTGCGGCAGAGCATCCCACATCCATTGGGTGTTTCATGTACTTGTTTGTTACAGGCTGGTGTTTAAAGGCATGGGGATATCCCGTCCAGATGCGGTCATTGGGAAGTGCAGAATGATCCGGCATTCCCGGGACAGGAAGAATGAGCCCAACCCCGAGAGGTGTGTCTCACCCTGTCCCTCCCAAAAGCAGGTTTAGGGGGTGCCTCCTGCCCTTGCTGTTCGGACTGCTTGGCTTTCTCTGCCGTGCACAAAGGTCGAATGTGGAAAGGCTGCAACCATCTCCTCCTTGACTGAGCTCTCTGCTCCTGCTCCATAAGCTGCCACCTTCCCCTTGACAGTTCATTATATGATTATAGACCTTTTCCCCAATATTGCACTATGGCACGAAGGCCTCTTTTTTATTTCTTAAACACAGCAAATTAGATTACGAGCAATTGTTTTCAGCTTGTCTTGGGGTGTAAAGCTCTGCTGTAGTGCAGAGCTGGAAAAGGACCTGTGTGATTTAAAAGCTTGGCTGCTTCTTCCTAGCTAAAATTTGACCTCATAGGAATGCCTTGGCCCACTGCTCAGGCTGGCTGAATCTGAGTTTATGGCACTGATACTCAGGTTGTTCTTGAAATACCTGCGATGCCGATGCCGCCTGAGAGGCATGCAAAGATCAGATTGTTTAAACATTTTTCCTTTCTTTCTTTGTTCTTTCCCCCCACTTTTTTTTCTTCCCCACCTGCAGGTTTGACCGAATTGCTCACACAAGGGAGACGATGAATTCTGATGGCTTAAATACACTATCCTACAAGGTGTTAAGAACTGACAAGTACCCTCTCTATACAAAGATCACAGTGGATATTGGCTCCCCCAACAGCTAACATCAGAGACACAACAGAGACTTGCCTATATTGCCCAGGATATCTGGCCTCACTGATGCATTATGTCTGCTGGTTTTATAACAGTTGCAATGAACCAAAAAAAAGGCCTCTTTTGGCATGCCAAAGTGTCTCCAACTCAGTTGGACAAGTGCTTTTAAAATTTTTTTTTAAAATTTCAAACTTGATTTTACACAACTTTCTAGCTCTCCATTGTTTTATAAGTCCAGAAGCTGTACATACGGTTGTAAATAGTTACTTTGCCAGAAAATGTTGAATCTGATCTATTTGCTGCAGTACTCCCTATGTTGAGTTAATTGCTGGACTCAAATTTTACTGATTATGACTGTGATCTATCAACAGTTACTGCCCATGATATTTGGTATTTTGAATGAGGTGCATGCGAGCATTCTTTTTAATTAATTCCTGGTTTTACTTTATGAAGGACTGTAAAATGCTGCTAAAATTGTCCAAGTTTACGCTTTGCATTAGATTTTTTTAATGGAGACAGCATAATACAACTTCTTTCTCACAGTGACCAAAACAAACATCTCCTCTATGTGCAGAGCAGGTGTTGAACAATCAAGTCTGGATTCAATGAATGTCATTATTTCTGTTAGTCTCAAAGGAGGCTTTGAGTGAGTTGAGACAGTTTGCCAGAATTTGTGGGTGAGCTCCCTACATAGGGTGGGACTACACAGATGGCCTTGCTAAAAACCGCTGGCTTCAGATAACCTTACTTCTGGCTATGATAGAGATTATTTGCTTCAGCACAACACCACCTGAGATTTTTTTGGGGGACTGGGGGAGTTTAGAGAAGAGTGAGTTTGTGGTGTTGGGGGTTTTTTTTCGTGAAATAAAGATTAATTTAACTGCACACTTAAATTATGGCCTTAAAATTTGCTAACACTTGTTAGCAGTGGCAGGAAGTTACCATGCTATTTAAGCATTGTCTGAAGCTTCCTAAAACCAAAATTTTCTCTTGCAAGGTTGTGCATAAACTTGAAATCTTTTATTACTTTTGTTGTTGTTGTAACATTTTAATAACTTTTTAAAGTAATTTGTATATCATAAGCAGTATATTTAATACCAGATTAAACTAGGGTGCAGCGTAATAGGATGTGATTCAAAGCCTCTTTTATCCTTAGACTAGTAGGCTTTTTATGTGCGTCATTATATATAAGCCATGTATTTTGTTTGCGTATTTGTCTATTAAATCTCCTGCGGTGCTGAGATATTCACAGCAGGGCTGACATCCAAATGATTTTTCTTTGCCTAAAGCCTGTTTGCAATGTGTGTCCTCCATCTGGAACCTCCCTTCTGATTGTCTCAGGCTTGAGGGGCATGTACATTCTGCAGTACTATTTTCTGTCAGTGCACCAGGGCACCACCTGTACAGACCCTGCTTTTCCTCCCCTTGACCATGTGTGAAAGCCTCAAGCGCTGACACCCAGGGAGCTGGTTTAAGTGATTTAAAGCTCTTAGCCAGAACTGAGAACTGAATTCCTTCTGGTAAGCACTTTGCCACCAGCTCTGACCACAGCAATTTGCACTTCCTTGGCCTGTGCTGAAGGCTGTTAAAATCAGGGACACTTGTTGTATTGGGGATCATCTTCAGCACTGCCTTTTTTTTTTTCCCCCCTCTTTGTTTGATTTAGTGTGGGTTTTTGTTACATTTTTTGAGACCTGAAGGTTTTGCTGAACCCTTGCACTGCAGGGGTGGGATCCTGCAGGGACCAGGGAACAGTGCATTTCTTCTTAGGCCAGCAGTGGCTCATAGAGACTTTAATTACTAGATGCCTTTTCAGTCTCACTCTGGAAAAGTCTTCACCTCCTTTGGCTCAAACCTCTTTCTGGCTAGACTTGCTGCTCCAGTCGTGCTGGGAGCTGAGCAAAGATGGGCTTCCATGGAGCAGGCACAAAGCACAAGGAAGGAGGCTCGTGGTTAAGAGCTTATCCTTTGTGCTTATCATTGCGTTTAAAAAAAAGTAAAACAAACAAAAAAACAAAAAAACCAATACAATAGTCCTTTTGGCAGATCAGGTGCCAGGTCTTAAAGATGCAAGGGAGTACAAAAAGATGTGTTTTACAGAAATCAGGTCAAATGTCTACCTGTAAAACATTGGCACGGGTGTAGTCTGTACCAGTAATGGAGACACAGGAGAGGACTATTTTGTTTTTTTTCAAAGCTGCCTTAGAAGGAGAGCCCCACTCCCACAGATAGCAGCAGATCACCACCAAACATTTAGCAAGGCTGCACTTGAAAATGCCATGTCTTTGCAGAGAGCACCTCAATTTTGTGCTGAGCCTTTTGTGAGTAGAAGAGTTGGGACCTTCATCTGTGGTGGTGTCTGTCTGCTACCAGGAAGGTGGGGGAGATGCTGGGAGCATTCCTTGCAGTGGGATTCTTTGAAGATTAGAAAAAAGTTAGTGCAACAACTCGTCGTTTGGCTGTATGCCGAAATTGTTCAATGTCATGGAGGTGGGATGAGCACTTGTTTCTGGCTGTTGCGATCAAAGGTTTCTACAACACGTGCCTTGAAAGAGGGAAGAAATGGAAACTGGAAAATCAGGAAACCTGAAAACTCTTTTCAGCAGAGAGATACTAGGAGTGCAAGAATCTGCTGTGTAGTTTCTCTTCCACTGCTAAAGCCACAAGCCATGTAAAGAACTGAAGCCACCTTTTGTAGCTCATGTTGCCCTTCGGTGCTGACTTGTGATTTCTCAATCTCATTGTCTCTGTATAAACTGTATCAGTCAAACTCATTAAATGCTCTTGACCTGGCCATGAAATTTCTCTCCCTGCGATTTTCAGGGGCCACATCTACAAACACTCATGTTGCACAGAAGCCAATTCTGACTGTGTCCTGTGGTGGGTAGTGTTTTTTCCTCTCCCTTACTGGTGAAAACACTCAAAGTAATACTGATTATAACTGATGGTCAAAACCCAGAAAAAACAGCTGCAAAGGAAATGCTAATGCTTGGATTCTTTGGGATGACTGTCTGCTTGTTAGCATGAGGGAGCGTCCCAATATGCTGCTTTTCCCCAGGATGCTGTTTGTATACTGGACTGCTTTTGGGTTTCCTGTAGTTGGTTTTGCTTTTGCATTCTTATCATTTATATATCAAGGGATGTGTAATTCAATGTTCCTTCTTTACTACTGATGTCAAATAAAACTATTCTCTGTTACAACATTTGGCAGCATTGCTCTGGATTACCCCTCTGGCTGGGTGGGTTTCTGGCTCATGGGGTGGACTAGGCTGTGCCTTAACCTCCTTGCATTAACTTCTCCAGCTTCTCCTCCCTCTGGCTGCCCCCTGAATTAATTGCTCTGTGCTGCAAACTTTTTCCCCATTAGAAAAACAGACTTAAGAGTCCCCAGATGACACCAGAAAACTGTAGGGTGGTTTCTTTATGTGTGGGTAGGGGGACAGCATGCAATCCATCCTGAAACCAGGCAGGGGATGCAAACTCTCACTCAAGCTGTGACTGCTTAGGGGAAACAGGCCACTGCTTGCTCCCTGAGTGCTTGTGGGTTTGGCTAGAGTGTGGAAAGGGAGAAGTAATTCCTGGGAAACTGATGTAAACATTTGCCTGTGTTCCTTGGCAATTTCTTATAAAAACAGTTTCTGTGGAAGAAATCTTTCTGGCCAGACTGTGGCTAAGGCTAGGCATGAGCTCCCCAGTGCTCTCCAGGGAAAGGTGGACTTATTTCCAGCTGAGACCAACTACCAGCCTTATTTCCAGCTGAGACCAACTACCAGCCTCTGGGCCCAGGCTGGCACAGTGGGCAGGACATCCCCAAGCCCCTGCAGTTGCTTGTGGGCATGCTCTGAAGACAATATTGATGGAGGGATCTCGAATAGGGCAGTGGCCTCTGCCTGCTTTGTCCCTTTACAAGTGCCTCCAAGGGCTTGGGGACAATGCAGGACCATCACTGCACGGAAGTTGCAAGCAAACTGGGGTGCTGCAGCAGGTTTGGTGGTCCCTGTTGCATCTTCTGTTAACTCTCAAACCCTGAAATGCTGCACAGGAATCACAGGTGTTACCTTCTCATGCTTCCAAGTTTGACATCTACAGGCAGAAGGATAGTCTAAGAGCAACTTTCCACTTGCTCCTGCAGAGGGGAGGAGTATTCTGTCAGCAGAATACTTCTGCCCTCAGAGCATTGAGCGGTTCCTCCTCTGTACTACCTGAGTGGATGAGGAGTGCTCAGTGGCTGGAAGAAACTGTGTGGAAATTTTGTCCCTTGCTGAAAGCAGCAGCTGAGAAGCATCAGCAGGATTTCACCCTTTTACCCGCTAGTTACCAAGGTGTCCCTGGACCAGAGCAGCATGTGGCTGGTAAAGGATTCCGTGACTCTTGCTGTGAGGCCATATTTGCTCTAGCAAAGCTTTTTCCACCTCGTGCTCCACCTGCCTGCCAAGAGCCAGGATGGGCAAGCAGAAGTTTCTTACATTTATCCCACGTGTTTACCCTACAACACTTTCCTGTTCTCCAGCCCACAGGGGGAAAAGAGAGCCAAAAACCCACAACAAAAAATAAGCTGTTGTTAGAAGGAAGAAAAGTTTTAAGCTGGAGTTTGCTAAACCTTTTCACCTTCTTGGAAGGAATCTAAAGTGGGTGTGCTTGCCCTTTGTTCTTGCTTTGTGTCTTAGCATGGCAGTGCTGATGCTGGATCTGTTCTTATTTGACTACATCCCACGTGCAGGATGTCTCTGTACTCAGGGACAATGCACTCATATGAGACCTCTGTTTTCTGTCTATCCAAGGCAGCAACCCCACTCCTGGAGCCCATTTTCCGTTTCCATCCACTGCTCTAAATATAACTACCAGCAATGCAGATGAAGGCACAAAGATCTTTGTAGAGTCAGAGGTGACTGATTTCCCAAGTCTGCACTAGATCTTGCAGTGATGAGCTAAGTGGGGAAAATAAGGGGTTTGAGTTAAGTCCAAAGGCTGGACCAGTGGACTTTTTCCTGATCACCTTCCTGCTTTTCACATGCAAAAATTATTTGGAAGGATCTTGCTCCATGATTTTTCCAAGGATGGAGGTATTGCTTACAATAATTTTGTAATTACATTTTGTAATTACTATACAAGGATGGAGGTATGACTGCTCTTTCACATATCTTTCTTCATGCCCTCCCTCAAGGTGGGCATCATATTAGGTTTTTCATTCAGCCTTTTCCCAGTTGCCACGATATTCCACCATGGCTGACAGCAGCTTCATTGACATGAACTGGTAACTCATCTGGGTTAGTAATTCTCTAAGCAATTCTTAAACCCCACATTTGGTCATCCCACCTACTTCCAAAACCAAGCTGGTGAATGCAGAGATCTGGGAGCAGGCTTTGCCTCTGAAGATGCTACAAAAATCCATTGATCATTGTATTTTTTTTTACATTGTCCAGTACCGCTGTGTTTCCTCCATCTTTCAGTGGATGTGCATTTTTCCCCAGCTTCTAGGATGCCTGCAGGGTCCTGTTGTACTACCTTTGATGATCCTTTCTAGTCTGAGTTGTAGGTGGAGCTTGGACATGCTCAATACCACTTCTAAGTACACAAGCAAGCAATGTTTACTACATTCTTTTGCTATCATATTTCCCATTCTTACATGCTGCTTTTTTGTTGTTGATGCTGAGTTTTGGGCTTTTAAAAATTATTTTGCTACAAGAAGTGCCCTTTTTAGTCAAGCAGATTTCTAGTGAAATACCCAATCTTGCTGCAGAAGGGAAGGCTTGGGATATTCAGGATGAACACTGTGAAAAACCCCTTCCCAAGGAGAGTGATGCAGCCCTGGGACAGCATACCGAGGTGCTGGGGGTCTTGACAGCTTGGGAGGTTTCAAGAGTTGATCAGTGGTTCCCAGGCTGTGTGACTGACACAGCAATAAACCAGCCCCTCAGGAGCTCCAAGCCAGAGCCCGTGGAGCAGCAGGAGGGCAGTCCCTGTGTGAAGGGACGCTGCTGCAACAGGGTAATGGACAATGCCAGCAAGCCGGGAGAAGCCTGCAGGGCACTTCCAGGGATAGAGCAGGGAGTCAGTTGCATGGTTGCCTCTGCTTTCCAATCCTGTTTTACACTATGTTTTAATAATCATAACTTGGCATGATATTTACACTGTGACCATCTGCCCTGCTGCAAGAGAGAAAGGGAGGAGCTGTGAAGCTTTCCAAGGTTGTGTCCAGCTCATCCAGAGCTGGCAAACAGATGCTAAGCCCAAGTCTGGGAGCATGTGGAGGTGCTGCTGACTGCTGACACATTGGACATCACAATAAAAGCTCCCTGACTGGGGTTTTTTTACATCCTCCAACTTTCTCTCAAGAGGGAGAGAAACAACTTAGTCAAAAATGCAAAACAGTGGTAGACTCCTATGTGAAAAAAAAAGCTGAGAAGTCATCCATCCAGCAGCACCCTACCCAGCAAATGCTTCAGTTTTCTTTTACCAATCCACAATCTGGAACAGAAACAAAACGAAACAAAACAAAAAAAAAAAAAAGGAAAGGAAAGAGGAAAAAAAAAAAAAGGATATAGCTGCGGTATCTCTTTCCCATGGGATTTAGTGACCCCTCTAAGGGAAATGTGCTGACAGGGAAGAACAGCACTGATGAAGGGTGTCTGGGGTCTGAGGTCACAGCACTCTAGAGCAGCACGTGTTCCAGCAATGTGGGAAAAGATGTGTCTGCAGCATAACTATTCTCCCCATCTCCAGAAATACTGTCAGAGATACATGAGCCCAAGGAAGAGTGAGATGTGCCAGAGGAGAGACCAGGACTGGAAAAAATCTGCATGGAAGGGAAAAGAGATTATTCTTCTGTTTGTGGTCCAAATTTCTTTGTCTTTCTGACTGTAGTACGACCAGGGCTGATGTGTCCTTACAGAGGAGGCAGTGGTATGCTCAGCCCTGGCACTGGGGCGCTTAAGAATTTAATGCATCTACTCACTTATCATCAATGGCTTGGGATGTGCTTGACACAAGGAAGTGCAAAGGCTGTGTAAGGACATCAATGGCACAAGTGAAACAAGTCCACAGATGCAGTCTCAGAATGTCACAGAAGCATAGAATGGCTGGGGCTGAAAGGGACCTTTAAAGACCATCTAGTTCTAACTTTCCTGCCATGGGCAGGGACACCTTCCCCTAGACCAGATTGCTCAAAGCCCCATCCATGTGACTGTGAACACTCCCAGGACTGGGGCATTCATGTCTCTCCAGTTTTTAGAGACATCACATGAGACAGTGTTAAACTCTTTGCACAAGTTCAAGTAGATAACATCTGATGCACTGCAGAATGGCCAAGTTTTCTTCATTTCAGGTGGAAAACACTGACACTGTGCCTGTGTCCCTAAAACTTGCTTTCTCACCCAGCTGCTAGAAATTTGCCTCACATATTTTCCAGGCCGGGGTGGTTTTCCATACTTTGGTCTAAGCAGGAGTCCTATAAGGGAGCACAAAGCTAAGGGGATGAGCTGGATATCTCTGAAGCAATAGGAGGAGGAAGACTACATCTTCCACTTAAACTGGACAAATCCCTGAGTGATGATAAAATGTGAATTCGGATTTATACCAGTTTTGAGTAAAGGGATTGAGCAAGAGCCCTCAAGAGATCCTTCCCTGCCATAATCATTCTAAACCACCACCATACCCTTAGAAAACACAGCAGTTATGGAGGCAGCAGTTGACTGTGTTTTGATTACCTCTAATTTACATGAACATTGTGGTACTTCTCAGCAAGAATCCAGGAGAAACAAGGTCTCAGCACACCTTGTTGATGTAACAAGGATTGCCCAGACAACACAGAGAACAGGAGTGGAAACTGGGATTTCTCAAAGAGATCTACTTGGCAGCCCTCAAAGTTGTGATCTGACTGCAACGAGAATTTCTGGTGGACAAGATGCTGAGAGGTGGTGAGGGCCTTTAACATGTAAAGGGCTGCTTAATGTCTACTGCAAGCAGCAGGGCTCTTACTGGCTGATGTGGCTCTCTGCCTGAGAGTCTGCTCTCTGCAAAATTAGCTGCTTTGAAAATTAGCATGTCTAAACTACTGCCACTGGCCCACCTTTGAAACATTTTGCTAGGGAATGTTCTGTCCCACGTTTGCTAATTATAATACTGCCCAAAATCATGATTAGACACATTGACACATACATATTAAAGCTTCATTGAGAACATTAGGTGGCCACAAAAAGCCATGCTCAGATACACTTGTGGCACCATTCACACGCTACTGCCAGCTCATAAGGGTTTTTCAGCCAGGCAGATGATGAGATTCTCCATCCTTAGAGATGTTCAAATGCCATCTGGACATGTCCTGGGTGATTGGCTCTGTGTGGCCTTGCTTGAGCAGGGGGCTTGGACCAGATGATCTCCAAAGTTCCCTTCCAGCCTCAGCTGCATGCAGTCCCCAGGAGAGCAGAGCTGTGTAGAGCAGAGGTGCCCACAGCTCCACAGCTGTTGCACAGAATGCCCCCAGAATCACACCACACTCGGCATCCTGGCACTTCTTCAAGTTTTCTGAGTTTCTAGACAGCTCTTAGCCCTTGTCATCCACCCCCTTTCCTGTGCAGCACTGGCGGGTGTTGCTTTCCCACACCGCAGCAGGTGCCTGACCCTGTTGCTCAGATGTGTTTCTCACTGCTCAGCTGCCGCCGCTTTTCTTTGGAACACTTAACACGGGCTTTGCCCAGCTTTTGAGGCTGCACACCTAACCCACTGCCAGTGAGTTATTTATAGTCCTGGAGCCTCTGCTTCTGGCCTGTTCCAAAACTCTCAAGGCCCCTGCTGCTATCGTGCTTACATCACACATTAATAACAAGAGAGACCTGGCACCACAGGCCAGTTCACACACCAGGTGCCCATGAGGAGCTGGCAACATGTGTAACAGGCCACAACAGGGTCTTGGTATGCTGAGCATCCACTGTTTTAGTGTAAAGGCTGGGATTGTTAACAGCAGCAGCAATGCCCTTCCTCATGGAGTCCCAGGTGACAGCAGCAGATGGCAAAAAAGCAAATCAGAAATCTCAGAGCAAAAGCTCATCTTGAACAACACAGCAAAGATCGTTGTGGGACCCTGTGGGAAGAGGGAATACTTATTTTGAAACTAAGCCAGTTTCCTCTTATTCACAAGGATATTCAAGGTGAGAGCATCTGAGTGTCTGTCCAAGATGCAAGCACCAAAATGCAAGCAGCCTGTCCAAGGACACTGAATGGTGAGGGAGAGTAAAAGGGACACTCACTACTGAAGTCTTATGATGACTCCTGTGTTGTTACCTCAGGAAATGTGTGCTGCTTTTGAGTCTTGACTTTTGATACCTCTTCCGGAGCTGATGGTGATTGTGGTCTCTTGTCTCTCCATTTTCTTCATCTCTGCTTCTCTTCTGGGAACCATTAAGAAATGCTTGCTGCTCTTTGTCTCCTTATCAGGATGCTTTATGTCTCGTCTTCCAAACACTATTTTTAATGGCTTCAGTATATCCTGCTTTAGGCTGCCACATATTTGAGACCACCCCTGGTTTTGAAGTGGTCTAGAAAGCAACTGGAAGCCATAGTCAGCCAATGCAGACGCCATCCATGAATGCTCACCCTGTGGCCCCTCCTGACACTTGTTCCTGCAGGTGCTCCTGCACCACATACTCTCCATCCACACCAGTCAATGTTTTCCTTGCAGAATAAAGAAAACCAGCATAGGATTTCCATGAAGATAAAGGAAGTAAAAGTGAGGGAACAGTTGACCCCTTACACAAAAGTCAGTTTGACACTCAGGATCAACAAGAGACTGAAGATTGCTACCACAGTCACCCATGAGGCACAGTACTGTCAAATAAACTTGTTTTCTTCTATTTTTCTTCCTTAAAACAAACAAAACCCCAAACAAAACCAAAACAAACACAAAACCCCAACCAACACAAAAGAATAAAAAGCAAGCAGTACAGGATTATTGCTTCAATGCAATAAAGGGAACGGTGTTTCTGTTACATAATCAGATTTCCTCAAAGCATTTTTTCACTTAATATCACATGATGGTTCGGTAAGACCCATGCCTTATACAAAAGAAACAAGAGTTTTAAAATGGTCTGGTGACCTTTCAAGAAGTAGCTGTTACAAAACCTTTAGGAAGTCTGCAGATGGCAGAAACATGGTGGCATGGCAAATAATGTCTCTCTGTTCAGGAAGCTCTGGATCTAACCAAATCACTACAGTTTGGTGAAATAAACTTTAATAAATTACAGAAACATAACTGGACGCAAATAATGCCAGACGTGAGATCTGCCTTGGAAAGCAGTGTTGCAGAGAGACCAAGGTGTATCTGTGGGAACACCATGAGCTCTTTGTGCTGCAGTTAATAACAATAATGCAACCTCCAGCTGTAAGAAAGTGGGTAACAGCATTAGAAACAGACAGCTTTTGCTTCTGTGCACAGCCCTCGTAGGAAGAGCACTCGGTTGCTGTCTGTATTTCCAGAGAAACAAGGACACATGCATATTGAAAGAACTGCAGAAATAGCAAGGAGTGCTACAAAAATTAACCTAGTGGTGCACATCCAAGAGGGAAAGAGTGTCTCTGACCCCTATTCAGAGGTACAGAGCAGCAAAAGGGAGAAGGCTATAATAGTCCCCTCTAGCCTTTGGTCAATAAACTCTCTGCTGTGCTCCTCCCTCACACTGGGTATGTCTCTGGGGAGGAGGCACTGACAACTCTGCAGGAAACTTCTGCGTCTCTATGTTGCAATAAGACTATAAACCAGGGCTCAGGCTGCATAGCTGGACACTAGCAGGAGTCAGGAGGAATGACCCCTGGCCAACTGCATTTTCTATTTCAGATCCTCACAAGTGTTTTGTCAGACATGAAAGTTCTGAGCAAGTTTGGAAAAGCAGTGAGTTAAAATGACCAGTGTGAGCAGTATGCTCGAATGGCACAGGGCAGACAAGCAAAGCTGAGCATAACTATGAACTGAGATAAAACTGCAGATCTGAAGCCATTGCTTTGGGTGGATAATTTCACTTTAATGTGTTGAAATTATTAATTCCTAGTGTTGTCTCAATACTCAGGGCGTTTCCTTAGTTTCTGTATGCACAGTATGAGCCCCATCATTTGACTGTGTTGGGAACAGCCAGGTGAATGCCTTGCATCCCCCTGCCCAAGCACTGTCTGTCCATCTTTCCTCCTTCAGGTTGTCCAGCCAGTGAACCTATTTTTTCATATCACTTATTTTCCAAGCTACAGATGTGCACAGTCCTGGGATACTGACCTCTGCTCTGACAAATCCCTTGCCACCTGTCAGTGAGAGAACAGCCCTTCTGCAAGAGTCAGGTGCAAAAACCCCAGTGTGGTCTCAGCAAAAGTGGATGCAGACATCTGGTTTTAGCAAACAAATTCTTCCTGAACTCCAAGCCAAGAGCAATGCAGCTTTTTCTTTGTCTCTGGGAGGAGGGGACAAGACCCTGGACCCCAGATGTTTTCCAGCAGAACATGTATGCAAAGCCTTCAGCAGTCTGCCAGAGGAGTGCCACGTGGGCAGATAGATGTTAAACAGAGCTGGTCCCTGAGGGGATTGGTGTTGAGACAGGGAATCTTGGCAGCTGAGAGCAACACAGCTCAGGACAGGGAGAAAAGCAGATAAGCCCCCAAAATCCCTGCGACAGTGCTGTACGGCTACTTGGCTTTCCACAGAAATGCCTGAAACCTGCACGTGCTCTTAGTGAGAGAGCACTGTGACCAAAAAGCCAGAGGAAACCCAGTGGATGGCTGCAAAGGAGAGGAGCTTGGCTGGCTCATTTGCAGAGGGGAGTAGGAACAGATGCCCCTCTACTGCCCCAACTCCTCTAGTTGTATTTCGTCTTCCCTTGCATCTGCCTCAGAGCTGCCTCCCCAGCCCCAACAGCAGAGCTGATGTTAAGGCAGAACTGTGTCACCTGGGGCAGAGGGAGGTAGGCTGAAATCTCATCCTAAACAAGCCGGGAGCCAGAGGAACTTGCACAGTTGTCAATTCAACCAACCTCTCCTTATCTCTGTTGTGATTATGTCCTCCCCCTGCTGCATTCCTTGAATAGTAATACTTGTTTTGGAAATTTCTCTCCCCGACAGTTTCAGGCTGGAAATCTTTGAGGATGCAGGAGCAGTCTGGTGTCAGAAGTTGCATTTGCCCTGGATCTGTGTGGCTGGCTGCCCTGCCCATGTGGGTCCATGGGGGTGCCTGGGGAAAGCAATGCCTCAGTCCGGCAGCTGCTGAGGATGTCGTTTTTGGTTTTGTTGTCTCATCACTTACCGCCCCTTTGTGATTCAGCACCTTGCTGCACAGCAGTGGTGGCACAGCAAAGCAGCTCACTCCTTTCAGTCCTGCTGCTCTGACTGCCAGCCTCTGCCATGGGTTCAGAACTGCGCAAACCAAAGAAGAAACTACCTCCTATGGCCAAAGTCGCTCAGCAGAAGGGATCTGGCAGTAGTGCTGCCAAGCCCTTTGGCATGTTTTGCTCTCTCTGGTGGCCACCATATGGTATTTCACATTCTGCCCACTAAAACATTCATATCTATACTGTTGAGAGGAGACATGCAATCACAGGTGAGTCTGTGAGCATGGGTGTTTTGGAGAACAGCCAGTGATGAGGGGGACTCCTGGCCTGTGTTTGAGTATGCTGGCAGGAAGAGTGGTTTTTGGGCTGAAAACTGCACTCTGGGAAGTCAAAAACCAAGGGAGGGAAAGGGGCATAGTTTTATGTTGTAGTTGAAAGAAAAGCATAGCTGTATGCTTTTCAGTCCGGGACAGCTGCTTGGCATCCTGGTCCCCTCAAGAGACAGTTGCAAACCAAGTACACATGGAACATCCTGACCCAAAGAGGACTCAATAGGGAAAAGGGTTGTTGGCACTGAACTGAGCAGATATGCTATTAACCTGGTGCCAGAATAGCTTGCATGACTAGAAAGCAGATCAGTGTCACAGATCAGGAGCTTGTCTGACATGTTTCTGGGGAGCAGAAGACACGGCGTGTGCTGACGCACAGGACAGAGTCATGCTGCAGCACATTCAGAACTCATCCCCACCTCTGAGACCCTGGACAAACTGAAGGAGGGGCACTCAGGTCCATCTCTGTGCACACACAATGACTGCACACCTCATGTCAGCAAAGACCATGCAGATGTCTACAGGCCAGACTGCCTGGAGGCACTGCTGTCAGGACCCCCAAAATCTGCCTGCTACAAAGCTGCACTGCTTCCAGCAGGTTGTGGACTTCTGCTTCAGCCAGAAAGAGGCACTTCATCCACATGGAAGATCCTTAAAGTAAGTGAGCAAGTCCTTTGAACTGCAGACTGACCCAAACTGGTGAGCAAAAAGAGATGGGAAACAGCCTGCAGTGCACCCAAAAAGCCAGATAGCATGAGCTGGATCAGAAGCTGAAAACCTTTCGCCATGCCCACACTCTCTCTCACCTGCCTAAACACTGCACTGTGCTGTGGGTTCGCACTGCATATGGAGCGACATCTCTGTGTGTCTTACCCTGGGCCTACCGTACCTGGGAAAACATCATCCTGAGGGTTGTGTATGTCTCTCTTCATACATGCGGTTCGGCGAGGTCCTTGTATATAAAAAGGCAGTGGAGACATCTTGCACTGAAACACAGGACAAAGAATAAGGCTGCTGGGCTAGGGAGGTGCCATGGCTCCAGGCAAATCTGGGTAGTTTTGGAGGTCAAAACCCCATTACAGGAGTGTCAGTCATGTGCATCAATGCATAGAAGAGAAACAACACAATCCTGCACACCAAAATCCCATGGCAGGGAAAGCCTGAGTTGCAACATTTTTTTGGCGACCTCTAAGAAATAAATTAGCTTCACTAATGCTAATTCACTTCACTGCACACATAGAGATTGACAAACACATTATGAGACAGCTGATGAGTCCTGGGAGCTGTGGCTCTACTGGGCAGAGGAGCTTGGGCTGTTCTGGACCCAAGGGCAGGTTCTGTTACTGCTTTGGACAGACATTCTCGGTGGCAGATGGGGCATGGAGCCTGCTCGCATGTTACAGGAGTTTGAAGCAGTCTGGCCCACACCTTTGGACATGAGGAGGTGTGAAACCAGGCAAGGGTTCCTTAGAAGGAGATGCCACCTTCTTCACAGCAGAGAAGGACAGGGAACACACAGCCAAGAAGGGCGGCAGGGGGTTGGGGATGGACATGAGCCCTGAGGGATGGACATGGGACAGGTTTTTCCACATTGTGCTTAATTTGAGCTGGTTCCTGCTAGCAATCCTGTGATGCACCCAGAGGAAGCAAATGACCTTTCTCAGAAGAGTTTGATGTTTCAAGCACAGCTTGCTCCCAGCACACCAGTATTTACACAGTGCTTACTGGTCCCAAAATAGAGCACTTAAAGAAACACTGGGGGGCTTTCCCACATCTTTACAGTGCCATTTGTCACTGGTCTGTTGCACAGGGGGACACAGTGAGCCCGTAATTTGAATCTGTTCACACATTCATCAGAAGAACGCCCCATCAGAAGAAAACATTTTGCTGCACATGTAAGATTGAACCTTATCTTGTATGCCTAAAAGGTTGACAGTGCTCAAATGACAGACTCAAATGTCTTTTCCCAGTCCAGGGAGGGGGAATTACTTCTTCATTTCTAATTGGCTTGGTTTTGGCCATTCTGAGTGGAGACACTGAATCTCTTCTTATACCCAAACTCTACACAGTGAGTGCTGAGGATACTCACTGGGTGCACACCCTGTCCAGAGGGCCCAATGTGGATGGGCCCATGATAGATAAAGTCATGTCTTTCCAGACAGACTTTCTCCTGACCCTTCTCATTAAAAGCAGATGATCAGAAGCCAGGGTTTATGGTGAGCTGCCTGAGAGTTTTATGCCCTCTGACTCCCGGCAGAATCTGCACTGCTGCTGCTAATGATAATTTGCAGGTCCCGGCTCAGTGCATAGCCTCAGTTGCAGTGGGACACGAAGTGCCCAGAGTGGTTCTTGCTAGTCCATCACACTGGTGACTCCTGCTCCCAAACTGCAGCTGCAAAGACAAACAGTTATCTCTGTGCCTAAGGGAGAACCATGCTTCAGCTCTCCTGCCAGCCAAGAAGTTTGAGCCATTGTGCATCTGGACACAGCATTTTGCACACTTGCACAGTCCTAGCCAGTACATGGCAAGAGCACAAGCAGATGTGCTTGGAAGAAGCTGAAAGGAGCTTTATGCTACGGAGAGCACTCCTCCTTCAGGTGGGCATGGGCAACCCCCATTCTTCAAAAGGGATCCCCACATTTAGCTGTGAGAAAAAATGATTTGATCCTCTCTTTGATATATTTCCTGCCCTCAGGGTAGCTCAGTCCTTATACACACTACCCTTCCCTGCCCCAGTGTTGTGTTTCCGTGTGCCATGCCCAGAACAAATCTTCCAGCCACGGCAGCAGGGAGATGCTGACTCAGGCCTGCAGGCTGCTATGGAAACCATAGTCATCATACCTGAAATGCCATCATACTTCCTTCTGCAAAGCAACCCCTTAAAACCCAGGGTAAAAGGCAGCGGGGGCACAGGTCCAACTCACTGTCAGCAGCTGAAACTGCAGGGAGAGACTCACCCTAGCACTGCTGCCTGTGGGAGACAGTGAGAAAGCCCCATCCTTGCCACCGTCTCTCCTACCAGCCCTCTGTGGACAGGCGCAGCAGGAGGGCAAGTGAGGCTGGTCTCAACTTCAGGAAATGCTTTTTCTGTTTCAGCTCCAGCTCCGCCACAGACTCCAGTACTGGGTTTCCTTGCTACTTCCCCATGCAGTCTGAGTCACAGATGCCTCCCGGGCCCAAGACTCCTTCCCAATGGGCACACAGTGCTTTGTGGCCTCACATCTCACTGCTGTCCCTGTGGGCCCAAGAAAGAGGATGCATGTGGGAAAGGTGCATGCACACGTTTACTTTACATCATTTGGGTAAAGACTTGGCACAGAGAAACTGCTGTTTGGATGCAGGAGAAAGCTGCTTCCCTGTAGAAGGGATGCAGACAAGTACCAGAGGGCTGGTAGGGTCTCTGGTCTTGGAGATATCACAAACACAAATTGATACGGCTCAGAAAAACTGGACCTGATATTGGGGTTAGCTGGCTTTGAGCAGGAAATGTATTAAGAGCACTCCAGATCTCACTTCTGGTTTGTTCTGACTGCCTGCAAGTGTGAGCTGACTGGTTAAGTCTCTGAAGAGCACGTTCTGTGGAATATCCCCATTCCCTAAAATCAGGACTGTAGCTTGCACAGGACTCAGCTCCCTTCCTCCCACTGCCATGACTGAAGGTGAGGAGAAAGACTTAGGGGTGCTGGTTGACAAGAGGCTAAACAGGACCCAGCCACGAGCATTCACAGCCCGGAAAGCCAAACGTGTCCTGGGCTGCATCCAAAGCAGCGTGGGCAGCAGGGCCAGGGAGGGGATTCTGCCTCCCTGCTCTGCTCTAGAACATTCTGTGCTCTCCAGATGGAACACTGCATCCAGCTCTGGGGCTCCCAACATAAAAATGACATGGACCTATTTAACTGACTCCAGAGCAGGCCACCAAGATGATCAGAGGGACGGAACACCTCTGCTATGAAGACAGTCTGAGCAAGTTAGGGTGTTCCGCCTGAAGAGGGGAAGGCTCTGCGGTGACCTTGTAGCAGCCTTCCAGTACCGAGAGACTGGAGAAGGGACTTTTTACAAGAGCAGATAGTGATAGTGTCATCGAAAACTGCGGGAAAAACAAAAACTCTCCAACGACATTTTTAGTGCTAGAGAATCAAGGTATTACTTTATTTCTGGCCAGGTTGTTGTTCTGGCCAGGATGTGCAATAGAAATAATTTCATCCACACATAGCCCGGGTGTGCAGAGAAAATCATTCCATGACACTTTAGTTTTACAGGATTTCCCCCAAACTTTATACAGTCAAAAACCCATAAAGATACATTGGTTTAATGTTCATTAGTTCTAAGTTACTGTATTTCTTAGTATTTGGTTTTCTATTGGACCCTGATTTCTTCACTTGTGATGTTAATTAGGTGCTCTCTCCTTGATTTCCTTATCAGCCTTTTCTGGACCAGGTGTCACCAAGGTATAGAACAATGTTTGTTGATGTTTGCTGATGGTCGTTGATGTTCCATTGATGGCCTTTATCCTTCTAAGTATCTTTTAGACTGCTCCCAGTCTGTTGATAAAATAAGCCCATCTCCATAGAGTGATGTCTCCTAAAAAAAAAATTATTAAAATCCCTTTCCCCAAGGCAAAGGCAAACCAAATCTGACTAGAGAAATAAAAATGAAAATTTTAAACTTAGTATATTTTCCAACAATAGGATGAGGGGAAATGACTTTTAACTGAAAGAGGGCGGGTTCAGATCAGGTATTAGGAAGAATTTATTTACTGTAAGGGTGGTGAAGCATTGGAATAGGTTGCCCAGAGAAGTTGTGGATGCCCCATCCCTGGAACTGTTCAGGGTCAGATTGGATGGAGCTCTGAGTAATCAGATCTAGGGAAAATGTTCCTTCCTAGGGGGAGCTGGGATGGGGGGAGGGGCGGCAGGACTGATCTTTAACATTGCTTCCAGCCTGAAAGGAATGAGAGGGAGGTGTCTGCTTCCAATCTGAAAGGAATGAGAGGGAGGTGTCTTTACAAACAAACTGGGTCTGCCGATAGATAAGGCCAGATACTGAGAGACGAAAGAAACAATGGGAGGATATTCCACTGAGTCAGACTGACACTCACCCAATCCCTGGATTTAGCTA